>CM053573.1:91404547-91508443 GCA_028646485.1 Cryptoprocta ferox
TGGAGGATTAGGTTGAACACAGGCCTTGACAGTATAAAACAGAATTAGTCTAAAGTCTTTTATAGTCTATTAACTTTCCTAATGGAATGCCTATAAGCATCCATACTCATTTTAGTGCTCGTCCTCTTGGACTGAAATAACAAAACAAGATAAATGTTTAACAAAATGTGATTAATTACAATTCCAACTATAAATAATATATAATTCTATATAACATATATACAGTGTACTATATAAAATATGCTATATAATTATATATCACTTATATGATATATAATTTGAATTAAGCATGTTCTGGTAAACATTTATTTATATTAATACATAAAATATGAGATTACAAATTTAAAATTTCCTCAAGGTGTATACCATGCCACATTTACACATCACATATAAAATATATGTGCTTGGGCACATATATACTTATATATAACATTCTATGGAAATATATTTTTAGAAATCTAAAATTTGTTAAATCGAAGCCAATCATCACGGCCTTTTATCCCTAGCTTAGTCTTGTGAACATTAAGTGAATGGATATTCTTCTGGCATTTGGAACTTGTTTCAAGGTTTGATTGAAATACATTAAGTATAATAATTATGTTTAGAGTAATTCCTATATACATGTGTAGTATTACATTTATGCCTTAAATTGTAAATTTTACCACTAATAAAAGTGAACAATTTGGGGCATTTCTAGTTTTATTTTCAAATAGTCAAAAGACTTAGCATTAAAAAATATATTCAGAAATTTCACTACTGTGTTATTTTAGCAAATTAAAATAAATACAAAACAATCTATTAAAATATTGACTATAAATATTTGTTCTTATAAATTGAGCCATCCAGAGATCTAGATCTTTATCCAGACTTACAAAGATATAAATATAATATAACTTTCTGGAAAAATAAAAAGAGCCCATAAAGATATTGGGAAATTTAAATATTTTATATGATAAAATGAAAAAAATACCTTAACTTTAAAATGTGTCAAATGTATGGACAGTTAGGTCATGGTCATAACATGTTGTATTTCTGGAATTTGGTATTAACTACCAAAGAGAAAATTCTGGAGAAGTTAGCACATTAAAAATATTTATCATGACTTTTAAAAGAATGGAATTTTTATATATTCCTACTTTCTTATACTCTAAGGCCCTGTTCCTCTTATCTTTCAACTTATATTGTGAGGAATTGAGTTTTTTCCTCCTCTAATAAAGCATTCCTAGAGAAATACAACAAAATAATAAATCAACAACCCTTTTGTATCGATTTGAATTTTTTCAAGCATTTGAGACTTTGGGGTCCCTCTTTATGTACTTGAGTTGAATTCATCACAAAATCCCAGATCAGGACATTTTTATTTTGGATCCAGATAACTTTTTCCATATAGCCCCCTGATGGGAGAAGAGATCTTTTCTTTTATGAAATTTAACAGAGTAATTGATTCCCTTCCATTTTTCTCCAACACAAAAACCAGAGAGGTTATATTGGTAGGATCTCTGCTTCTGGTACGTAACTCAGATGACATATAATTCATAGAACTGCAACAGAGCCGAGATTTTGAGAATATACTGGGTTTAAAGACGTTATGGTTATATTTTTTAGTAATATGGCCAAGAATACTTAATATACAAACCTGTGGGAAAAAGCTACATAAATCACTTCTGTTATTTATTGTATTTTTATTTGCTGAAAGACCTGTTTTATAATATAAAAGTGTAGATGTGATACCTTATTTCTGAGAGGCTTGATTTCTCCAAGATTCCGTTTCATCATTCCTCCACACAATTGTTTGGAGGCAACCAATTGTCACTATGTTTTTGTTTAAACCACTCCTTTCACCTCTCAAAGGCCTGCCTGTGTATTATTATTGCTAGAACATACATTAACTTTAGATGTCAACCGCTCTGGATTTGAGTATTCAAATTAGATTTGGGGGCCACTGTAATCACAGATGGAAAAACAGAATTTTGCCCAATCTAAGATCCGAAGAGATGAGATATAAAGAGGATCGCAAGTGGTAGCAACACCTTGAAAGAAAACACTAGAATTGTAAGGGTGTGGTAGATGGGACTTTGAGGCACATTCTTATTGCTATGTGAGGAAGCGTGCCCAGAATCTGCCCTCATTACGTCTGGCGCTTGCCAGTTCTTTTCAAACCTCAGTTTCATGAGCACCATAAAAATTCACTTAAAATTGAAAAGAACACCCTGAAGTTAAAACCCACTTTGCTTTGCCTTGTCTTTCATGGCCTGGAATGTCACCTTTTACCTCCAGTAAATAAAGCCAACATCAACACTCTTCCGTGTCTTTTATTTTTTATGCACTCAATATTCTTTGCATGACAATCTGGACACTTAAAGGGAAATTTCAGTAGTGATCTATGTCTCTGCAAAGAGAATTGTCTTTATAATATATAGTTACAATGTACCTATCATTTTCTTTTGTTTCTGGGACTGTTCACATTGATTTGAGTAAATCTAAAATGGAATTAAAAGAGACATGATTAATAGTGAACTACAAAGAAATGATGATATCACGATACTTTCTTAAAATGATCTGCCATGTGTGTCTAACTACGCAGCGTTCCCCAACAGAGACAATTGCACTGTTTTACAGTCTTGCAGGGTTTTGTCTCTTTAACCTCACTATTTCCGAGAAGCCACCGAAAAGTTCTAATATGTCACAATTCAAATGTCAACATGTTGTTGGAAAGGAAGCTAATAAGTTAAACCTTTGAGAGATGCCAAAAAAAGAGGTGATTCAAACTGTTGAGAGAAGTCCATTGTTTTCTAAGGGGAAATAGAATTCCAGAATGAAATAGGGTACTTATAAGCATTTAACTGGAAGGTTGAGGGGGAAAAAAGCAAATGCACAATCAATTTTTTTCAATCTGATAACTTTTTGAACAGAACTGTTCCTCTCAATGTACTTCCAGAAACAGGAAAATGTGAGGGTTAAAGTTAATAAGATACAAACTGCAAATTTACTAGTTTTTGTAGAAATAGCACATAACACGGAATAATTTTCTTAAGATTGTTTGGAGTCTATCTGTGGGTGGATATAAAGAATCTTAGGTTATAGTCCAACATATTCTAGCAACATTTTATGTTTGGCATTGTTTTCTGTAAACCAACTTCACCTGGTTAAATTACTGTTGAATGAAGAATGATTTTATTTTGACAGGAAAGAAACTAAACAGAAAACCCTCCTCATTGAGTTATTTTTTGAATTTAGCACAATTTTGTACTGTGATGTTTTTATAGAAAAAAATAAACAATTGGGCTTTAGAGCCACCTACTGGAATAAAGAGGCACATACTTAGATTTGATGTCCTATGCTTTTCAGAAGATAAACAAATAGATAAATACAATTAAAGTTATGTGCCCCTCTGTTGATCATACAAGATATTAACCTACTCAATTTTTCTCAATTTGAAATATCAAATATCCTGTAGGAAACCAACACAGTTAAAGCAATGTCCTCTAAAAATATATTTTCATAGTTCTTAGTAATTTGTGTGATGTGAGTTTTCTCCCCATTGGATTGAGACTGAGCAGAATCAAATCCCTAGTTTACTTGCTGTCTTTGTTGCTTCTGTTGGTATTTGTGTGTGTGTGTGTGTGTGTGTGTGTGTGTGTGGCTGTTATTGGTCTCATTTTCACCAGTTAATTGTATAACCACATTCTTTCTTCCACAACCTCTATCTGGTCATGGAATTGTTATGTAACAGATAATCTTAGAATAAAATTTAAAAACTAAGGACATTTTTGTGATAAAATAAATAAGCACCTTAAACATTTTCATGATTAAGTGCTTTTTTTTACTGAGATGTAATTGACATATAACATTATTTTAGTTTCAGGTACATAACGTAACAAATTAGATATTTGTATTTTTTTGTAAATTAAATGCTTTTATAAATGAAAAACCCTGAAGCCGGGACAAGTAAGTTGGACAATGACTTGCCTGAAGTCACAGAGCTGGTCGAGGTTGTGGGGGAGGAAGTAGGCAGCTCTAGGAGATTATAGGTCCACACTTGCCCCACGGCTGTTTAGTCAGTCATTAACAGATTTATTAGATTTTTTTTCTCCTCAGAATTTTGCTAGAAAGCAGGAGAATAAGCACCCTGGTAAATGAATCAATTAAAGGCATATTGCCTGCTTTCAGAGAGTAGGAATCAGGAGCTGAGGCATGAGGTCAGGTTCTGGATCTGGGAGTACTGATGACTGGTGAGAGAGGGATTAAGTTTTTTAAAAACAAAATAATCTCTTTCGACTATGTGCTCTACAGACCGGTTCTTTATGTCATGTCCTTCCGATGTATTCCCTTAAAAACACCTTGTTCAGAAGGTGCTGCTTTTGAGAACGTGCTGAGGGAGGCAATTGTGCCCTGCCACCCTTAGCGAGGCTACTGCTGGATAATGCCAGACACACTCAGCTCTGTGAATACGTGTGTGGTTCACTAGAGTGAGGCATTCAGAGAAGGGAAAGTTCTTTGCTAAACATGACACAAAGGTGTATGCGATACTGTAAGCCTCCCCTTAAAACAATTTAATCGGTGAAGTAGGATTTGGGAAAGATTTGTGAACTGGCATGAGGATCACAGCTTTCCATTGGTCATTGGAAGGCTAACTTTCAGGACATAAAACAGGAAGTCACACTTCTTTTGACAAAAATAATAAGAAATATTTTTGTTATGCTCTGAAAAAATGTACAGATGTTAGTGCATAGTTTACCCTTTCTTAATATTCACTTCTTTCTCTCTTCCCACCCCACCCTTTCTGGTGTTTTGAAGATATTTTATAGAGTAGTCACAGACATTGCACCAGGAGAGGAACTCCTGCTGTTCATGAAGAGTGAAGATTATCCCCATGAAACTATGGCACCGGATATCCACGGTGAGTACTGTTCACACCCCCATCCTCATTGCCCTCATTTGGTCACTGTGACAGAGCGTCCCCATGGGTCCATCACACTTGGCATTTGTCCATTTCCCTGGCTCTTCAATGTTGGTTTTCACAAAACTCCTTCTCTTGTGAGTGGCTCTTCTCTTGGCTTGACGTCTGGCTAATATTACTGTGAAGTTCAAGTAAGTAGAGGTCTTCCCTCAAGTGGAGGCCAAAGGGATTTTGAATATTTCAACTGAGATGTCACACGGTTAAACTTTTTTGTCAGTGCCTTAGACTATGGTGAGAATCCTTTCACTGTACAAGTCATTTCAGGGAGCTCAATGTGGGCTTTCATAAATCTAGCAGATGTTTCTTCCCATCTAATGTTGTATTCCTGAAAAGTGTGTCTACTTGAGTAAAATCCTAGCTGGGGTGACTATATGGGAGAGGGTTGGGGGAAGGGGAAAAGGAAATTTTACAGCCAGAGAAATTTTGATTTGCCAGAGGCCTATTCTAAATCAAATGAAGGGGGTATCAGAAGAATTATAATTATTAGTTATGTATGTACAGGATAGATAAAGAGAAAATTCTACCCGTATTGAAGTGTTACCATTGGGGGGAGAATTTAGTACTTGTTTCTTTCTCTTTCCTATTTCTTTTTCCTAATATAACATGATCTGGTTCAACATAATCGAGTGCTGTCTTTAGAATGTTTTATATTTGGAAGGACCACTGGGAAGGGTTACTCACTCCAGTAGCTGACAGGTAGGGACAGACCTCCCATGCCTTTGGCCTTCCGGATGGGAAAACTTCAGCCTCTGCGCTCTGTAGCTCTTGCAAAGGAAGCTACCGGTCTTGGCTGGCTCTTTACTTGAACATTTTTTTCCTCTGGCTGAGCTGCATTTTGCCTCTTTGTAGATTATACCAGTCATATTTTTGGGAACCTTCTGGAAATTGTTTTCTTCTTAGAAACCCAGTGTTCTCAACCAACCTGGTAGAGCTTAAGCCTGAATAGAGAGTCTTACCCAATGGGGTCTGGGACAGCCGAGGCATGAGGGCATAGGATACAAAACATAATCTGAGCTTTCTCAACTTTCACTGGTGAATGTTAGACCTTTCAAGCAATTATTTTTAGAAATATGAGTGATTAGCTTACTAGTCTAAAAAACCTAAGTAGAAGTGACGATTCTTCTTTTAGGGCTACCATTCACAGATTATCTGCCTTTACAACACCCTTGAACCCATTGGTTGCTTTTTGTTTTCATTGTGTTACACACACACACACACACACACACACACTGTATACCAGATATTTATTACCTCATTTAGTCTTACACATAGATTAATCCTGTAAGAGAGAAATCATTTCTATTATACAGATAGAGAAACTGAGGCTACCTAAGGGTAGGTAATTTGGCCAAGACCACATGACTAGAAAGTGGGAGAGTCAGTTTTCAAACTGAGGTCTTGCTGTCTGTAAAACCTAGGCCTTTCCCATCCATTCTGTTGGAGATTCTGTTTGTGTTCAGGCTGCTGGTGAGATCCTAAATGTAGATCTTAAATATTGTGAATAGTAGAACAGATAAGAGGAAATGGTTCCATTACCTGGTTAATGTCATTGAGAAACCTGTCTTTAGAGCTGAGGTGATTTATTTTAGAACACCTCCTTCTTCCTTAACCCTCTATGGTCCAAAGTTGACCACACTCTGTTAAATCTACATACTGCTTTCTTTACTGTTCTGGCCCCCCTGTTACTGGTTTAGTTGAAATGAAACCAGTATTGTATGTGGATTAGAGCAGTGGTGTCTCCTTTGACCTCTCCTTCACTTCTCACACCATGGCTAGGATTTCTGACTTTCAGTGGCTTTTAGTTCCCTTCTCAGCATGGACCCCCCCAAATCCTCTAGGGACCTGCTACCTTCTCTGATTTCACTTCCTATTGGTCCCCTACATGCACCCTATCAACCTGCCCTACTTTACTACAGTTTTGCTTTTCCACCAGCTGCCATGCTCTTCCTGGCCTTTATCATTGGTCCACACTGTTCCCACTGCCTGGAACATCCTCCCTGGCTGCTGGTTGCTCATTGCAAGGCCTTTTCTGAACCTCTCTCCTTCAGATTAGATGGATTAGACATGTTCCTCTGGGCTCCTTTAGGCGCTATGCATGCATCTGCCATAAAATATATCACATTCTATTTGTTCACATGTGTATCCCCTGGAGTTTCTTATATAGTCGTTCCCTAGCAAAATGCCTAGCATTTGTTGGTGACTAAAATATTCCCTCAAAAACATTCAGTCAATGACAAACTGGCTATAGGTCCTGGCTGTAGGTCTATAAAACAGGGGTTATGTATCATGCTGCTCGGGGTGTCTTTTCAGCATTCTGAGTTGTTTTCAAGACTTCTGTGATTGTGTGTGTGTGTGTGTGTGTGTGTGTGATCTGTGCATAGTATGGCCTCATGAGCAGGCAAAAAGCTATTCAGATGGAGAGAATAGGAGCAATACCAACACCACCTGACACCTTATAACCTTGTTATCTCCAGTCCCCCACTATTACCCTATATTTAGCTTACTGATTCAAAGGACAAATTCATGATATGTTGGCTGTTTAACAAGGCCCTGCCAATTAACGCTGACCCTAAGGTAACATAAATTGGCCTAGAAGGGTACTAAAAACATCCCGTGTCCCATTATATGTTAATGATGAGTGCAATGAAACATCCAAGCTTTCTGATACTAATCAGGTGTAAGCATGACTCAGAGAGGGACTCTGTGTCCCATGTGCCCTCCAGGTAATATGGCTGAGTGAGAAGTGTATGAGACAGAGATGGGTTCAAATCCTGGCACAACCACTTGGCTCTATAACCCCTGACTGGTTTCTGAACTTCTCTGAGCTTTAATAGCTTCATCTGAAGATGGAATAAAAATGCGACATATGATTTCTCTTGATCAGGTTTTGAGAAATATCAATAATCTGTGAACAGGGTTGACGGACTAGATTATGCGTAGTAAGTGGTCATTATTACTTTTAATGTCTTGTGAATATGAAACCCTGGAAGGGTTTAAGCCATAAAGTTTTATATGGTAGGAAGGTTATCTACTGTTGCCGCAGCCACCACGCTATTGTGCTAGGCTTTGTCCTGTATATGTATACTTCTTTTTAATTCATATTAAAATTGAAGTGGTGAAAATAACAACTAAATGATTTCTATTACGTCTTTCATAATTCAGTAAAAACTGCCGGTTTGTGGTGACACTTTTGATCGCCCAGTTCTGGTAATATCTGAATTATTTTCACAGAAGAACGGCAATATCGTTGTGAAGACTGTGACCAGCTCTTTGAGACCAAGGCAGAACTAGCAGATCACCAAAAGTTCCCATGCAGCACCCCTCACTCAGCATTTTCAATGGTGGAAGAGGACTTCCAACAAAAGCTTGAAAGTGAGAATGATCTCCGAGAGATACACGCAATCCAGGAGTGTAAGGAATGTGACCAAGTGTTCCCTGATTTGCAAAGGTTAGAAATGGCATGTTGTACCATGAGACATGTTTATTTACTCTGCTATAAAATGCAGTTATGCAGAATTTTCAGAATTTATGCAGATGGGAAATTTGGAACTGTGATGAACCTGACAAGTGTGTTAGTGACATGCGCATAAATCAGTTTTCCCTGGAAATCCTTATCTGTAAAATGTTCACAAGCAAGTTGGAGTTAGTTATTTTGATGTTAGATGGAAAATAGTATGTTTATATTTATTTAAGCAGTATTATCGGCAACTGAAAGAAAGCGTAACCTTACAGCACAAACTATGACTTAGAGGCAGAATCAAGAACACTGGAACGACACTGATGCCAATTAAACTGATCATGTGCCAAACAGTTCGAGAAGCTGGTTCAAGAAACGCCTTGATGATAAAAAAAAAAAAAGATCGGTTCTGGTATACAGTTAATGAAAGATCGATGACCTGTAGATAGATCAGTGTAACCCATGGATTTAATTTCAACTATCTAAGCTGCACATATATAAAGAATAATAAAATCATGCCCAATGAAGAAAATGTTTTATTTCCCAAAAGGGAAAAAATAAACATGATCTAAATGGAATTATTCTTTAATACTTAATTTTAAAAAAGTGAAAATCATGTATCAGCAATATAATAACTTTTTATAGGCTTTTGAACTTCATTCAAGAACTTTTTTTTTACTTCTATTAAAGAAAACAGCAAACCTGGAGCCTACCCTTTGAGAACTACATTGATTATTATGCTACAAAATAGTTTTTCTGATCAGAGATACGGAACCAGCTAATAGGTTTTCTGTTTGCTTCTACCTTGGCCCACAAACAATTTTAACAATTGTATCCATTTCTTTGCTTTTAAATCCAGAAATGATCCTTGGAATTTATAATCAGAACTTCAAATGAACATAACCCTGTATTTAAATGGCTATGGTAGTGTGTCAACTGGCCTTAAGAGTGTGAATTACTCATGGTAGACCTTGGACACTTCACCTATTTCAGTTTATCATGTTGTTTCCTTTCTTTCCTCAGTGTCTCCCCTTCTCTCTGCTTTTTGCCTCCATTGATGGTCCTGCATCCTCTTCTCTGTCTAGGCTTCTTACAGGAAAGGATTTCATACAGTAGTCATTGATTTTAATGGATAAATAATTTAAAACAGCATCAAGGATAACCCATTCCTTGAGGAGACTGAGTCAAAAGAATAAATGTCTAGGCTTGAAAATTCAGGCCTGATTTAGCTTTTAGAGAGGAAACATTGTGGGGAATAAAAAGGCTTGCCCAGTACCCTTTAAACTCATCGTTACCATTTAATATAAATCCACATAGAGAATCAATCTGTTATAAATGTTTGGTAAAACTTAGATTTATAATAAAAAAAGAGAATGCTCATAAATGTAATTGTGCCCAAATTAAAAAATAGAATGAAACTAATAAATACCTGTGGGTAAGGAAAGTATTTATTCCTGTAAAACAGTATCTCTGATGCCAGAGATGCAGTATTATTTCCTTCAATTTTGCTATCAAAAATAATGGACAGCATTATACAACAAAAAACAGTGGATTCGACACTAAAATGTCATTCCTACCTCCCATTAGAAGTGTATGGTGACCCCTAGGTAGAGAGAGATTCTTATTCTTACTAGCTCCGGGATTGAGGCTGAGTCAACTCTACTTAATGCCAAAACCAACTGTCAATTTGGTTCCTTCAGTCAAGCATTCAGTGGCAAACAGTAAGGAAACCTACTTGTCTGGTATTGGATGAACCCTAAGAACTTACTTTCTGGTAACTCAGCCAGATGGTTATAGCATGTCACCATGCAGCCTGAGGTCAACCATGTGAGTGGTATTTTTGGTTATATAATTTAGTCATGTGCAGAACCTACATTCCCTGAATATTACCCACTTTATTGAATCCTATATCATTTCTTTATACTTTAAACAAATGAGAAATCCTTTTTTGACATGATAATTGTTCTGTATCTTTTCTGACAAATGTTGAGAAAAAATACCCCCCCGCCTCCCAAAAAGGGCAAGGAACAAAGGTTAATATGCAAAAATTGAAAAGAACCTGGAAGTCTAGGCAAAGCTCTATAAAATAGGATGAAGTTCTATGAAAAGTGGAGAAGCCTCAGTAACGGCTGACTGGATGGCTTCTGTGTTGGTGAAAGAAACACACATTTGGTTTTATAAAACCAGTTGCCTTTTGATTCTTTCTTATCACTGATTAACTGATAGCTGGTAATTCCATGGAACAATATGATTTTATGCTAGATTAGAAGAAAGAAAGAAAGGAGAATTCCCCTTGCCATGCTAGTTATTTTTCTCCCCATTTGCCACGTACTATTCTCTTGAAGCTCTATCATATCTTTGGAGTAAGGGCACACGAATAAGACTCAACGTACTGGCCTGTCTCTCCCGTTAGATTTCAGAGTTTATGATTTGACATACATATTGGAACACATGTCATCAAATGGCATGCCTTCCTGGGTTGCTGAGGATGACAGTGAGTATATGAATCTGTGCCATGATTTTGGAAGATGTCCCTGACTCAGTTCAATGTTAACTGCAGCCGATGATATCTCTCTCTTAACTCTCTTAATAACATTTCAACTTGTGTAACAAACAGAGGATTACATATTGCAGATAAAGGTAGGGCTGTTCTTGTGACTTCACAGACCTGTACTCTCCTGGTACCTTTTGTTCACAGAGATATCACCATTTGTGCTCAAACAGAGTAACATTACAAAGTCGACTGACTCATGGGGCAGGAAACATAAGTTCATGTGCCAATATGAATAGAGATGTAGAGAGGAAGCTGTGGAAGAGAAAAAATACGGGAAAGACATTTCTAATTTATCAAGATATGAGAAAGGGCACTTCTTCTTGTCACGCACCATGCCATGCGCATCTACCAAACTACTGGGTATATTCTAGGTGCACAGGGGTCTTACTGATACTCAACTTTAGAGTATTTATCTCACAGAAAAATAAAACATGGTAAAGAAAGAGTGCTTGCATGCTTGGTAGGGTTTTTTTAAAATATCTTTTTACTATGGAAAGTTTCAAAATATACAAAACTAGAGAGGATGGTGTAGTAAACCTCCATATGCTCAGTTTCAGTAATTGTCATACAAGGCCAGTCTTGTCTCAGCTATACTTGTTCGGATTATTGAAGCAAATCCTGGACATTATGTCATTTTATTCATAAATAGCTCAGTATGTATCTGTAGAAAAAAGGACTCTTTAAAACACAAGTTTCTACACCACACTTAAAAATAATGATTCCTTAATATTGCCAAATATAAAGTCAGTGCTCAGTTTCCCCCAGTTATCTCATTATTTTTAGTTTTTTGTTTGAATTACAACCATAATAAGATCTGCCATTTCAATTGGTTGGCATGTCTCTTACGTCTCTTTTAAATTTTTTTATTAAAAACTTTAATGTTTATTTATTATTTTTGAGACAAAGAGAGACAGAGTGTGAGTGGGGGAGGAGCAGAGAGAGAGGGAAAGAGACCCAGAATCCAAAGCAGGCTCCAGGCTCTGAGTTGTCAGCACAGATCCCAGCGTGGGGCTTGAACTCCCAAACTGTGAGATCATGACCTAGCCAAAGTCATATGCTTAACTGACTGAGCCACTCAGGCATCTCTCTTATGTCTCTTTTAATTTATAACTTCCTCCAGTCAAAGTCAGTCTTGCTCTTTCTTTCTCTCCCTCCCTTCCTCCCTCCTTCCCTCATTAAAATGTATTTATAGAAGAAGCTAAGTGCTTTTTCCTGAACCATTTCCTCCAGTCTGGATTCTACTGATCATGTCCCCTTGGTGTTAACATCTTTCTCCATCTTCTCTACTTCCTGTAAACTCATGGTTACAAACCAAGCCTTGATCAGATTTACGTTCATTGTTTTAAGAATAATACCTCACTGATGCTATGGTTTACTTCCTTTAGGAGGCACAAGATTTATTTCAGGATTGCCTACATTTATTAATTGCTTACATGCTGTAAAATGAATGTTTTATACTTCTATCATTCTTTCATTATTTATTATCTCTGTTAATTCTACGCAGAGAAACTTCCCCTCATTGTTTATTTGCTCACCCTGAGGTACAGTTTATATAGGAAGGGCAAAAATGTGGGTGAGTTTTTCTCTTTACTTACTCACTTTCAGAGTAATGATTTGGCTTCTCAGGATCTTCCAGGGGTGACCAATGAGCTTTTGTTTGTGTGATTTTGAATATTGTTTTTGTTAAAAGATGAGATTATTATTTTTATTGATGCTTAAATTTCCTCATCTTTGGTCAATGGGTGTTTTCTCAGGTTGGTACCTTGTTTTGACATGCTCTGTAATTTTCTTGCTTTTTACCGTAACGATGTTCAAGGCCCATCTTGTATATCGTGGGCTTCAAATTTGATTGAAACAGGCTATTTCTCCAAGGAGCTCTGGTTACTTTATTTAGGGGTAGTGTCCTCGTGTGTTATCTGTGCTTATTTAATTAACAAATGTGTTCCAACATCTGAATATCACAGCAATCCATTATCTATAATATTTACTTTTCATTAAATTCATACAGATTTCATATACAAGTTTTAGAAAAGAGAGGGAATTATTTGAGAAGCAAAAATATTCTAAGCTTTCAAACAGAGAAATAACCCGTGTGAGGAACTTCTGATACTGTTTTTCTTTTGAAGGGCTTTAATAATGCCTCCACTTATACTATTACACACTTTTCTTTCCTCCCTAATTCATAGGCGCTATATACGTACACTTCTCTATCTGACATATCCATTCATTGGCTCATCTGCAGGACCATCCATTCATCCATCCATCCCAGGGTTATATTGGGAAGTTGCTTCTTGAATAGTTAGGTTACAGCTCACTTTTCCATATGGCGATATGGATAGAAACAAAAGTACCTTTTTGAATCTAGAGGTTATATACATTAGAAAGGATACCTGCCTGCATGTTCTTAAGCATTTTTGAAGACCTTCAGTTTCATTGCTTGTGTTTGAATTAAGTGGGTATTAGCAATATGTGTTGCCCTTAGAATGGTGTGGTGAATTCAGAACTGGCCAATTAGCTAGTTGTTTATCATGCCTCTAACTTGGCAACTAATCTCTGATAGCTGTATCAGATTTATCTTCAAACAACAGGGGTACTTCCCTGTGTTAGTGAGAGACACAGTCTAGGAAGAATAAATTTTCTTTCATCTGTCACAAGCCTGTTTCTTCTCTTTGGTCCTCCTTGCCTAAACTCCTTTTCCTTCTCATTTCTTTAATTGCCAGTTGGATTAGTAATAAAATGACATTCTGTTTATGAATGTGTTCTTTGTCACCATGTCTTATTGAATCAATTGTTCTCTTAACAGCCTGGAGAAACACATGTTGTCACATACTGAAGAGAGGGAATACAAGTGCGATCAGTGTCCCAAGGCATTTAACTGGAAGTCCAATTTAATTCGCCACCAGATGTCACATGACAGTGGAAAGCACTATGAATGTGAAAACTGTGCCAAGGTACAGTGAATTTGTAGACTACTTGGCCTCTCTCTGTCATCTTGCTCTCTCTTAATCCATCACTTGCTATGATATATAAAAACAAGCCTTGAGAGGGGAAACTATAAATATCTTGAGAAAAGTAGACTGAGTGTTGTATGCTAAAAGGCATTAGTACAGTGTATAAAAACACTTAGTGGGTACCCTTTTATTTTTGTAAGGGAGGAAGTGAGGCTTAATGGTGAGTTCCAGAACTAGGTGTCAGACATCCTTGGTAAATTCCTGGTTCCGCTACTGGCTTGCCAGTGTGGGGTTGTTTTATAGCCTTATGGAGAATGAAAATTGTATCCAATGCACATTACTGATTTCTTTTAATAGCAATTTGTGAGGAAGTCACATAAAGTTTCTGAATGCCTATTCAGAAAGAATAGGAGACTCCTACATTTGCAGATTTTTCCACCCAAGTCCCCACCATAAATCATGACTTGGTTCTAATTAAGAGCATAGTGCCTTAGTGGCCACTGCTGAGCGGCATAAGGGTGCAATGAAAGCACTCCACCTTGACCATGACTCTGAAACAGGAAGACAGTAGTTCACATCATTTAATTTTCATGGCTCTCGATTAACTAAAAGATGTCCTGATGTCATTGAAGTTGATTTCTATTTCCAAAACCTTTTTATAGCATTTGAACATCTTTCTTCATGCCAGTGGAAATTGTGATACTTGAAATGATCTTTAGAGATGTTTTGGTCCCAGAAGTGTGGGTGACTTTTTTTCTTTTCTCTTTTCTTCTCTTCTCTTTTTTCTTTTCTTCTTTTCTTTTTGTTTCTTCTTTTCTTCTCTTCTCTTTTCTTTTCTTCTTTTTCTTTCTTCTCTTTTATTTATTCTTTTCTTTTCTTTTCTTCTCTTTTCTTTCTTCTTTTCTTTTCTTTTTTTAGTACAATGTTTAAAGGAATGGTTTTAGCTTAATGGTAACTTGCTGAAAGAGTGTTAGCATTAATCTCTGGGGGAACTCCTTGAATAGCTTTGAGATAGTTTAGAAAAAATTCCCCCAATTTTATACATTGTGTGTCTTGGTTTAAAGGATGGAAATAGCACACCATTTTTAATAATGTCTTGGCTGGCATTTTATTATTCAACTCTGATCACTCTAAATGAGATCAAAAAGATCTTGAATGTAGTCTATCATGCCATTAATTATTTCATTCACCTGATACTGATGGACATTTCCTGCTAAGGATATAGAGCTGAATAATTTACAGTCCCTATCCTAGAGGAGCTCATGCTTCAGAAATGCGACTTTCTTTGGTCTATGGGGAAAACAAATAAACAAAAACAATAAATAAACAAAATTCCTTCTTGCGTCATTCCTGGTCTTTTTTATTGTGTCCTTGAATTAAGTTTCTTGATTAATCAGTACTCATTTCCTAGCAGGTTTTCACGGACCCTAGCAACCTCCAGCGGCACATTCGCTCTCAGCATGTTGGTGCCCGGGCACATGCATGCCCGGAGTGTGGCAAAACGTTTGCCACTTCGTCGGGCCTCAAACAACACAAGCACATCCACAGCAGTGTGAAGCCCTTTATCTGTAAGTTTTTAACACTCCAGCCCTCCTTCCTGCATCTGTCTCTCATCTGAAAGGCACTGTGATCAGGAGAGTGGCCGCATGGCCATAGAAGGGTCTCTGCATTAGCTATTTATGGTCCAATCCAATCGGGCTATTTTTCTGTTAGAAGAACATCTTTTACACCCAGATCCATGGTATTTTGTCTATAATTCCTGGGGTGTTTTCTTTTAGATGAAATCAATAACAAGTAGAGAAAAAAGAAGTCATTAAATAATGAAGGAGAAGCCTCCCCAGGTTGTAGGGTTTAATAGAGACAACCAGATTTGTCTTACACTGAAAACGGCCATGGCTTTGTAAAACAGCAAATGGCAGATGCCACGAGATGAAGTGATAAAAACCTGTTCTGGATCAGAAAGGCTGGAAGAGCCCCACGTGGCAAGTAGGCTGTGACTCTGCGTGTGTGTGTGTGTGTGTGTGTGCGCGTGTGTGTGTATGTGGGTGTGTGTGGAGAGGGAGGGGGGAATAGGACATCCCTTAATCTACACATTGTTACCAATCACCAGCTGCGGGTTGGTAGTTCTCAGTTACCTGGAAAGCAGAAGATTTTCACTTTGATAGTGGACACACTGCTCCTATAACCCACTGCACTAAAGCAAATTTACTGGCAGTGTGTGTTCAGAAGACATCCAATCTTACCACCTACCTAAAAGGTCCCTGTACAGAGCACTTTAGTAACACACTCCACATAAAGTAAAACTCAGCGCTCATTTGCGGCTTCTTCTGTCCACCCACTCCTGTTCCCTGTACTGTGATGAAATATTTCATAAGGAAAATCAGTTGTTTTCAGTCCACCTGAGCAATGACTCTAGACTTCTTTTGATCCATTGCTCAGCTGGGCATATGAACACAGTGACTCACCGAGTTGCACTACAAACTTTAAGACTGATTTTGGATTCAGATGAGCATAGAACTGATTGAGGCACACTCAGGAGTTGGCAAAACCTCTGACTTGGGAACTCTCACAAAACATTTTTTTTTTTCCTGACAAATACTCAGTAGTTTGTAGTAGGTTATTGAGACATTACTACAGGACCTGATGGGCAAAAAAATAATTTCTAGTGCCAACACATAGATGCCAGAGACTGACTCTCCTCCTTTTTACCTCGACACAGCCCTCTTTTGTGCTTCCAAGCAACAGGAGAGCTTTTCTTTCCCTTTCCAGCTTAAACTAGAGTCTTGTTTTGCTCCTGTGTTCTTCTGTACCCTGGGTGGAGTGAAGACAACCAGCTGATAAACAAAAGGGTGCTCTAGTCTCCTTTCGGGAGGCTCTGTTAGAAATCACAGGAAATAAAGTATACAATAAAAATTTTAGACTTCTCGTCTCATAAAGGCATTTTGCTCTCTAGGTTGTGACACCTTAAAAATGTATTTGAAGTGTTACAGGCATAAATAACTTTGTATTTCTGATTCCTCAGAAACAAATTTTGATATGCTTATTGTATTTTGGTGGGAAAAAATAGATCGAATGAATTCTGATCACCCATTTAATGCTCTCTCTATTATTTAAGCAGAAAGTCAGAAAATATAGATTCCTGTTATCTAAGGTTCTGGGATCTGGAATTTTAATTGTGTTGAAGTCAAGTGTTTCATTTTAAAGCACTATAGGGTGTCCCTTTCCAATCAGCTTGCACAACTATTTGCACCAAATGGATTTTCAGTAATTATTGGTAAATTTAAATAGCAGATGGAATTCTTCAAATGTAAAATCTGACAGAGAACCATGGGGTAATTATGAATAATAGCCATGTAATTTCGGAACAAAAGAGGAGAGTTGGTGTGGAGATTGGGAGTGGAGGAAGTTCACCTAGAGTTGATATCTGTTTCTCACCAGTAGGCCACACACCACGATTTACCCCCACTGGTGTGTTTATGGCAACTGTCTCTTATTACAGTGTACCGCCAAGCTTGAGCCCAAAGTCACCAGTGCTAAGGTAATTACTCACTGCCTTTGCAGAAACCTCCAGCCTTCCCAAATAGAAACCACATGCTCTAATAGGCTGAACATATTCAAAATACCTCTTAATTTGTTTAATAAGTAGAAAAATGCAATGTTAACTGCTGGCTAATTCCTTATTACTGAGAAAATTATGGTAGAGTATAGACTTCAACATCAATTGAGCCGTTTACCTGGAGGCCTGGTGGTTAGTGGTGGGCCAGGCCAGACATTCAAGTGAGAAAAACAAAGCCTCTGCCTATGGAAACATCCCAGATTCGCTGTTCTTAAGACCTGACACAGACATCGCTTATCTGTGTGACAGAGGGTGCAACCAGGAAAGTCGAATGCACCTTCTGTTACTCCGATATAGAGAGCCTCTTGATTTTCTTAGATCTATCCAGCTATAAGAAAGAAATGTAGAGAGCAGCATTTCTTTGCCAAAAATTTGCAAACCTTTCAAAAGTTTATGCCGTGGTTGAATACCCATCAAGACGTTTTCTCAACGCCTATTAATGCCCAGAGGAGAGGTGTTACTTTCTTGATGAGTGCACTTTTATAATTCCAACGACATTTTATTTACTATTTCTTGTTATTGCTCATAGCTGAATTAGTATGACCCACGAAAGCCTCATGTTTTTACCCTCTACATCATATGGTTTTAATTAGTGTATCAAAAAATTTAAATAACATGTGTATTTATTGTATATGGTTAACAAGGATATACTTTTAAAGCAGACTCTGGTCAATATATTCTAGTAGAATAATTTGAAAAGAAATCACTCACATCTTCTCTTCCCATTAAAATGCACGTTACAGCCTCTATAATGTTGTGAATCATCCCACAGTTGAAAGCTCCTTTACTATTACTAAGCGCAATGATATATGTAGCAATGCATTTTAATCATTAGTAGTAAAAGAAATACTATGGAATCACTTGGTACTTCCTGTTTGGTAGTGTGTGGGATAATCCAACTTTTGGGTGAGTTTTGCATGATTGAACATCTATAAAATCTCTTTTGAGTTTTTGTTTTTCTCCCAAATATCACTGCTTTAATTCAGGAGCTCAACCACTCTGCGCTTAGAGGCAGCCATCACATGAAAGCAATAAATGTCGCATTTTGTCTTCAATTTAATTTCTTATATAAATTTGTTTCAGTAATCACCAACAAGGCATATCATGTTTCTGCATGTATTAAACGTGCACAGGATTGTTAAGTAAGCTTACACATAAAGTGGATTCACCTCTACTAAAGTCAGATTAAAAAAAATGTGATGCTTAGGAAATGGATACTATCATCCTGCCGGACTGCGAAGTGAGGGGGATTCTTACCCAGCAAAGGAGTTTTTAAAGGTTACAAAGTTTGGTCTTAAAATACACTTAGATCTGTTCTCTCATCTGTGAGGAGGAAGATGTTCTACTTTTTTGGCAAATTCTCCATGAAGAGGGTTGTTTCCCAGCCGCACCCTGCCGTGTTCTTTCTGGATTAGAACACTCAGAAAACTCTCCCTGCTTACCATAGTTGGCTAACCCACATAGAAGTCAAGCCCTGAGATAACCGGCGAAGATATGACAACAAGAGGACGTATTTCCCAAGGACGGGGGTTTCATAAATGCAGGAAGGTTAGCACAACCACTGGTGTGAGGGGAAGTCAGAGGACGTGATCATAGTTCATGGGAACCAGCAATGCAGGATGGACCACATTCAATTTAGCTTCCTTTGCAGGCTTAAAATAGAGCCATTGTAAATTATGTCAGTCTTTCTCAAATCATGAAAATGATTGTTAAAAATGTCTCCGAATACACAATGTGCATTGTTGTGTGGCTTTGATGTGTGAATGATGAGAGCATATGATATAATACAAATTAAATAATGGTAGGGCAGTCACAGGCTTTTTCCCCAGGGGGAGAGGGAATGAAGGTAAAGTTTCTGGTCGAGAGAAAGGCTGTTTTATGTTGTTTCGGTGCCTATGACTTAGAAGTCTTTAAGTGGTCTAAAATTTTAAAGGGGTACTTGTTATGCTTTATGTTTAGTATGTCTTAGAATTTTAATTTGTAAGATTCTGTGAGGGTAGCAATGGGGTGGTAAGTCAATGCATGCTGGAACTGGACTTTGCTATAAATATTTAAATACACAAATATGATGAAAAAATATGCAATGGGGATGAAAAATATTTATATATATTTATATATGAAATATTTGTGCTGCCTCAAGACATTTGTCAGGTTGGATGCCTTGCTTTGGAATCTAGTGAAATGGGGTTTTCTGTGTTGGGAGTACCCAGATTGGTACCTCCAACAACGTTTCCTGGCTTCTAATTGAAATTTTGGGTAAACCAATTGTTATACTTGCTAAATTCAGAAGCAATTGCCATAAAGCCTGAGATTCTCTTTTGTTGTTTGCACACAGGTGAGGTCTGCCATAAATCCTATACTCAGTTTTCAAACCTTTGTCGTCATAAGCGCATGCATGCTGATTGCAGAACCCAAATCAAGTGCAAAGACTGTGGACAAATGTTCAGCACTACGTCTTCCTTAAATAAACACAGGAGGTTTTGTGAGGGCAAGAACCATTTTGCGGCAGGTGGATTTTTTGGCCAAGGCATTTCACTTCCTGGAACCCCAGCTATGGATAAAACGTCCATGGTTAATATGAGTCATGCCAACCCGGGCCTTGCTGACTATTTTGGTGCCAATAGGCATCCTGCTGGTCTTACCTTTCCAACAGCTCCTGGATTTTCTTTTAGCTTCCCTGGTCTGTTTCCTTCCGGCTTGTACCATAGGCCTCCTTTGATACCTGCTAGTAGTTCTCCTGTTAAAGGACTATCAAGTACTGAACAGACAAACAAAAGTCAAAGTCCCCTCATGACACATCCTCAGATACTGCCAGCTACACAGGATATTTTGAAGGCACTATCTAAACACCCACCTGTAGGGGACAATAAGCCAGTGGAGCTCCAGCCCGAGAGGTCCTCTGAAGAGAGGCCCCTTGAGAAAATCAGTGACCAGTCAGAGAGTAGTGACCTTGATGATGTCAGTACACCAAGTGGCAGTGACCTGGAAACAACCTCGGGCTCTGATCTGGAAAGTGACATTGAAAGTGATAAAGAGAAATTTAAAGAAAATGGTAAAATGTTCAAAGACAAAGTAAGCCCTCTTCAGAATCTGGCTTCAATACATAATAAGAAAGAATACAGCAATCATTCCATTTTCTCACCATCTTTAGAGGAGCAAACTGCGGTGTCAGGAGCTGTGAATGATTCTATAAAGGCTATTGCTTCTATTGCTGAAAAATACTTTGGTTCAACAGGACTGGTGGGGCTGCAAGACAAAAAAGTTGGAGCTTTACCTTACCCTTCCATGTTTCCCCTCCCATTTTTTCCAGCATTCTCTCAATCAATGTACCCATTTCCTGATAGAGACTTGAGATCGTTACCTTTGAAAATGGAACCCCAATCACCAAGTGAAGTAAAGAAACTGCAGAAGGGAAGCTCTGAGTCTCCCTTTGATCTCACCACTAAGCGAAAGGACGAGAAGCCCTTGACTCCAGTCCCCTCCAAGCCTCCAGCAACACCTGCCACAAGCCAAGACCAGCCCCTGGATCTAAGTATGGGCAGTAGGAGTAGAGCCAGTGGGACAAAGCTGACCGAGCCTCGTAAAAACCATGTGTTTGGGGAAAAGAAAGGAAGCAGCATTGAGCCAAGACCAGCATCAGATGGTTCCTTGCAGCACGCTAGACCCACTCCTTTCTTTATGGACCCTATTTACAGGTAAGGGTGGATAGGAGACGATTAAATGTGGACGACGTGTGTACGAAGGGCAGGGTTTACAGTTGAAAGCCCTGGCTTTTACCAAACCATTTTTTGTTATTATTATAAGGCAGAGAGTAAAGCTGTTTGATCTAGTGAATTCATTTTTTATTCAGACGGTCAACTCATTAGTTTTGGACTTATTTTTGGATGTCTCTGAATTTGGGGTTTTGGATTAGGCCCACAGAGTTCTTTCCCCTGACAATAAATTTATTTTTAAACACATTTTTTAAGTGGAAAATATGGGAAAGCCATATTTAAAGCAAGTTGTCAAGTGGCAGAAGAATGAGGTTGGTGAAGGATTAATGCAAATATGTGTGGGTACTCAAGTGGGTCAGGACATTTGGAATGGGGTGGGACATAGAACAGCATGAGTTTTCTCTTTGTTAATCTACCAACACATCCTTAATAAGTACTGCTCGTATTCTGTTACTAAGTAAATCTCCTAGGAAGCCAAAGTAAATGAAATATTAATCAGAAAAATGTTTTGTATATAATGTGAATCGTTGGTTTTGAAAACATGTCACTGTTTAATACCTTCCTTATCCAGTTTTCTTTGATGCTTCCAAAAATTCTTTGGGGGGAAACATATATGCTTAATAAAAGTTCATAGGCAGTATTCTGTAACACTCATTTGACATTCAGAATGATTTATTTTTTAAATACCAGCTTTCATTAAAAGTATGAATAATAATAATTATGCTTATTATATATTTTAAATATTACCAAGCATTTTCACATTTACTTTCTAATTCAAGTCTTGAACATTGTCAAGAATTAATGGAAGGCATGGATAATTGCTCATTGGACTGTTTAAGATGAGACTATTTTCATATTTTATCCCAATTCTCTTTCATGAACAAGTTTATGCTACTCTTTCATTCAACAATACTCATTGAGTTCCTATTACTTAATAGGTACTAGAGCCACAAACTCTTTTCACCAAAAAGTCCTTTTCTACCTGTATTATCTATAATACATTAACTAAGAGACACTGCCATATGTTTGAGGGCTAACTCCTACTTGAAGGGGATTAAAAAGGACCATGCAAAATATCTCCGAGCCATTAGTACAATGCCTGTGCACTTTTTCCCAATTATTATGTCTTAACTCCTGTGGCAGTCTCAATGAGAGACGTAAAAGAAGGGAAAACAGAATTTCCATATTTAGTGTGTAGATTGTGTGTTACACATTGCCAGTGAGGTTGTATTTCCAACTCAGTGATATATCTCAGCCCTTTGTGAAGATAATCCCTCATTTTTTTTTTCTCAGACCCTCCCAGTGGCAATGGGTTTCCAATTCCTCCACACACCCATTACACCCTTCTTCGTCACATTCGAACCTTCCCCTCTGTCCCTTGCTTAGGAAACTCAGTCTTCTCCCTGGTGTTTCAATCTGAATAAAGGGCCTAGGCCTGTCATTTTACCGAAGTCATGAAATACCAAAACACCAGTTTTAGTGAAAGACCTGAATTGAAATCTCAGCTTTCCCATATCTCAAACTTGTTTTTTTTTTATTCACAAAATGGATATAAGGGGAATTGTTTCAATAAGTGAAATAGCATATGCAAAACATAGCATATATAAACATTGCAAGAAGTGGTAGCTATTTTTATTAATTTTGATTCTATTTTAAAAGTGTACTTATTCAACGGTTCTTAAGACAAATTTATCAACAGTTGGTAAAAGAAATTAATTTAATCCATGATGTAATTTTTTGTATACTTAATAGAAAATAGAATAACAAATGTTTAAAAAGCAGAAGGGATATGCAGATAAGTTTTTTATGTTTCTCTCTATCTTCAAAAAGTTCCTCTTCCTTTTCCCGCCACCCCCTTTCACCTGCCCTGTTTATCAGCAGTGGCATCCAAAAGAGGGACCTCAAAGAGAGGGGAGCAGGGTGCATAGGAGGCTTAGAACCTCTCCTGCTCTCATTGGCAAGTATGGGGGAAATATAATGAATATCTAGGGGAACACTTTCTTGGCAGAAAATGACTTTAATTTTCAGAATGAGCTCTGTCCTCGTGGTTTCAAAATCATCCAGCCTTCTTGTCTGCATTTGAAGTGGAAAGGTACAAATCTGTAACCAAGCCTCCAGTTTCATGACTCTTCAGTTTTCATATTTCCTCATTATTATTATTACCAGTCATCGAATAGGATTTTAGCATTATGAATAAGACCTTCTTTCTATGAGCGCCTAGAAGTGCCGTGAGTATTCTTCAAGAACTGAACAGATGTCTTTATATTTTTATTAGTGTGCTTCCCAGAAACCTACCATTTGTTTTATTGTTAGCTGTTTTAAATGTCAGTAATTATGTAGCAATTGATATATGAGACTGATTCATCTCCAAAAACTAATTTTAACCTTTCAGAGTAGAAAAAAGAAAACTAACTGACCCACTTGAAGCTTTAAAAGAGAAATACTTGAGACCTTCTCCAGGATTCTTATTTCACCCACAAGTAAGTATTTTGAATTTGAGACTTCAGGCTTGTAAACTAACTTGTTGATCCTGAAAAGCAGGTGCAATGAAATGAAAGAAATCTTGAGAACATTAGGATTTCCTATGACGCTGGTGTGGAAGAACACAGGAAATTCTAGCAGAATTAAAACCCAAACTCTTTAAAGAAAAAGAAATTAATATATGTGGAAAAATAACATGTTTGGGGGTGTTAAATTATTGTCTCCTGCTAACTACTTATTGATTCAAAGTGTATTTTGGAGTGAACGAAATTCGGATAAGAAAATAAATATTGAAGTTGTTTTTTGTGTTTAAAAATTACTGATAATAAGAGATGGGTCAGACTGTGACTCGTCCCAAACTCATGAAGGTCCTTGAAGTTCCTTTAGTGCTTAGATAAAAAACAGGAAATGAGTCTACCTGACAAGTTGTTACCATAGAGGGTGAAGGAATTTATCTAGAGACCACTGGACATTCCAGCGAAGTTCTGTAATTGCACAAGAATTTACCACAATACACAGAGCTATTTGCTGAATGGAGCTGTGTCCATTTATCAAAATATATACAGTTTCTCATCACAAGGAGAATACAAAGCCATGCCATCTAATTGGCTCATGACCTTACGTCTTTGGTTATTTTTAAAAACGGGTTTACATATCAATCAAAATGTGGAGCATTTTATTGAAAGAACAAATATACAAACATCTTAAGTGTCTTTTACATTTTTACCTGACATTTTGTTTTCCTTATTTCTAATTTTAAAGGTTATAAGTTCTGGTCTTTGTAGATGGTAAGCAAAATTTTTATGAAAATGCTTAAAATCAGTGAACTTATAGTGTTTCAACATGTTCAAACTAAAAATTGTGTTTCTCTAATAAAACTGGTGGAATTTTATGCAAGCTGTCATATAGAAAGTTATGAGGTAATTAAATTATCTTGAAATGTGACTCTCTCTGCCCTTCTATCCCCTCCCCCTCTGCTACCTCTTCCTCAGTTTTTCAAGTACTTTCCCAATGTCCCGAACCACAGAGTATGAGAGCTGAAGTACTATCTTCTGGTTAGCTGGAGAAATCTATCATTGTTCAAAAATTCTCTATTTCAAAGTGAGCAAATGAATGATTCAGTATTAAAAGGGTTAGAAATATTCCAGTCACTATTCATTTTATACAGAAAGGCTAAGGAATGATATTATTTTTATAATTATTGTGTAGGAAAGAAAAGAGTTATGAAATACTAAATGTTTATCAGGTACTTATATTTTACATTTAGGTTGATTTAAATTGCACTCTTAGGCCTCATGGGCTAAGAAAGCTGAACATCACATGCATTTTGTATCAGATATATACAAAAAGTGTATCTTTTTGATAGCTTTCTTTCTGATTATAAATAAATGCTCATTGGGATATTATAGTTATATACATTTAGTTATAAGAATCAAATTGTTTTCATATTCTAATTATCTTTAAAATTTAATAACTAATCACTTCAAAATTAAGTGCTATGGGTACATGGTAAAATTGAGGGTAAAAAGACAGGATTCAGGGTCCTTGAGTGACTCAGTCTATCTGGCTCTTAATTCCATATCTGTAAGATGAAAGAGTTGGGTATAAAATCCCTATTCTCTCTGAAATTCAGATTTTTAGCTAGCCAAAGTAAACTTACTAGTTCAGAAGATGGGCAATTTTGCCTACCAATAACTCCACATGTGCATACAAGTGTTACAGTATGTACATATTTTTAATCACATAATATGAGAAAATGTGCTATCTTTTATTATTTCCAAAGTGAATGAAGTATCACAAAAGATGAGGTGTACGTGCAGTGCTTGGAGAACAGCAGTCACTCCCTTAGAGCCTCGCGAGCATGCCTGTAGGAGCCTAGTGGTAGTGTGTGTTTCCAGAATGTCAAGTTTTGGTGGAAGCAACTGCCTATTGCTGCTATTAGAACAGGACCCAAGAATGATAAGCAACATATCTAACACCTCGTATGTCATGAATACTGACCAATCAGAATGAACCTCTGACATTCTGGCGCAGGATCTCGGAAGTCCTTGCTGCACCAATGTTAATGCCATAGTTGTTGGCTGGCGGGCTGTCTGAAAGGGCTTTTGAGATGAGGCCAGGATGGTAGGGGGACAAGTCAGGGTTCCTGGAGCAGAGGCAATTTACCAACTACTACAGAAGTATTTTATTATTTTTATAACCAGCATAGCTGTTTTCCTGTGTAATGGCTGTATATCACTGGATACAGGTGGAATAAAGACTCACCTGGGAGAAGCTTGGGTCACCCTATTTTCATCAAGCCTTCAGACCAAATAGTCTGCTCTTTCAGAAAATCTGCCTCAAATGTCCTGAAGTTTCAGCAGAATTCTTCTGTCTTACTAGTACTCTATCAATTCCATCCTAGCCTCAAGATCTCCTTTCCCATAAACAAACGCAAACAAAATAAAGAACAACCTGCCAGGATTTGGGGCCAAAAATTTGGGGGCCAAAAATGACTGCTCTGTGACTGGCTTTGTGACTGCTTGTTAACAAAAACGCTCAGGTTTTGACCAATGCAGTTCATCTCTCTGGGCCTCTCTCTCTGGGTAATGGGCACACCCTCCCAGCTTTACCCGGGCGGCTGTACAGGTTAGTGTTCATGTACATAACGTGGGACGCGTTGTGCCTGGCAAGTGGAAGGACCTAAATGAGGAGAAGCCCGCATTGTTAATGAATGCGGAAATATTCCACTTCGAATGTAAAGGAATGTTAGTCAAATGACCTCCTGCCATCCCCTGAGCCCACTTTCTTTGGGGGCGAGGGAGCTATGGATGTATCTACAAGTACTTGGAAAGATGCTTACTGTGTTCTTGGTCCTGCCTCATTGGGCAGCAATAAGGGTGGCACACAGCAGGAGGCCAAAATGGAAGGCCTTGCCTCTGCTCCCAGGGTTTTCCGATTTATACCCATATATATGCTTGGGTAAGACCATTCATTATTTCATTTTCCATTTAAAGTACACTGGAGCAAATCTCATGGTCCCTCTGGGGCTTCTGTATGTTTCTCTTCCAAATAAGAATAATGGTTTCCCTATGTATTTGTTAAGGTAATAATAATAATAATATCATAATAAAGGGAACTATGTGTTCTTTTTCTTAAAGTTTATTTATTTATTTTGAGAAAGAAAGCATGAGCAAGGGAGGAGCAGAGAGAGAGGGAGAGAGAGAGAATTCCAAGCAGGCTCCACAATGTCAGCCTGACAGTCATGAGCCATGGGATCATGACCTGAGCCAAAGTCGGACGCTTAACCATCTTAGCCACCCAGGTGCCTCAAGAGGAACACATACTCTTAATGCTTTAGTGAAAACATAGAAATAGATACATAAATTCTTGGTAGTGGTATTCTCTGGGCAAGCCTGACTTTATAATTTTTTTATGTCTTTGTAGTCTACCCAGCACGCCCCTCTCCAGGGCACAATTCCTAATCAATGAAAGGTGCACACCTCTATAGATATTTTGATTCAATATTGCTATTTTATTGAATTTAAGTAAAAGATTATTATGTCATCTCACTGCCTTTTGGAATAATAATATATATTTTAAAAAATCTTGTCAAAAATGTGTATAATATATAAGAACACATACACCAAAATTAAAAGATAGTTGCTGGTTTGTTTTCATTTTCAGGGTCTAAATTCCTCACTCATTTCAGTTTCTAAGGTTGTTTGCTGTGTCAGGCCACTAGAGGAATATTTAGATTTCTCTTTTTCTTTTATAAATAAGTTAGTTAAATATAAGGTCGAAATACGTACTATAGACGTTCTTCTTAGAAATGTGGTTGAAAATTGTGCAGTCTTAGTCTAGATTACAATTTTGAAAAAGAATGACAGTCACAAGTAGGTGAAATAGAGGGAATGGGATTATTTTGTGATCTCTGGAAAGTTCATTTCATTGGGTACTTTGCATTTTAGGTACTTTGCATTTACATTGCTAGCTTTCTCGAACTGCCATAGAAATCATTTGGTCATTGTGTTATTGTAAAACAGGCTATTATTCCTTGATTTGCCTGTACTTTAAAGGTATATTTGGTTATTAATACAGTTTATTTCCAGATGTTTGGCTTTGTATACATCTGCAACAGAGACTCTGTTTTACTTCTGTTTCTGTCCTTTATTCATTCATTTTTATTCTCTTCTTTTTAAAGTGTCTGACTATCCTGTTACTGTATCCCATAGAACTGGGAAAAAGTTAATCTTTTTCCAAGTTATCTTTTATATATTGATGTGAAAATTACTTAAGTCTTTTGCCCTTCATCTTCTATTTGCTTTCGACAAAGTGTTTCTTATTGTTAGAGTTCCTCTGCAATAAATCTTTTATCCTTAAAAAACTATGTATCTTCCTTATTAAAGATACTATAACTTATAAAAGCAAGATATAGCCCCTTAAACTAAGCAAAGTGATAACTTTAAGGATATAACGTTTGTGTTTCCTGGAAGAGCTCCCAGCTCACTAAAGTTTTCCCAGGTGATTCTTGTCATAAGTTGACATAGGTAACTATACATTTGTAGTTCTTTTAATTGATATCCTTATGTGTTGTGACTGCTAATGGTCTGAGTCCCAAGCTTATGAAAGTCAAGCAGTGCATTTCCCAGCACATTACCTTGTTGTTAGTCAATGATTCACATTTGAGTATATTATCTTATTTTCTTTCTTATTAACATTATAATAATGCAAGAGACTAGATTTTTGCAGGAAATTGCTTAAGTTTTATTTATTAAAGTTTAGGAATCTTGCTTTACAGTGAGTAAAAACAAGTAAGAAGGAAGTATCTACTTTGGTATTTAAGATTTGGTAGTAGGTAGTGTTTGGTTTTCTTGGAAAAAAGAACGTTCTGGTTTATAACCTTGATTCTAAAATTTAATTTAGGTAAATAGAGGAAATCCAGCAGTGTTATAAAAACATTTAAGTTTCATTTCCAAAGCCTTTACTCAAGGTACAGTTACATGATAAGCAAAAATTACAAAGTCCGTATAAATGTTAATTTCTCAAAGGATAGATTGCAATAAAGATACTGATACAGAAGTAATTTTTTGTTTTTGTTTCAATTTTGCTCCCAGTTACAACTGCCTGATCAGAGAACTTGGGTAAGTTTCCTACTTATATTTTTGACTCAAATAATGTAGCATTAAAAGGAAAACAACTTATATTATAAACTGCTGTACAGACAATAGAGAATTCTGAGCCGCTTTCCATTAAATGATACGGCTTCAGCAGATAATTTTCCAGCTTTGTCAAGCTGCAAAATACTTTCCGTTTTAATTGGGCATTTAGTGTGCTATAAATTTGTTTACAGAAAGAAGTTTATTTTATAAATGTGACTCATTCCATGTAATTATACCTTGATGTAGAACTCTTTCTCAGCACTTGGGAGCATGTTTGTTAAAAGAGCCTTCGAAATGGGTCACTAAGTGGACACAACCATTATTTTGGGGAGCCTGTATCAGCATGTTAAAGATGCTTTTGATAAAGCCTTCAAAAGGTTAAAACCTGAACTTACATGTAGACACAGGCTGACATTGGAATTCACATCCGTATATCCCAGGGCAGAACTTGGTTCTGGCTATTTGGAGTAATAAGACTAAATGTTTAGAAATCCATATCTAACTAGGAAATGGATCTTTTAGCCTTGGGTCTCCCTTCCTCAAATTTGTTCTTATTTCCAGATACAGTCAGTTGTCAGGTAGTGATGCTAGATAATAGCTTTCTTTTTTGTTCAAGATACAAAGAATACTGCTTATTTACTTTTCACTCCCCCCAAAAATATGTACTTCTACGTCTTCAGTCTCTTTACTCAAAATTATTCTGATTCTGAGATATGGGTAAAATCTTGGAATACAGGTCAATTTTTTTGGTTACCTTATAGATATATATCAATTATTTCAAGTTGGAACACTTTAGCACTTACCTATTTTCTCTGTCTGACATTAGATTTTCTTTATCAGAAATTCCTCCATTTTATTTCTTCTGTGGAATATATGATGAATTGTGATTTTTCTCATTTTGATAGACGTTTAAGGATTAAGTCCATCTATTTTGAAAGTACAAAAGAAGAGAGAAAGAAGGACAGGGAGGGAGGCAGGGGGACTCAGAGAGAGACTGAGACTTCCTTAGACAAAGTTTTGCAGTTGATGGGCTTGGGCTTTGATTACTATGGCCTATATTTCCAGTGTTCCTCTTCTGCCTTTCCTAACAGAGGTCCATTCTGAGTATCATGCCTCAGGGTCCTCATCATTTCTTTTTTGTTTGTTTGTTTGTCTGTTTAATTTTTTAATGTTTGTTTATTTTTGAGAGAGAGACAGAGACAGAGTGCGAGTGGGGGAGGGCAGAGAGAGAGGGAGACACAGAATCCGAAGTAGGCTTCAGGCTCCAAGCTGTCAGCACAGAGCACGACGTGAGGCTCGAACTCACAAACCATGGGATCATGACCTGAACCGAAGTCAGACGCTTAATGGACTGAGCCACCCAGGTGCCCCAGGGTCCTCATCCTTTCTAAGGTGGCGTATTACTTGACACTACCTATGTTGTTGACTGCTTCAGTCATAAGGTGCTGTCTCCTAGATAAATGCCCAATGGTTCTACCAATCATAGAAAGCCAATATAGATTTTAAGTTAGACTCCCTTTCCTGGTAATGTCGTGCTTTGGAAACACATCCATTCCCTGAATCATCGGGTTTTCAGAGCTACTATTTATACTTGTATTATAAAACATAGATGTTAGTGGGAACTACTAAAATATTAAAGTATTTCATTTTTAGTGGTAAACAAATTCTAAGGGGTTTCATAATCATTACTGCTGACTGTGATACGTAGAATGAGATAACGGTAAAATATGAATACTTATGTCTCCCCCAAATGGCCAGATTTTGAGATTTCTTAAGATTATCAAGTGAATAAATATAGAAAACTCCCAAATCTACAAACTTTCCCATCATAAGTTATTTATGAAAAGTTAGTTGTTTTATGATAAAGGCATGTGTAATCTAATTTGTAAAACATTAAGTCACATAATTCATGGTGCCATTGGACATATCATTTCATATAATCAGGTTGTCACTTTAATGGTTTTAATGAGAAACTTCTTTATGTCATCAATTATTGGCTGCCAGATAATAAATGTTAGGCTAAGTACTTAGGACCCAGTTGATGATATCTTTCCTGCTGAAATGTTTTTAAAAATACTAACTTTATTTGACTAGAGAGATAGCTACATTTTTTGGTAGGATCTAGGGAATTGTGTCTAAATATTAGTTTGCGTCAGTATAAAGTTAATAGCCTCTTGGGGACTGAAAGGGGGTGCAATGACTTCCTCTTCCAGACATCTGGCTGCAGATACCATCAACAACTATTATATATATAAATAAAAATTACTGTTCCATAAGAAAAAAAAGCCCTGTCATTTACTGATCAGAGATTAGCCTATGACATTAATAGGACACAGGGCAATGCATTTATAAAATATATGATCTAACTTTTCCTCCTTTATTTTCCCCATTCTCAGCAAATTTCTTTTTTCTTTAGTAATACACGTTGCCCTCTTCATTGGATTGTTCATAATTGAAATATAAACGTAGCTAGATTCTGTTCCATTTATCCCAAATCATCTTCACTTCTAAAATACTAAACCAGACTTTCAAATGAGTGTCAAAACATACTACTTCTCTTGTAAAATGCATGTTATTTCAGAAGGAGCATCATATGAGTCAGCTTACAGAGTGAGGAAGTTAGAGTTTTGACCTGTACTCTAGATGAAGCTCATCTTAATCCAACACTTTAATCCAAAATATAGGCAGACTGATGTTGGTTACAGAATTGCTAAACTACCCAACTGGCAGATATCTAAGTCACTTCTATCTGTCCTAATGGGGAAACTTCTTCATTTCAATTGAGGTCAAGTGCAATGAGAACAAATCGTATGAAGATGAAAGGGAGGATTTGGTGGTGGCTTTTAGTTGGAGTGGTTGCTAGCTGGACAGAAAGTGGTGTGTGGTGTTAATAAGTACCCTCAGTTGACTTCCCATGTTCCTTCTCTCCCTTTTACCCACTCCAGTTTAATCTTCTTTTCATTTGACACCAGAAGACAAAGGTGGGGGTGGCTTTTAAGAGAAGTGTTCGGGTCACCTCTATTCTTTCTCTTATTATCTCTAAGAATGTCAGTGTTTAGTCATCAAGCCCATAGTGTTTTTTCTTTTTTTCCCCAAATCAAAATAGTTTGAAGTAATGTAATCAGATTGTATCTCTTTCTTCAAAAAGAGGTATTTGCTGCTACTAAACCAAGACACATTTCTCAACAACCAATTGTTCTTATATAATTTGAAGGACTTGTAGTTTATATGTGCTAGAGACGAAAGCTGAGAATAATAGTCATGAGTAAGCTATTTTCCATATAAAAGGAAAAGTGTTTCTGTAAGATATATCGCCGCAGGAATCTGAGTGTGTCAGCAGGGCGGACACTCAAATGATTTAAAACCACTAGATAATGAAACTTTACTCCGATATTAAATGTACATAAATAAAACATTAATAATCATCACCCAAGCACTTACTATTCTTCCTAATAAATATATGTGATCATGACCCTTATCCTTGCTTGTTTCTGCTAATCAGCTTGAAGGCCAGAGGTCATTTTTCACTCAGACAATTTATTCCATGGAGGGTGGAATATCAAAATGATTTTCTGCAGGGGAAGGAGGAAAAAGAGTTAGGGAGAGGGAGGGAGACAAAACACGAGAGACTCGTGAATACTGAAAACAAACTGAGGGGGGAAGGAAAAGGGGGAAAGGTAAAGGGGGGTGATGGTCTTGGTGGAGGTCACTTGTGGGGAAGAGCACTGGGTGTTATATGGAAACCAACCTGACAATAAACTATAAAGTTAAAAAAAAAATGATTTTCTGCAAGAAACAATTAGAAGGAATAAATGCAAATAAAATAGTATCATAAAATATTTCTGGATTGATTTTTAAGAAGTAAAACCCCAAGCAAGATGAAAATGCTAATGCCCTGGCTGGAGGGGGATAATGACCGTATTCTGTAGGGACAGAGTTTCCGCCAACCTCTCTGAGCAACAGCATCAATTCCATATCTCTGCCCTGTGATCAGTATGTGTCAAAATCCTTCATAGTGACAAATGTGCTGTCCACTTGCATCTGTGGAGAATGTTTTAGCAGCTGAGTGATTATGAATCAAACCCCTGAGCTTATAGTCCCTACCGCCTCCCAATGCGTTCACATTTGTCGTCTGACAAGTAAATGTATCTTGACTTTCCTCTGAGATTTTTTGCACCATGTTTGATGAAAGACATTTGGCAAATTGGCAGTGGTACCCTGTACATTGCAATTTGTAGCTAGCATTAGGAGTCCGGGCATGAAATGAGAGGGCAGACTCCAGGATAAAGGGAAAAAAGAGAGCTAACTACAACATGAATAGTCATTTGAAGAATCAAGTGTGCACTATATTCTTTGTAAGAAGATAATCATGGTCAGGCCATTCTGTTAAGATGTTGCTTCTCTGTAAGGAGTTCATGGTATTTCATCCAGCTGCCCAGCCATGGAATATATATTTTGTTAATTTTCCTTTTGAGTAGGAAGTGTTACCTTTTCTTTGTAACCTGAACTCATAAATTAGGCCTTCAATTCTGTCCTGCCATTTCATCAGGGAAAGAATCATCCTCTTGGGTTGAATGGTTGTTGGAATGTGCAGTTGTTGCCATTTTTATCCTTGTGTGGAGTCTCCTGGTCTAGTACTCCAGCTCTTTGAGAAACACACAGAGTGCATATAGAGTGCAAACACCTTTTTAACAGCTTTCTGAGCTCTCCGGTGGCGTAGTGCCTGAGAACCAAATAAATAATGGGTGAGTTGATTTAACAGGATGGCCTGAGAGTTTGCTTTTCTACTTAAAAATTCAGTAGTAAGCAGCTTCCAAATAAAATATGAGCCCTAAGGAAACTTAACTTTTTGGGAAAGTTGAAGGAAAGGGGTGAGTCCTTCTAACTGAGGACAGTAAGGATCAAGCTACCTTTCAAAGTAAATGCCGCCCTCTGATTGTGACTGTCAAATACGTATGCAAGTGGACAAAAACTTGAATATTATAAGCCAAATAAGTTAAGTTGCTTGAAGGGAAGAATTAGGCAGGGTAGTTCTTCAAGATTATTTCTCTAAGAGTGAGAAATAACACCCTTATAACGCCCATGCCCAGTTATATGACATGAAGTTATGATGATATATCATGAACTGTCATTTCCATTCAATCTTAATCTGGAACAAATTAATATTTCGTCAAAATTCTTTGTATATGATCACACTTAAAAATCTAGTATATCCAGATTTTAAGTTAACATAGTCTTAGGCAAAACACCTCTTACACATTTCTTTCTTTCTTTCTTTCTGCAGTACGTCCATTTGGCTTAAACTGTAACTTTGGAACACTTGATGTTTTTCATGCTGTGAATTCTCCTCATGGAATGCCATGCTTCCTATGGTTTTATTACCTAGGCAAGACGTGCAGGACCTTTCCCTATAATTTCCAGTTTACTGTCGTTTTCCGTAACCTAATACTAATGCTGTCTCTTAACTTAATAAACATCTAATTTGACTTTATTATCACTCATGTATTTCATTGCTCAGTTGTATATCAAATGATTATGAAATGACCTAACAAGGGTCTTACGAGAAAGTTCACCGAGCATTGTACATTGTAGAAGCATGATTCTACCTTTGTTATTTCCTAAATCCACGAGTCCTCTTGTTGTTTGTCTAATATTGGTCCACTACCACCTTTTTCTACGGTCTACTGCCTTCAGCAGATTTGATGCTTCCCTTTTATTAATGATTTCTTGGTTTGATAGAGATGATTTCAGAAGAAAAGATGTCAGACGAGTCCTTCATGGTCCTGTGCTCTTGCCTTGCAGATGTCAGCTATTGAAAACATGGCAGAGAAGCTCGAGAGCTTCAGTGCCCTGAAACCGGAGGCCAGTGAACTTCTGCAGTCAGTTCCCTCCATGTTCAATTTCAGAGCGCCTCCCAATGCCCTGCCAGAGAACCTCCTGCGCAAAGGAAAAGAACGCTATACCTGCAGGTAACTGCTAAGACAGTTGTGGCTGGCTTTCGAAACGTCTCCCCTCTGATTTCAAAAGGCCCCGCCATTTGGTTGGGAAATTATTCGTGATTGGATGATTAAGAGTGACCATGATAGATCTCAAGCACTTCAAAGTACTCTTTAGTTAGGGAGATATAAAACTAGTGGTTTTAAAAAATTATTATTAAATGAGAGTTTTAACACAGGCCATTTGGTTGTGATAAATGAGGTTGGAAACAGTCCAAATACTTGTTTCACTTTGATATTTATGAATTTTCTTTCACAGTTAATTATTTTCATCCAAAGGTATAATACTACTGTCTTCAAGCATACATTTATTAATTGTCATGGCATTGAAGAATAAGGCCATTAACAAAGGACGAATAAGGTCGATAAGTGAAGAAAGCTAGTTAATAAGTTTCTTGTTACCCATCAGTATTACAGTAAAGCTTGTTTTTTGTTTAATAAATTGTGCATATAATTTCTGAATCGTCTTCAGAAATTTGTGGCATCTGACTCAGGCATATCAATTTATCTGCTCTTTAGGAAATGTGTCACTTTCTTTCCAGAAAAGCTTTTATAGGAACATACCTTGATGGATGAGGTCTTAGAATCTTGTCTGATCTGATACCACTCAATGTACAGAGTTGTCACTGTGGCTAACATGTAAAATGAGTTGAAACATTTGAAATCTGTTTACATCAACCCAGAATCACAGACTCTTGTCATTTTTTTATCCCCTTGTCTGCTTCAGTTTTGTGACTATAAGGATACAGAGTTAATAAAAGAGGTGTCTGGGGGGGTCATCAAAACTAAAGTCTATTTTAATAAACTGCTTGCTTCTGCACGAGCAAAATCAACCAGATCTCATAACATAGACGTTATTTGTGGAGTTATTTATATATGTAGAATGACTTTGTTGCAAATTTTAAATACCAAAGACATGTGATTTCCATGCAAGATTAATTAAATCAGGAATACGCATTTGGCTTCTATGCAGCTTGAGTGAAATAAAGTCGATTGTGCTGACTTTCTCTTATAAACATGTTTCATAACAGATACTGTGGCAAGATTTTTCCAAGGTCTGCGAACTTAACACGGCACCTGAGAACCCACACAGGAGAGCAGCCTTACAGGTTTGACAATGATTTTTACTAAATATCTTGGTACATAGTATAGCAATTAGGGTGGATTCATTGCCACAATTTTTAAAGGAAGCTACTTTTTTGCATGTCTGAATGTATGTCTTTTTAATTTTGAGTCAAAGAAGAATTGACTAGTGGCTAGGATAAAAATTGGAAGAGTCCTAATGTTTTAAATCAAGGCTTCTGACATCTCAGTTTAAAAGATCTAGCAGTAACTAGGACAGAATAAGTATTTTAGAAATGTTAGCCATTTTAAAAATTATTTAAAAATTTATTTTAGTGCTCTCTATTCTCAATAATTAGTGCTATATTAACTGACAGTAATCATAACATTGCAGCTTCCCTCTCTCAAGCCTTAAATCTCTGCTCTGAGTTGACAAGCCATGTGTAACTTTGTTTCCCCAGTACAATTAAGTCAGTGTCCCCAGGTCCCATTAGGAAGTTTAAGGAAAATACTTTAAACGTGGAAAGGAAGAAGAAGATGTGGAACTAGGAGTAGAAAAGATCAAATAGAATATATTGTAGGAAGGAGGGCAATTCTACCAACAAATTCTAAACTACCTCTTAGCTTATTCTGCTGAATGTCAAGATCAGACATAGGACACATGGTACATGTGTCTAATTATAATATTATTTACCAAAGAATGAAAATCATCCACATTGTCTTCAGTTTTACAATATAATCTACATTGTTTTATGTGCAATGCTTTGCGCCTAGTGTTAGGTGCGCATAAATATTTTTTTTAAAGAATAAATGTTATTTTTCTTAAGTCCTATTGTAATTTCATTCTGCTTTGAAATTGTTATGCATTGCATATGTGTGAAATTGTTTTTGTCTGCATGCTCACTTTTCACATTAAAATAAATAATTTCTCAAGTTTCAAAGATTTTTTTAAAATTTTTAAAATATTTATCCATTTTTGAGAGAGAGAGACAGAGGGAGAGAGAGAGCGGGAGTTGAGGAGGGGCAGAGAGAATGGGAGACACAGAATCTGAAGCAGGCTCCAGGCTCCGAGCTGTCAGCATAGAGCCTGATGCGGGGCTCAAACGCATGAACTATGAGATCATGACCTGAGCTGAAGTTGGACACTTAACCAACTGAGCCCCAAAGACTTTTTTACATATAAGAATAAGCAAAGATCAGACCAGTGAATGCTAATTTGAAGAGAATTGAAATTTTAAGAGAAAACTAGAGAGACTAAAATTCAGAAAATAACAAAGTGTTTTCTTAAATTCTTTGCTTTCCTGCACGTTTTATAAATCACTAATGGCAAGTGATATTTCTACTTTATATGTGATAGAATGGACTTTATATGATATTTCTATTTTATATGTAATAGAATGGACTTAATATAATAAGTTTCAGAGAAATGGAAAAATTACGGGTGTTAGGCGATTTCTCTTTTTGAGAAAAATTTTCAGACTCCAGGAATTCTGCTTAAGTGGAAGAAAGATTTCAACACTTACATTTTGTTATGGCCAAGGATCTGGTATACAACTATATCATGCTCATTTTACTCTTTTTTTGTACCTAAATTAATGGTTTTATTCTACCCCATAAATGGTGCTATTATTGTATGCATATTTAAAAAAAAACACAAGCTAGAATTTTGGCATAGCTGGAGATCATAAGCAATTATTGGTCTAGCTCCTCAGTTCCACAAGGGAAGAAATTCAGATGCCCAGATGTTAATTGCCTTCTGTAAAGTCTGGTACTAAAATATCCAGAATTAAAACCCAGTCTTGGAACTCCCATGTCAGAGTTTTTACCTTACACCATGATCTCAAAGGCTCCGATGATCCCCGTGTTTACACCCAAATCCTTAATCGTGTATTGTTCATGATTGTGTTATGTATTCATTTTAGGAATTTTTGAAACTTAGACTCTTAACCACCTACTAATTTATTGGAACAAAATGGAGTGATTTTTTATTCAGGAGCACTCAAACTTTTGGCTAGGACATTAGCAGAGGAAAGACACAAAGGAACAGATGATTACTGTGTAAAATTTTCTTATTGGCCGATTTTACTTATAATAGAGTGGGTGATGTGTATTAGATTTGGAAAAGCCCCTTTGCATACGAGCAGAAATTTGGAAGCATGTCAAAGACAAAAATCTCTCCAACTCCTGATGTATGTAGAAAATGTTTTGAGTGAAGAAAATTTAGAGTGTTTGATGGGAGTATAAGTTTTTGCTAGTGATGTTTTCTAGGTTATTCTCCTTGGTACAATACAATTGTACTTATTGTATCATTATTCTCATTGTAATGGGCTTTGGGGGTCAACAGAGTTATCACAGAGAAGCCCATGACTCATATATATATATTTTTTTCAAAGGCAGAGACTAAAATATTACAACTACATTGAATGTGGGGTTTCACACACTTTTAAATTAATATTATAAGTGAAGAAAGTTGGGGGACCTCATCATGCCACGGCATTTAAGGGGGAAAATTAAATCAGTCCTTGAGTTGGTTTATTGATACTATGCCAAAGTAACTAGTTTAACAGATTTATTTTCCCCACTGAACTAACTAGACTTCTGGCATCCCGTAGAGACAGCCAAGGAAACCCAAACACTTCGAGTGGAATGGGGTGATTTCTGATGTAGAGCACTCGAACCACCGAGTCTACATTCAGAAGTGGGAGGACAAGGGCCCTTTGCATATGGAAGAATAAGTTAAAGATTTTCTGGCTGCTAAGTTAGAAATTTTCACTTAAAAGTCATCTGGAGGAAGCTAATTTTTTCTCCCAAGCAACACACATACAAAAAACCCCACACAAACAAATCCTGCAATATTTACTTTAAAATGCCAAAAAAGAATACCCCATAAATTGCCACTTTTCTTCTTTTAATCATAAGAGCTAGGGAGTTGGGGGTGGGGAGGGAGAGGCATTACATTTTTATTTAGATTAAAGGAGAACTTCAAAATAATTTATGATTTTTTAAAATCACATTGAAGGCAAAAACAATTAGCCAACCAATAATAAGTGCTTTCTTGGAAAACTGACCTGGTTCAGAAATGTCACGAACTCTTTCAGAAAACTATAAATGGAAAGTTGGGAGCAATAAGAAGAATGGAGATTAATGAAGACCTTTGTTTTATTCCAAAAGGAGAATTTAGTGCCACTCTTATTTTCTTTTTTAACAGATTGAAGTCTACTAGAATAAAGGCTCTGTGGGTTTGTAATTGCTGCAGATTATGAAAATCAGTATCTTTAGTATCAGAACAAACTATTCGCATTGCCTCAGTTTTAAAACTTTGGAATGGTCACTGCTCTTTTTGAGAAGATAATGGAAATTCCTTTAGGATTATCCATTTAAAAAGTGAATTTACTAAGAAACTATTTAATCAAACTCTGCAACTTTGAATTTAAGAAGGCTTTTTTTTAACTTTATTTGAAGAATACATGAATTTGTTTCATGTTTGTTTAGAAAGGATTTATTTGTATTGTTGTAAGCAGAAGATAAAACAATGCTACTCTTTCTTAATGTCCTTAATTTTGTGAGGTTTACCTAAAATATGAAAACTGATGACCCTAATCAATTTCAGAGCAATCATATAACCAATATTTTATTATGGTGTTTATGGTTTTTTTTTATAAAGCCATGAAAATCTTTAAAGGAATCAAAATCTATGAGAGTTGAAATCTTGACTGTGTGAATAGTATTTTTGCCTAATAGGCCTTTTCTCTAAAATGTTTTATGGGTGATAACTCTGGATATCTGGCTTTCTAGTCTTGAGAAATATCTTTTGATTTACTTGCAAATATTTTCTCTGTGTTTATTTTTCAGATGCAAATACTGTGACAGATCATTTAGCATCTCTTCCAACTTGCAAAGGCATGTTCGTAACATTCACAACAAGGAGAAGCCCTTTAAGTGTCACTTATGTGATAGGTGTTTTGGTCAACAAACCAACTTAGACAGACACCTGAAGAAACATGAGAATGGGAACATGTCGGGTAGGTAATCAGTTGTGTTATGAGGAGAGGATGGCTTACTTTCCTCATTTTAAAAGATAATTGTGAATAGTATTGTATGTTCACTATCCTTTAAAAAAAGAGAGATAAATGTGATCTATCTTCTCTCCTTCCACTTTGACACCAGAATCAGATCCTACAATTTGCAACATGTTTCCTTTGAGATTATAGAGTAATGTGAATGATGTGATTTTTGAATAATCTGCAACTCAGGGCCTTATTTGAATTGGTTTTTTATTCTGGATTCATCTCAGTCGGTAATTGCAAACAAAGAGAACAATGACCCAATGCCATAGGAAATGAATGAATCAAGATTTCCTGAATTGCAGGGAGCAATTTTTCCACCTGTTGTATAGATTGTGGCTTCCAGGCATGGCAAGATTTCCAAAATGGCAGCGGCCTTCAGGCATGGCAGGGTTTCCAAAGTTGCAGCCCAGAATACCATGCTCTGAATATTAACTTAGAAACAGTGGCTGCTTTTGCAGAAGTTCTACAGTTCAGAGAACATCCCTAGAATCACTTTTTAGAGATTAATGACAAAGGATTGTTAACATGATCAGAGTAACCCATAGGATATGATAGTGGTGTGTGGTCTGGGTCACAAATTCTGATGTAGAATTAAGTTAAAAGTATCAAAAAATTAGCCTTCCCTTACCTCAGACTTGCCAGCACATAGTTAGCAGAGGAAATGATAGTTGTTCTTACCTTTCTTTGGCTTCTAAAGTTATATAATAAGTTATTAATTAATATTTGCCAACTGGCGTATGTGTTTGGAGCCATAATTTGTTTCTAGAGAATCAGGAAATGACATGGGGGCAAGGGAAGGAGCAAGCATGGGGTTCAGGAAAAGAGATTCTAAAAACAGAAAAAAGTTGAAGTTCTTCAAAGTAGTCATCTTTACTTAAGAAAATTGTTTTATGATTAATACTTCCTTCTCTGTACAAGTACATTGCTTACAATCTTTGGTGGCTATTACATAGAACTATATACTGTTTGCTTCCCTCTAAGCCAAAAGTCAAATGACTGTGGTCTGAAGATACCAGATTTTAGAGACAAAAGTCTAATTCAGTGTAGAAAACTGGTTACACTTTCCAACCACGTGCACCCTTCCAGCATACTCCCATAATTTTCTAATCAAAAGTATTTTAGAAAATATCTAAATGAGTTAAAACTGTAACATGTCCAAGTTCAATATTTATTTGTTGGCCCAGATTATAACTTTATTCAGCTGAGAGATGGTCTCACCTCTTATTGTGAACGTGTAGACCATTATGATGAACTATTAGATTGTAGATATATTGTGGGAAAGATAAACAGCATGAAGCAAATGTTGGTGTAAATTTGATCACATATAAGGGGTTTATAAATGTGTGAGTTTATAAAAACCTTACAACCATCCTTTGGTAAGGTATTGTGATTCTAATTGTATAGGTAAGGAAGCTAAAGATCATCCTACAATCAACAAATCCCATATTGTTCCTTTAATGCTGTATCATGTCAGTCTCTGGGCTGGTGTGTTGAGTCTACTCACTACTTCATCCACTAAATTAGAATATAGAGTTTTTAGCATGTTTTCAGCCTTTATTTGGTAATATACTTTAACACAGGAGCAATAAATACATATTGATTGCAACCAGGACTGAGTATACAGTTTCTTTGGGCAGAATCTATTTCAGGCCTCTTTACAGTTTGCCTCATCCTGTTTCCTCGTTATATGAATGTCAATGTTCTCATGTCATGATGGGAATGAGAGGGAGGTGTCGGAGAAGCATCTTTGGGAGACTGTACCTCACGATTTCAATGGTTCCAAATATTCCCCAAGGGGCTTTCATGGGCGTGTATGTGGTAATTGGGGAAGACTTTGGCCTCCTAACATTACCATTATTAATATTCAAAAGAACCTATTTTAGGAAACACTGATCAAATGAAGAAGGAACAAGATTCAAAATAAGTTGCCATGTCGATAATAGTCTTTTTGACAAAAGGCTCTCTCCCCTCAGGTACGGCCACATCGTCGCCTCATTCTGAACTGGAAAGTACAGGCGCGATTCTCGATGACAAAGAAGATGCTTACTTCACAGAAATTCGCAATTTCATTGGGAATAGCAACCACAGCAGCCAGTCTCCCAGGAACACAGAGGAGAGGTAAAGCAGGGTTTTTCCTTTTTAAACTCTATAGTTTCTGAAATCAATACGTTTCAAATAGATTTGCTGTGCTCACTTTTGTGAACACCACTGATGGCTGGCATTTATTTAGTGCAGATTAAATGCTAAATGCTCTTTTAAACACTTTACATGTATGAATTTAATTATCATAATAACCCGATGAGGTAGTGACTATTATGTAATTTTACCAGTGAAGGAATGGAGATAGTGAAGGTTAGATCACTCGCCAGAGCCATGTATGTAATTAATAAAAGGGATTCAACCTGGGCTGTCTGGTTCCAGAGCCCATGCTTTTATCACTATTCTCCCCTGCTTCTCTTGATACTTAGAATATTTTATTAAAACTTGCCAAGCAGAAGGGAAAGCCACCACAGGGATTCAGTTGATTCAGTAGTGTTTACTATTATATATCATATGTGTATTATAGATAACATGTGAGTATATCTACCTGTATGTGTACATATATATATATATGTATATATATATACATTTTTGTGTGTATATATATTTACATATCTATATATAAAACACCCACTGAATATAATATAAATAGCTTTTACATAAAAAGAAGTTGAGACTTCTTGATAAGATTCTCTCACTCCCAATCTCTCAGGTGAATATTCATTTAATTTCAGCATATTAGTTTCACTGGGTATGATCATCCTTGTTTTCAGTGACCTGGTTCCCTGGCTACCTCTTGTTATCATTAATATCAAGCATGTATGGCCTAATCCAAAAAGAAAAGCTTTTAATGCTGCTGATAATAATAATTAACATTTATCTAGTGTTTACATTTTATGTGATGTTAATGAAACATTATTTTACTGAAATTACAGGATTTAATTTTTCTTATATGTAAGTTAAAATTAAATATCTGATATTGAGAAGTAGATTTTTCTATATAACTATCCAGTAGCCCATTAGATTAGGATGTTGCATAGTCAATTTTAATGTCACATGAAATTAGTTCATGAAAGCTCTATTACTTTTCATCATACAAGTATTATTGTAAGTGTTCTCTATTTTTTGATGCTGTTAAAAGTCAAATAATTATTTTAGGTAGTTTTTACATTAAGGCAAGCTTCAGAGAAACATCATTTCCCAAGATAAATTATGTGGCCAATTCTGTTCTTAAAAGTATATCTAATGGAAAAAGGAAAGAAGATCTGCTATTACATGAATGACTCTTCCTGGTTTCTAAGAAGTCTGATAAGAGCTATGACTGTGCAGTTGGACGTATCTTTCCCTCTGCTTGCCCGTGTGTGTGTGTGTGTGTGTGTGTGTGTGTGTGTGTGTGAAAGAGAAACAGAGAGAGTGTGTGAGAGAGAGAAGGGAAGGAGGGAGAGGAGGCAGATGATCAGAAACAGAAAGTAGTAGGAACAAGTAGGTAAGAGAGTCTCCAGATTACATTTTGATAATGAAATTTACATGATACAAATAAGAAATGTTGAATAAAAACCACCACATGGGTTCTGAGATGCCTTTTTAGACTTTCTAGCCCTTACTTGGAAATTTGTGAGCCTGCATAGAGCTGCGACATCTGGTTTCAACATGTCCAAACAGCACAGAAGTAAGAAGATTGAGTCATTTAACCCCCCTCAACTCCTATCAGGGCTACTTTTGATGAATCATTTATCCCCCATAAATTGCCACATTTGAAAGCATAATTAACAAATAGTTTTTTTTTAATCATGTTGGCTTTGTTACTTTTGGTTTTCATCCATGCATTCTTTTGTTCTTTTACTTTTTCTTTCATTTTTAAAAATAACAGTTTCAATCCATTGAAGCTAGCAAGTTGGCAGTGTGTCTGGAAACTAATAATTTATGTCTGTGCAAAACATGTTTTCATCATTCTTTGATAAAAGAGGTTAAGAGATTGGCTGTATAAAAAGGTTAACAATGGTAATATGACTGTTTTTAAGATTTTTACTATGTACATCTGTCACACCCAACATTGTTTTGTTTATTTATTTACCCTGGAAAATCTGAATATTAAATTATACTCCTTTTTGTTACATGGGAATGTGATGGGATACATTGCTGATACCTAATCTCCCATGATCTGAAAAATTATTCCATTAAGTGTAAAAATTGTACATTTCTGTAGCAATAACTTAAATTTCAATAAAATTTCTGAATTTAGGGAAGTGCTTTAACTTCCTTGGTCATATATCTTCAAAAAGAGGAGGTTAGGAAGAGAAATTCTTTAGTTCAAAGCATTTGTAATCAACTTGAAACTAACTTAATTTTGACTTTCACTTTAATTTTATTTTTTTAATGTTTATTTTTGAGAGAGAGAGAGAGGAAGAGCGTGAGGGAGGGAGGGGCAGAGAGAGAGAGGGAGACATAGAATCTGAAGCAGGCACCAGGCTCTGAGCTGTCAGCACAGAGCCCAATGCAGGGCTCGAACTCACCAACCGTGAGATTATGACCTGACCTGAAGTCAGTTGCTTAATTGTCTGAGCCACCCAGGCGCCCCTAATTTTAAATATTACAATGAAACTTAAATTCAATTTATATATTTTTGTTTATTTTAAAGCCCAAGAAGTTTGTCTTTGTTTTATAAATGCTCTCAAATGTATTAAATTGGGACTTCTATGTAATTAAACTCTTTTATGATTAAACTTTTGAATCACATAATACCATCTTTGCAACCACAAAGTATTACAAATGACTTTTAAAAGATAATATTATTCTTTCGTATCATATTAGACACGCATACTAAGTAAGCTTCAAAAGATATTTGCATAATTGCATTTTAAGATAATTTCCCACCCCAATGTTCTTCGGGGAAACGGAACTTTTTCCATTCAGACCTTCAAGGATAATTTGAAAACAGTACAAATAAGTGAGCTCTCAATCATTTGCAAGTTTGAGCAGGATGTCCAAGTGGCATATACCACAAATGTCACCTAGAAATAACAAATACTGGTTGGTCCCTGGCAGCTATGTTAGCATTTTCTTTGAACACTAAGATTCACTTTAGGCTTGCGTGTTGAAGCTTTGGTCATTATTGTTCAGGGATCTGCATTTTCCAGAAACCTATTATTTTAATTGGTGGGCACTTCTATGGCAATTAGGTAACATTATGTAGAACAAACATTGGTATGCTTTTTATATTATATATATAACAATATCATTTATCAGGAACAGTCTGATAAGGAATAGGAATCTGAGATTGTTTTTCCAGCTCTGCCAGAAGCTCCTTTATTCCCTGAATAATCACCCAATTATTTTTTTCTTCATTTTCTCATTTGTGAATTACATTATTTTTCCATGGTTGCCATGAAGCATAACAACAAAAGTTTCCTGTGGAAGTATTGGGAATCTAAACTGTTAGGAAGACACGATAAGAAAGCTAGCTGTGCATTTAAAAATGAAACCAATAATTGGACCTGTTGCTTTTTTTTATGCTTTTGAAAGAATGAATGGAAGTCATTTTAAGGATGAGAAAGCTTTGGTGACCAGCCAAAATTCAGATTTACTGGATGACGAAGAAGTAGAAGACGAGGTGTTGTTAGATGAGGAGGATGAAGACAACGATATTACTGGAAAAACAGGAAAAGAACCCGTGACAAGCAACTTACATGAAGGAAACCCTGAGGATGAGTATGAAGAAGGCAGCGCCCTGGAGATGAGTTGCAAAACGTCCCCAGTGAGGTGAGCATGTGGGGTGATGTTAGTAAATAAGCAAGAGCAGACACATAGATGGTTGCATTCCTTCTGCTTTGTTTTTCCATCAGGACAACATTTCAGGTGCTAGCAGTTTATGAGTAATGAATCATAAGAGTAGAGCTGAGTTAGGAAGTCATGTTTGGTGGATTCATTTTGAATAAATGAAAATAAGGTGGCCGTCAACATAATCCACAAGACTACAAATACATTGGTCCTTGGGGAATTCTGATTAACCTGAGATAGAGGTATAAATGAAAATTAGACGAGTACCCAGGCACTTATTTAGACCCTACCTGTAAAACTCAGAGTAAAATAGAAATGTCAACATTATCTAATTCATTCAAAAATACGGTGTGTTATGAGTCAAATATTATTGAGATAAATTTCACTTAATTTGATATATATGTGATCTATACACGTAGATTTTTAAAGGGAAAAAATTAAGCAAATAGTTAAATTTATAGGAATATTATATTTTCATATGGAGAGTGAGTGCTGACTAAATATTATCATAACTGGCTTTATTTTAAGTGGAAATTATAAGCCTATAAATTGTGTCTCCACTGCCCGCATCATTGACTTTAACCCTTTACCTCTTATACACACTTGCTTTAGTTATGAAAAATCTTGAAGCAACTATGTTTTTAAGATACAATATTTGTAAACACTTTGAAGAGCCTGATAATGGATGCATACTTCTTTATACTACAAATATAATATGAAGTTTGACACCTGTATATATTCAAATGAAAAGTGATTTGGTTGGATAACAAAGCGAAAAAGAAAAAAAAAAACCTCTGTGCTTTCCCATTGGTTCATTTTAGGTATAAAGAGGAAGAATATAAAACTGGACTTTCTGCTCTAGATCATATAAGGCACTTCACAGATAGCCTCAAAATGAGGAAAATGGAAGATAATCAATATACTGAAGCTGAGCTGTCTTCTTTTAGTGCTTCCCATGTGCCGGAGGAACTTAAACAGCCGTTACACAGAAAGTCCAAATCACAGGTACATATTTTCCTGCAGTAAAGCATCATGGTGACATTGTGCCTTTGATAACAAAAGGAAGCTAGCCTCTCTCTTTGCAATATCCTAAAATCTGAACAGGTTCAGATGCTTTATTCATAATGTTCACATCTTTACTCAATGACCAAATCCAAAATGGTTAACCAATTAACATGGCTGCACTCTACACAGAAACTTCTGTGACAAATCTTATCCTACAGTGATTTTTCCTTTACTTTGCAATCCCTTACTTCTGTATAGTTAGTCCATAATGTTTGCACCTGTTTATATATTACCTCAGAATTATTTTCTAATTGACTTGAATCTGTAATTTTTGTCAACTTATGATTAACAAGTCATGTAATTATACCATTTAGGAGTAAACTAAGGATCAGAGATGAAATGAGTTGCCTAAAGTCTGCAGCAACTTACTGGAAGATCTGGAAATAAAATCTATTGATTTTTATTGAGTGAATGAATGAATGGTAGCCCCGTTCATTGAGCTGAATATTCATACAGCATTCTATCAGTACTGTGGTAACTAAAATAAATCCATTTAAGGATCCACAAATACCAATTAAAATAGCCTTCATTCTTTTATCACAAAATAAAGGAGGTCAGTATTTTCTGCCTGACATCCACACTCAACCATTTTGTTCATTTCATTTAGGTCAACTAAAAAAGAAAGAAAGAAAAGAAACTTCCTGTTCCTACCATATTTGTTGGTTACTTTTGCCTAATTGATCTTGAGCCCATTTTGGAGGTGGCCTCATGTATCAAACCATGTGACCATATTGGCTTGTACATTTGGAAATGATTTCCTATTTGGCTGAGATGTTTGGGCTGGTCTTAGCAGCAAATGTGATCATATCTCAACTAAGGTTGGGAAAAATATTGTGCTAGGAGAATGATATAAATTTTTAAATATTAGTCAATTTAGTAAAAATCTAAGATACCATGTTCCTTTTGAATCGAAGTAAATGCACCCCACCTCAGGACTGGAGTTGCTGGCTATGCGAACTTGAGAGCATCACTTCATGACTCTGGGTACCACTTCCTCACTGTAAAGTGGGTGAATGGAGGAGGTATCTGAGATCTCTTCCAGCTGTATGGTTAAATGGGGATTAATTTTTTAAATTTATAACACTAAAAGTAAACTAGCCATAGTATACATCTACTTTTTACCTAGAGATAACCATTAGAGGTACCTAGTATTTTTTTTTAGACACTTGATATCCCATTCTTCCTTCCTAACTGATCAGAGAGATACTGGGGGATCCATGCTTTCCTTTGTTTTTTAACATTTCTTTTAGTTATTCCACTGAAAATACGTATAATTATAAGACACAATACCTAAAAATTCCTGAAGCGGTCAGGAGTGATTGAAAGCAGAAAGGGCAGAGAATCTAGAGATAAAAGATTTTCAGTACCAGCATTTTGACATAAAGCCCCTGCCCAACTGGACTAACAATTACCATTACAAGACATACTAGCGTTTTGCAATCCTAACTCATATTTTTTGTATTACTTGATCATGTCATATATATCAGTTTAAAAATGTTCAGGCCCTTTTGCAAACTGACATTATTTCAGTTGTTATTAACTAGCAGTTATGTGCAGGGCAGTGATCTTTGTGCATGAAAATGTTTATCTCCTTTGATTACCAAAAGACAATATTTATTCTACATTCTATATTCTATATTTATTATTTTCTAGAATCTGAATAGAGACAGATGACTTACTCAAAACATTCGTATATTTACTATGTGATTTTTTATAGTGATTGAATCCAAGAGAGTTGATCAATACAACAGTGGCTGCATTCTGCATAGAATCCTCTTTGAAAATCTCTATCCTAAAAATTAATTTCATAATAATAGGTACTATTTATGTCAGGCACTCTTTGTTCCTTAGTGTTTGTAATTCCCTCGCTGCCCCCGGAGGCAAGTTTTTGTTGTTATTATTATCCCCATTTGGTATGAGGAAAGTGACCTTGAAAGGCTAAGCAACTTACCCAAGGTCACACAGCTATTTGAAGAGAGGTAGGTTAGAAGCCAGAAGTCCAGAATTTTCTCTATGTTCCCCTTCACTTTCCCAAATATTAGAATAAGTTTTGTTAAGCCATTTCAGAGTCTTTATGTTGATCTCCTAAAGGGGGTACATAATAAAAATAAAGTTCAACGCTCACTTCACTCATATTTTAAACACTTCAAAGGACATGGACTATATATTATTTATCATTGATTCCCCAGGACCTAGCACAGTGCCTGGCATAGAGAAGATGCTTAAGAAATATTTGTTATATGTCTGTTGAGATTTTGGAGAGGTCCAGAAGGCAAATTGCATACATAAAAGTCAAATGTGTACATTTAGAGCAATGACCCAGCAAATGAGAATTGGCCTACAAGGGCAGATTTTCTAACTGAATGCCATGATTACGGAAGAAACCACAGACTGGCCACATGTCTCAGCATGACTCTCAGAGATGAAATTCTGCTTAACAACTGAGGCATTTTGTCTTTGTTTACACACAGTGGAATGTCTTTGGCAGGACTTTAATGATTCCACTTCAGCCATTTTGACAAGCAAGTTTAGCAATGGATGAGACCAACAATAGCAAATCAACAGTGAAAAGTTCACTCACAAATCAAGACCAAACATTTCATTTGAATATTTTACTTGGCAGCAAATGGGGGATTCTCTGAACAGTTATTTAGTACTGACATGATAATGGGGAAGAAAGAGCACTTCTTCGCAGAGCACCGCCCCGCACACCTTCTGCTTGGTAAACACTGGAGTACAAGTTGGTTAGAATGTCGCTGGGTCTTGTGTTTTGTTTTAGGTTTGGGTAGGGCTGACTTGATCCACTTCCACTTTCAAGCTCTTTGGGCGTCAGCTTCGAATATTTCAAACATGGAAGGAAACCAGACAAAGGACTGGATTAAAAGTTGGGCAGAAATCCATTGTACTTAGGCCTCCTCCACTGTCCAGTTGAGAGACTGGGCAAGTTATGTCACCTTCAGTGCTCTCAGTTATAAAGTGCAGGAGTTGGTGGGACTGTGCCCTCTACTAGACCCCAGTGCTGTCAAGGCAGGTCTATATTCTGCTTGTATTTATGGTTTCAGTCATAAGCATACAATAATATTTTTGGTGCATTGAACATGGGCGTGAAGAGTGGATGATGACTGTAGTTATGGTTGGCCAGGGGGATGACTCATGTTCCTCAGTGGAGGCATTGTTGACATGTTAGGCAGGATAATTCACTTTTTTTGTCTTAGAGAGCAGGTACTTCTGTGGCCCCTGGACACTGAAGGCCAGCAGTAACATCACGTCATCACAAAAACAAAATGCCCCACACTTTTCCAAACACACCATCAGGGGTGCTCCTAATCTGGGTCTCTTCTCCCGCTAACACTCACCAGCAATATTCTTCAAACTAAAACCCATGTTTTCCAGTGCCACTTACTGAGTCTCTCCTTTTCACCCCAGGCATATGCCATGATGTTGTCATTGTCCGACAAGGAGTCCCTCCATTCTACATCCCACAGTTCTTCCAACGTGTGGCACAGTATGGCAAGGGCTGCGGCGGAATCCAGTGCCATCCAGTCCATAAGCCACGTATGACATTACCAAGGTCGACCAGAGTGGGACCAAGTCCAACAGTAGCATGGCTCTTTCATCTAGGACTATTTAAAAGACTGCTGAGCAGAATGCCTTAGAAACCTGAAGGGTCACTCATTTAAAGTCTGGTGACCTTAAACTGAATGCTTAAAAAAAGAAAGAAAGAAAAAGAAACGAAAAGAAAGAAAGAAAAAAAGAAACTATTTATTCTCGATATTTTGTTTTGCACAGCAAAGGCAGCTGCTGACTTCTGGAAGGTCAATGCGACTTAACGTGATTCAGTGAGAATGAGCAACTGGCTGGGCAGAAGGCATCTCCGTCTGCCCTGCCCTGGGCTGTGGGTGGGTGTGAGGGCTGTGGGGATGGCAGCGTTGACACGAATGAACACTCCATAGAAACTGAATTCGTTTTTGTACAAGATCACCTGACACATGATTGGGAACAGTTGCTTTTAATTACAGATTTTTTTCCTTTGTTAAAGTTTTATGTAATTTAACCCTTCGAAGACAGAAGTAGTTGGATAAAATGCACACTTGATTATTATAGAAACTGATAACAGGGAGACCTTGTTCCCCATTAACTTTTGCCTTCTTAAGTACATTGTTTAAAATTAGGGACAAAGGGTATGTGTATATTGTAAACTATGGATGTTCAGCGCTCAAAGAGGTGAAGTCAGTGAAGGAACCTGTTCATCACCAGTACCGCTGTACCACTACACTAATAAAATGTTTGCCAAATCCTTGTAATAACATCTTCATTTTAGACAATCATGTCACTGTTTTTTAATGTTTAATTTTTTGTGTGTTGCGTGTATCATGTATTTATTTGTTGGCAAACTATTGTTTGTTGATTACAAGAGCACTGTTCCGGTCAGCCACTACTTTCTGACGTCTGAGGCACACCCCTTTCTGAATTTCAAGGACCAAGGTGACTCTACCTGTGTATGGGAGTGCCCAATGGTGTTTGGCTTTTCTTAACATTCCTTTGTTGTTGTTGTTTTGTTTTCCTTCTTAATGAGCTAAATACGAATAGATGCAACTTAGTTTTTGTAATACTGAAATTGATTCAATTGTATAAATGATTATAATTTCTTTCATGAAAGCATGAATCTTCTGATTAAAAACTGTACCCCATATTTTATGCTGGTCGTCTGCAAGCTTGTGCGATGTTATGTTCATGTTAATCCTATTTGTAAAATGAAGTGTTCCAGACCTTATGTTAAAAGAGAGAAGTAAATAACAGACTGTATTCAGTTATTTTGCCCTTTATTGAAGAACCAGATTTGTTGTTTTTTTTTTGTTTGTTTGTTTGTAATCTCATTTTGAAATAATCGGCAAGTTGAGGTACTTTCTTCAAATGCTTTGTACAATATAAACTGTTATGCCTTTCAGTGCATTACTATGGGAGGAGCAACTAAAAAAATAAAGACTTACAAAAATGGTTATTTTTTCCACTGTGTGATATTTTCCCTTCTTATGCAATTTTAATTTCTCTTAGGGATAAACTAAGGGATCCAATGGGATCCAATGAAATAAAGATATGATGTCTGGAGACTTGATGTCCTGATAGATACATGGAATGTAAAGCATGTGTGTATTGATTTGAGATGACATAGGAATGGATCTTGACCCACAGGGAATTGCGATATCACAGACTCATTCTGAACTTTCTCTGTGCAAAGTCAGGGCTCATGTGAGACACCACACGGTCCTGGTTTTACTACATGTCCACAGCATCCATTTTATTTTTTGTTAGTTTTTTAGTTTTTAAAGTTTATTTTTATTTGAGAGAGAGAGAGCACACACAAGTCGGGGAGGGACAGAGAGAGAGAGGGAGACACAGAATCCGAAGCAGACTCCAGACTGAGCAGTCAGCACAGAGCCCATCACTGGGCTTGAATTCATGGACCCTGAGATCATGACCTGAGCTGAAGCTGGACGCTTAACTGACTGAGCCATTCAGGCATCCCTAATTTTTGTTTTTAATTACACAAATACTGTTAACTGATTCACAAGATGGAAAAAAAATTCTTTTACTTTTCTATGTTCCTTTGAAGTCTTTGTCTACATGTAAACTATCATTTTTTATAGTTATAATCAGAATGTAGACATAATGTTCTTTTCCTTCTTTACTTGTGGCAAAAAAAAGTCAATGCATATTGTTACAAATTCTTCAGAAATAATAATTAAGCAGTTCCCCCATAGTCCATCAAGTTTGATATACTATAGTTTCTTCAACCATTTCAATTTTGTTGAAAATTTAGATTTTCTGCATTTCACTAATGTAAGCAATGGTATTTTAATTTCCATGCACAAAATAGTTTTTTTGTGTTCATATGTGTACATACAGGGTTGGGATGTGAAGAGTGGTATTTCCATATGATAAATTCTCTGGTGGGGGAGTAATTATAAATTGGTTTTGCTCCTTAAGTATAATGCCAATTGTTTTAGAATATGAGAATTTGAATTTTGGCTGACTATAGAGGTTTTAACACGGTTTGAAGAATAAATATGACACATGGAAATAAGTGTAGACTCATTTCCTCATTCATTTACTCAGTCTTAGCCACGATTCCAGATACAAAGCGAATCACATTCTTTCTAAATGTCAGTAGTACAGGAATTAGATACATAGGGTATAAATATTGATTTTTTAAAATTTAAAGTATGTATAAGAAAAAGCATTCAGGAAATCTACTTAAGCTATAAATCTGGTCTATAAAGGAAAAGAAGGATCTAGTATTTGGGACATAGAAAAGTGCAGATCTGGAACATGCTACGCATTTCCCTTTGTTCTCAAGAATATGCCTATAAACTCTGAACCAATTTGAATATTCTCAACACTACTAAATTCTTGTTAGACTTTGAGCATGACATTTCAGTTCTTTGCTGATACGGAGTCCCTCCAAATTCCAAAAAGGCTTTCAAGCCTTACATTTCTGCTGTTTTTTCCATTTATTTCGCCAGCGGGCCTGCACCACGTGCCCCTGCGGGGCTGGTGAGATATGGCGGAGACAATATTGGATTTGGAAACTGCAGGCCTGGGTTTGAGTTCTGGCCCCACCGCTTCACTGGCTTTGAGGTCTCGGGCAAGTCGCATACCTCTCAAACTCTCATCTATGAAACCAGGGTAATAATGCTTGCTTCTGCTGCTACCGCATTGGGTTTCCATGAATGTCAAAAATCAAAATACACTTTTGGAAATCTTTGCTAAAACTTCTACACATGCAAGGCATTTATAATTCTCATGGTAGGAATTAAGGAAATACAATATATGCACATGTCTCTATATATGTGTATACATATATGTATCTAGAAACACACACCATCATTATGCTAAGAGGAAATTTTTAGAATGTAGCAGAAATCTACCTAGACTTTACAGAAGTAGACATGGACATTTTCTACCAAAAAAAAAAAAATGTTAAGAGACAGTTCTTGAACAAATATGTACCTTTGAAAAATAAAGCTTAGCCCGATTCAGTGTAATTGCTGAGAGCTCTCAAAAAATTTAAGGACAGTCAAGAAAACACATTCAAAGAATAGACACATTTAGGAGTGCCTGGGTGGTTCAGTTGATTAAGTGTACTGACTTGATTTCAGCCTAGGTCATGACCTCACGGTTTGGGAGTTCAAGCCCCATGTTGGGCTCTGTGCTGACAGTGCAGACCCTGCTTGGGATTCTATCTGCCTCTATCTCTGCCCCTCCCTGTTCACACACTCTGTGAATAAATAAATAAATAAACAAACAAACAAAACAAAAAGAATAGGCACATTCATATTTTTTATTTTCAGATAATGACCATCAACCAATCTTATTTCTGTATAGAGTAAATGAGTTATCCATTTTTAAATGCCTGTTATGTCAATGTCCTGCTGAAAATACGCACATCCGTTACCTCAGTTAGTCATCCCAGTAGCCCTGAAGCAGGCAGCCCTACTCCTGTTTCACAGATGAGGAAACTGGATCTCAGAGAGTTTGAGGACCTTGCTCAAAGTTAATAGGCTGGGAACTGTCTGGCTGAGATTCCAGGGGTGTCTGGCTCCTTATCCCACTCTCAGCTAAGAGTTGCAGACCTCCTGATTTAGGCACAGCTAACAAAAATCCAAAAAGGAATGTTCCAAATCAAAGAAATGTGCCCACAGAGAGTAAAGCTGTCAAAGAGGCAAATGTGCCCATGAGACATTTAGGCGTCTGAGTCTTGGCTGTAAAGAGTTTGAAAGGTGAGTGCCAAGCACTGGGTTCCAAGCTTTTTCTATTCAGGTTATCTCAAGTCAGAACCAGCAATACCAGTGCTTTTTTGAATGATCCTAAATGCTTCCTTAGTAAGAGAAGAGCCTTAGTAATCTTGTTTGCAAAGTCGTAGCAGGTGGCTTGAGTTTCCTCCTTACCCTTTATGAAAAAAAAAAAAAAAAGATTTACCCCAAACCTACATTTTGAAATTATTAACACGGAATGAATTATGCCCTTTTTAAAATCGTTAGCAGACTCATCATGAGAGAAAGCAAATGTAGAAGCAAGTGCAGTTAAGAACTTTGGAGAGCCAGCCAGCTCTTCCCCAAGAGATTTAGGTTAGGATTTAATTGTTATATTTTGCATGACCCATTTCTGAGTTGAAGAGACCGTCCTTGGGGCAACATATATTTAGAAAAAGGATGTAGGACAGTTACTATAAAAAAAATTCCAGAAAACGACAAAGACTCGTGAAAGGGTGGAGCAATTGGAACCCTTGTGCACTGCTGGTGGGACTGTAAATTGATGCAGGCACTAAGGAAAGCAGCATGGAGTTTCCTCAAACAATTAAAAATAGAACTACCCTATGTTCCAGCAATCCTACTTCTGGATAGATACCCAAAAGGAATTCGAAGTAGGGTCTCAAAGAAATATTTGTACACCCATGTTCACAGCAGCATAGTTCACAACAGCTGAAGACTGGAAGCAACCCAGATATCTATCAACGGATAAACAAACCAAATGTGGCATATACACACGATGGAACAGTATTCAGTCTTAAAAAAGAAAGAAATTCTGACATAGGCTATAACATGGATAAACCTCGAGGATATTATGCTAGGTAAATAAACAAGTCACGAAAAGACAAATGCTGTATGATTCCACTCCTATAAAGCACCTAAAATTGTCAAATTCATAGAGATAGAAAGTAGAATAGTGATTGCCAGTAGCTGGTGCCAGGAAGGAATGGGGAGTTGTTGTTTAATTGATACAGAGTCTCAGAGAAGCAAATTTCCAAGTGGATATGGAAGAACTCATAAGAGTTACAGGGAAAGCTGGGGCATCAGGCCTAGGAAATAATCCAGAACGAGTGAGTACCCAATAGCAAGAACCCTGCTGGACCACCTCTTAAGCTGTCATCACCAAGATGAATCAACGACCACTATGGACAGTCTTTCTTGTCACTCTGGGTCCAGTTTAAAATTCTAGGGATAGAGCTTGAAATTGGCCCTACTTATAACCCTACATTATGCAGAGCACCATTAAATGCATCTAAAGGTTTGGAGCACAAAAAAACAGTTCCCATAAAGCTAAGTTCAGAAGCTCCTCACAAATAAGTGGGAATAAAATGATGGATGTAAAAAATAAAGCAACAAATATTCATACTACTTAATGATAGGAAAACTATATGTAAGGATCTAATTTCAGGGAAGCCTGCAGGATTTGGTAATTTTGAGAGTCATCAGAGGATAACATGATAGCATATGCAAAATTAGGACTATTCCAGAAATCAAAGGACCTACAATCCTCACAGAAATAATTGTTCTAGAAGATTCTTAAAGTAAGGGTTGCTGTTATTGCATTTTTCTGTTTTGTTTTATTTTGTTTTGTTTTATTCAATCATGATTCCTACTGACAGTTCTACCAAGACTGGCAATAAGATTGTAGCCAAGTAGCCATGTGTTAACCAGAATTAAAGACTGATTCATAAAAGCATTCACAAAGGGTTCTATGGGATGCATGCAGTAATCATGGTCAGTAAGAAACTGAAGTGTTTGAATCAAAAGCACACTAAATCAATGCCTAGAAAGGAAAGCAGAAACCACTCTAAAAATTTAATGCAAACGGTTGTCTATAAAAGCATTGGAAGAGCGAAAAGAAAGAGTAGAATGTAAACCAGAGACCCGGAAGTGACCTGCCCCTCCCCCTTCCCCCCAGCATCATGGAAACATGGCTGCTGCTCCTGCTGCTGCATCTCCTAACGTGCTCCCACTGCTGCTGCTGAAACCTCGGAATGTCTATATCACCAGTTGCTGCTTCTCAAGAAGTCACCCTTCTTGCTGCCTTCCCACCTCTCACCAGTGGTTTCCATCACACCTCACTGGAAGCCAGGTGGGGAATGAGTTTTTCCAGCATCCAGGCCCCAGTAATATCAGTGGGAATGGTGCTGAATACCAACAGACCATATCTGACACAGGACCAGCTAAACCCAACACACATATTGGATTCCTGGAGAAATCTTCTGATAACTTCCCACTGGGTTTGGAATAAACACCAACACATCAACATGGCGTTCGGGGCCCCCCCATGACCTAGTTTTTGCATACCTCTCTAGTCTGGCCCCACTGACCTGTCTCAAATGTGCTGAATGACGTTCAGCCACCAAGATCAACTTCACTTCAAAGTACTTCACACATGGCACTCTGTGAACTTAGAACACTCCCTCTTGTCTCTCTCCCTCAATCCAGAACCACCCCACCACATGCTTAGTTGGTGAAACTAATCTACTCTTCAGATTTTAACTTATCTACTACTTCTTCAGAAAAACATCTCCTACTCTCCTCCACCTATTAATGTAAATGAACAGTCCTGTTGTAGTGTCTCATCAAAGCATGTGCTACATATCTGGTGCACCTATTATAGTTTGTAACTGTATGTATATCCATGAATAATTTAAGATTTCTGTTCCTAAAATCTTAAGATCCACGAATATACTATGTCTACTTGGATCAATGTTATATCCCCAGTGACTAATACAGAGTATGGCACACGGTGACTACTCTGTATATTTTATTAAATTAATGAATAAATAAATAAGTTGCCTGAAAGGATGTACATCAAACCAATGTCAATGGCTACTTTTTTTTTTTTTTAATTTTATTTATCTTGAGAGCTAGAGTGAGCATTAGCAGGGGAGGAGCAGAAAGAGAAGGTGACACAGAACCTTAAGCAGGCTCCACGCTCTGAGCTGTCAGCACAGAGCTCAATGCGGGGCTTGAACCCCTGAGCTATTAGATCATGACCTGAGTCAAAGTCGGACACTTAACCAACTGAGCCATCCAGGAGCCCCATCAGTGGCTACTTTTAAGACAAGTGGAAAGAGTAACTTTTTATAGTATACACTTTTATTTTAATGCTTTCAACAAGAATGAATTACTCTTATATTTAAGAAAACACACATTTTCTTGAATATACTTTCCGTTTAAGAGACTCTCAATTCTAAGAATTCATCCTAAGAAACTAGTCAGCACTGCACACTGATATTTGTATACATGGATATTCATTAAAATATTAATAATCAAAAATTATTACCAGCATAGAAGTCAAACAAAAGAAACTTACTGATACAGACTGTGCTGTCTGCATGCCCATGGTTAAGTACATGGACAGATAGTCCTAACATATTAAATGAACAATCAGGTTACAATTGGCTGGAAGCTATCAACTGCACTATTTTTACTAGTTAGTAGAATTGTGCATGAATTTTTATTTGTCTTTTATTTTGCTTATTTCCATTTTTACATTATCTAAAAATAAACATGTGTTTCTTTTTAAATAAGAAAAACATTATAAAAACAAGCAAAATAGTTTCTTCTAAATTAAGTAAATAGTACAAAGAGAACAAAAAAGAGGTCTTCCCTAAAAGAGTGACATAGGTACTTTCAGATGGTCAACTGATTGTTGGTTGAGGCCAACCTGCTCACTATCAAGTGACAACAGTGAGATCTCCAAAGAGCAATGATGGTTCTATCCAAGATCCAAGGTCGCGCAACTGATCTGAAGTCCAAACCCACTGCTTTCTGGAACACTGTAGTGTGAACCATTGTCACTGTAAGGAATAGAGTATGAGGACAGTGGGGTAAAATCTTCGTGTCCAACAAGGGAGCTTGGGTCAAGGGTTTCTATAATGGGTTCAGGGGTTAGATTATTTCCAAATATGCCCAAATTGACAACATGCTGTAGATATTGGACCCTATTTGAACTTATTTTATGTGTTACTAACAAAAAGAAAACATGTCTGTAAGGCACTAAAGTTATTGCACATGTTAAAAATTAGAGTTACAGTACCCATTCCACATATATTGATTTATATTTATTTCATTTCAATTTGAGGCTCTAACTACTCATCAGAAATGGGTCCTTTAGCTAGCTGAATGGTGTCGAGCTCATATATGCAAGAAAGAAGTGGTCAAAAGCATCTTGTGTCAAAACCCTGCTCCAATTTGACATCACAGAAGGCAAAATTGACTTGTAATACTTTCTCTACATTATTGCTCTACAGGATAAAATGTTGGCTTCTTCCAATCATCTCTTTTAGGCAGCAGCATCTTTAAATCAGGATAAATATATTGGGAGAACAAAGAATCCAAGATTTCCCCAAAGAAGCAAAGATAACAAAGCCAGCAGGAGGCCAGCTAGTGTCGCGACCTTGTCAAAAAATATCTCCTCACCACCACCATTGTAATCATCTCCCTCTGTAACAGTCACATTCTTTTCACTTAAGATAATAATGGATTTTTTCTGGGAGGAGGGTCATATTAAGTGACTTCAGTCTGTATTACTGTGAACTAGTGAATTGATCCTTTTCTCCATAGTAGCAAGGAGAGGGGATATTTTCTGAAGAGATGAGAGTGGGGTGAAAACAGAATGTAAGGGGACAGACTAGAGGCCCTCTCAGAATGGAAAGACTGGGACTTCTGAAGCAGGAAGGGTGGCAGCCATCTAAGCGTTCTGTTTACCTGGGAGAAGAGCAAGAGGAGAGTCCAGCCTTTTTTGTTTGGCTTTATTTTGCTCTGTAGTTGTCAAGGACCAATTCTTTCATCAAAATTCACTTGCTGAAAACAAAAATGTGGACTAAGGTCTTCCATTTGACAGATTAGAAAGAAAAAATAACAGAAGAATAAATTGGAAACCTCAATGAAGAATTTTGGATAAATAAATTTATTGCGATAACAGAAATATTCAATTAGCTCTATGGCTTTGGAAACCTCTTTTGAACAACAATAAGGATAAAGACTTACATTGTTTAGCTCTAAATTTCTTCAACATGTTCTTTTCAGAAAAGCATCCCCCTGTTAGCATTACTAATTTAGGACCCACTGTTATTTAAATGGTGACATTTTCCTTATTGTTCTTTCTTATACTTAAAATCAATACTTTTTCTCTTCATATTCTTCCAAGAAAAGTCCAATACATTCTGTAGAATTAACTAAAAAGTGGTTTCCAGCTCCTTTCAATTTTTTTTCCCTAAAATACCATCCAAAGATAAAAATTAAAGGATAATTAGAGAAAGTGAGATCTTCTTCATTAATGTTTTAATGTTCAGAAAAGATTCAGAATTATCGCATAGGCTTAATTGGCTACCACAGTTCTTGCAAAGGCAACAGCACATGTTAAAAATAATATGTAGAACATTCAAAGGAAGAGTCAAAGAGATCCAGCGTCTTAGCATTTTTGCCACAAACTAGCTGTGTGATTTCATGGAAGAACAGTGATTCCCAAATTTTAACCATTTGTATATCACTACTTTTTTCTTGTATCTGTATACCATCAGTATTTTTTACTTACCATTTTTGTCATCTTATTTTTTATACTTTGATAATTTTATTTTAAAAGAACATATCAATAGAAAGCCACAGTGTATAAATATCACTGAGTCATAAAAATAAGCACAATGAAAAACTGTAATACTATTAGGTTCTAGCAAGATACTTGTGGTTGACATACTACTTCCTGGGCATATTGAAAAGCACACATTCCTGTTAGAGTTGCCCATGTGACCAGTTCTATCGAATGGATTGTGAGGGAGGTACACATAGCACTTCTAGGCCAAATAATTTAATGACAGTGTGCAGCGCTCTCTATTTTCTTCCTCTGATGTGGCAAGAAGAAAGCTCCTAGATGTTGCTGCCATAAGACGGTAGAGACTCAGGCCTGGTTCCTGAGAAACAGTGTCACAGACCAGATTCCAAACACTATTATATCCATTAAGATATAAACTTTGATTAAGAAATACTTTTAATTAGTGCAGACACTGAGACTTTGGGTGTATTTTTTGCCCACAGCAAAACTTAACCTATTTTCATTAATACAACACTGTGGCCTGCCAAAGACTATGGTCTCTTTGTCTAATTGCTCCTTATTCAAAAAGGGGGATATTTGGAAATATGATAGATGTTAGGAAAATATTAGCTCTAATTTAAGACTTTCTTCTTGAGTATAATGAAAAATTTAAGAATAATTAAAATGAGAACGATTTTTTTCATGTACTTCAAATCTGTCTATATGCCTTGAAATACATTGGATGAAATATGCAAACTCATTGATCCTTGGATCCTTTATCAAGAAAATAATAGAAAATAATTGACTCTATGTAGTTTAGAGAAATCCATGAAAATATGGCAGTTAGCACACGATAAAAATTTCTGGTGCATTTTGTTTTAAAGTTACATGACATTAAAAAATAAATAATACAGTGAAGAAATGGGTAAAAGAACACGAATAGACACTTTTCCAAAGAAGACATCCATATGGCTAACAGACACGTGAAAAGATGCTCAACATCACTCATCATCAGGGAAATTCAAATCAAAACCACAATGAGATACCACCTCACACCAGTCAGAACAGCTAAAATTAACAACTCAGGCAACAACAGATGTTGGTAAAGATGCAGAGAAAGGGGAACACTTTTGCACTGCTGGGGGAAATGCAAACTGGTGCAGCCATTCTGCAAAACAGTATGGATTTTCCTCAAAAAATTATAGCCAAAACTATCCTGTGACCCAGCAATTACACTACTACATATTTATCCAAAGGATACAAAAATGCTGATTTGAAGGGGCACATGCACCCCAATGTTTATAGCAGCACTGTTAACAATAGCTAAATGACTGAAAGAGCCCAAATGTCCATCAACTGGTGAATGGATAAAGAAGCTGTGGTATATATACACAATGGAATATTACTCTGATCATAGAGAGTGAAATCTTGCCATTTGCAACAACATAGATGGAACTAGAGTGTGTTATGCTAAGTGAAATGAGTCAGAAAAAGATAAATATCATATGTTTTCACTCATATGTAGAATTTAAGAAACAAAACAGATGAACATAGGGGAAGAGAAGCAAAAATAATATAAAAACAGAGAGGGAGGCAAACCATGAGAGACTTAAATACAGAGAACAAACTGTGGGCAACTGTGGTGTTGGGTGGGGGATGGACTAAATGGGTGATAGGCATTAAGGAGGGTACTTGCTGAATGAACACTGGGTGTTATATGTAAGTGATGAATCACTAAATTCTATTCCTGAAACCATTATTACACTATATGTTAACTAAGTAGGATTTAAATTTAAAAAACTTAAAAAATAAATTAAAAATAAATATATAAATGACATGACATTATACAATATAGCATATGTATATTTTGAATAGCAAATATTTATTTTGTATGCTTCTCCGATCTAAGAGACATAGGAAACAAATCATATTTTGTCTGGGACAAGCCTCTCTAGCTGGTGACATTCATATAGAGGTCTGAATATTGGAAAGAAGTCTTCCATGAATGAGTGAGGTAAACTGTGTAGCAGTTAAAAGGATCAATGTGTAAAAATCTTCAGACACCTGATATGAGCAGGAAAAGAATGAAAGTAGGGAAACCAGATAAACCAGGGAACAAGTTGTGGAAGAGGTAAAGAAGTGTCTCAGTTGGATTATGTTTTAGAGGGAGAGTTAAGAGTTACTGATGGTTTTGTCCACAGACTATTCAAATAGTACCTAAAATAATAATTATCATTTATTGAATCCTTACTATGTATGTAGCACTGAGGGTAATGCTTTTATTTATTTATTTTTAATTTTTTAATGTTTATTTACTTTTGAGAGAGAAAGAGAGAGAGAGAGAGAGAGAAGGGGTGGGGCAGAGAGAGAGAGAGAGACAGAATCCAAAGCAGGCTCACAGGCTCTGAGCTTTCAGCACAGAGCCTGACGTGGGGTTCGAACTCACATGGTGTGAGATCATGACATGAGCCAAAGTTGGATGCTTAACCAACTGAGCCACCTACACGCCCCGATGCTTTTATTTCTTTTAACCACCACAATAATCCTGCACATGAGATAGACAGTGTTATCATTCCCACTTTAGTATCTCGGAAACTGAAGCTAAAGAGGTTAAGAAACTTACCTCAGATACACATTAGATTCATAAAAGAGCTGAGAAGCCACCCAGGTGTATCTAACCCCAAACGCTGTGAACTCTATCATTCTTCCATTCTGATGACAAGGGATGCTATTTTACTTTTCCACTGAATAACCAATAATTACATTTTTCTATATCAACTGTATCCTGTTCTTTGTGTTTTGAATATTTGGAATTTGGTCATGAAGACAGCCTAAGATATCCATGTGCTTAGGATTTTGCCTATGTAAACAGAATATTTTGCAGAGGAATGCAGGGGCTGAGGGTTGCATGAACAGCCCAGCTATGCAGAGTAGGATGGATGCCACTTAACTTTGAACAATTACTCACATATGTCTTGAGCATGAAAACTATTTGTTGGTTTCCTACAATTATCCATGGAACAGTGGAAGGTTCTGGGTCATTTCATGGTAGGTGGTTGCTTTCCAAACAAAGTCAGTTTCTGCATGTACATGGGTTTATGTGAGTATGAGGGGGTGGAGAGAGAATGAAGAGCAAATGAAAAAATAGGTGAATTAGAAGTTGGCTAGTGGGATATGGCATCATTGAAGTTGGCTTTAAAGACAATTGCAGCAAATGTGTCATAGCAAGAGGAAGCACAGCACAAAATGCACATGGTTTGAGCCAGACATCTGGATAAGGATTATGTCTCTGTTATTAGCTAATGCAAGACCATGGAGGGGGGTGGTATAGAACAACTATCATATAATACGGGAGAGTACTGCAAGCATTTGATGAATATGAAGAGTTTGGTGCACAACCCATGTTCAAGAAATAGTAATAATAAATGGACAGTATTGAGTTTCACTATAATCTCTCCTGTTTTTTTTTTCTTTTTAATTTTCAGCAAGTTACTTCATTCATCTTTTTGCATAGAATATAGCTTCTCAGGGTAAAAATTCAAAAGTTATAAAAGAGATACAATAAAAAAATAAATTTTCTTTCTTCTGTATCCCAGCAACCTGGTTCTCCTTCACAAACAAATCCTGTTGTAAGATTCTTAGATACCTTTTCAGAAGACAAGCATATTACTCCTTTTATTTCTCCTGCTAATGGTAGCATACTACTGACTCCTGGATATTTTCAGTTCATGTTGGAGATCATTGCATATAAATTCAAATAAAGTTCTCTTAACCTTCTTTTTCTCCTTCCTTCCTTCCTTCCCTCCTTCATCTTTATCCTCTTCTCCTTTACCAAGTACATAATATTCCATTGTACCATAATTTGACTGATCAGTCCTCTACCAATGAATATTTAGGGGTGTTTCAAAGATTTCACTGTTGGGAACTTGAATGAATATCTTGGTAAAGAGTCATAAAATTACAAGGTCAAAGAGTATGGGCAGTAGATTCATCTCTAAAGGGCTGTCATCAGTTTATATTCTCATCATTGTTTCCCCAAATCTACACAACAAAACAATATTTTGATCTTTGCCAATCTAAGATGATAAAATATAGTGTATTTCTTTTACTATGAAGTTGTGTAAAATTTTTTGTATGTTTAAAAACTATTAGTTTTTCTTTTTATGTAAAGTATCTGTTTAGTTATCTGTTCCTATCTTTTGTCTGGATTTTTATTGAGTTATTGATTTTGTTTTCTAAGGAGCCCTTACTTAAATAAACAGCCTTTTATTTGTGATATTAATCACAATTTTAACACATTTTGTGATTTTCTGTTTCACCTTGCAGAGAGTATATCTGCAGTGGAATTCGTTGATCTTTCCTTCCTTCTTTTGATTTGCTCATATATAGACAGAAGTTCCCATTCTGATTATTTTTAAATTTTATTTTTATCCACCTAACTTCATTTCACTGTAAGGCATAACATAGGGATTGTATTTAGTTTCCTCAACACCTTTTAATAATAATTGACCTTTTTACAACTGACTTTAAATGCAACCTTTTTTTTAAAATTTTGAATGTTTATTTATTTTTGAAAGAGAGACAGAGACAGAGGGTGAGTAGGGGAGGAGCAGAGAGAGAGAGAGACATGGAATCCAAAGCAGTCTCCAGGCTCTGAGCTGTCAACACAGAGCCTGAGCCTGACACGGGGCTTGAACTCATGAACTGCAAGATCATGACCTGAGCTGAAGTCGGATGCTCAACCGACCGAGCCACCCAGGAGCCCCTAAATGCAACCTTTTCATATACTAGATTTCTATATGAGTTTGGTTTATTTGGGGGGGCTTTCACTTCTTCCACTAACCAATCTACCTATTGAGAAGCCATTAGTATGCTATCTTAATCAATACAGCTTTTTAATAAGTTTGATGGTAGGGTCCCAGTTATTCTGTATAATCATGTGAGATGTACACAGCTGATTTTCAGAATCATTTTTCACATAAACTATAAGGTTAGTGATGCTACCTTTTCTCTCATCCCCAGGAATTGTTCAGTGCACAGCCAACACAACTAATGGGCATGCAATTGTTTAACTTTTTCAGAATTTCCCAGCCATTAGCGATTGCTTGTATTTTTAAGGAATTTTAGAATCAGCTTATAAAGTTTCAAAAAGTCTTATTGATCTTTTTATTATAACTGAGATACATTCAATTCACAAATTAATTTAGAGAGAATTGACACCTACCTCACACCATATCACAAACTAAAATCAAATCTACTGAATTTTATATCTAAAAGTAAACAGTAGAGGTGCCTGGGTGGTTCAGTCAGTTAAGTGTCCAACTTCAGCTCAGGTCATGCTCTCACACCTTTTGGGTTTGAGCCCCGTGTTGGGATCTGTGCTGACAGCTAGCTCAGAGCCTGGAGCCTGTTTTAGATTCTGTGTCTCCCTCTCACTCTGCCCTCCCCTGCTCACACTCTGTCTCTCAAAAATAAATAAACCTTAAAAAATTTAAATTAAAAAAATTAAAGTAAACACTAAACAACAAAAATTTGACATAACATATAGTTGGGTTATTTTCATGACTTTAATGTAAAGAAAATTTCTTAAGTGGGATGCAGAGTTCAAACTGAAAGGATAACTGGTTAGGATATTTTGTGTTCAGAATATGTAATGCATGAATAATCAATAAGAAAAAAAGATGGACGATCTAAATAGAAAAATAGACAAGAGAATCAGACACTTCACCAAAAATGGCATCTGAATGTTCAATGTCATCAAAAATCAAGTAATGCTAATCCCAGCTTTAATGACATACCCCTTCACACACACCAGGCTTACTAAAATTAAAAAGACTAACAATACCAAGTGTTGATAAAACCTAGAGCAATGGTAACTCTCAAACATCGCTGATGGGAACACAAATTGATACAACCATTTTGGAAAAATGTTTAAATATTATCTATGAAAATTGAATACAGTTGTTCCCTGCTTTTCAAAAGTTCATGTCATGCCACTTTGCTTTTACAAAAGCCCTACATTAGTTACCTGTTTTTGCTAAATGAAAACAACCTAAAGAGGATTTTACAATTTTATGAAAAAAAGTGAAAAAGGAAATTATGTTCAACGTTTGTCTTGCAGCAAGCCCGTATAGAGGGAGCACAGCTCTCCAGAATCCAGAGTGTACCGCCAAGTTCCTTCCCTGGCAACCGCTCTCAGCATCTCGGCATCAAGTTGCCATAGCTTTGAACTGTAATCTGCCTCTGTGCTTTATCTTAATTTATTTTATGCATTTGTTAGCAAGATGTGTCCTAAGGTATCAGAAAAACCTAAAAGCCTTTTTTTAAAATCTGAGAATGCTAAAAAAATATTTCAATATAATTAATGGTAATTTCTTCTTTGCTGTGCTCCGTTTCAGCTTACAAAAGGTTTTATAAAACTCTACTTTCAGATAGCAGAGGAAGGCTGCTGTCAGGGAGAGCTGACAGTGTGGAGCCTGCTTGGGATTCTCTCTCCCTCTCTCTGCCCCTCCCCTGCTTGTGCTTGCACACATATCTCTCTCTTTATTATTTTATAATAAAAATAAAAAAGAAAGAAAGAAAGAAAAAGTCAAAGTACTTTGTATCTTTTTTTAAATGTTTATTTACTTCTTTTTGAGAGAGAGAGAGTGTGTGCCTGTGCAAGAGTGTGGGAGGGGCAGAGAGAAAAGGAGAAAGAACCCCAAGCAACCTCTGCGCTGTCAGCGTGGAGCCCAATGCTGAGCTCGAGCTCACGAACTGGTGAGATCATGACCTGAGCCAAAATCAAGTGTTGGCTGCTTAACCGACTGAGCCACTCAGGCGCCCCTACTTTGTACATTTTATAATAAATATTTTTAAAAATCTAATGGTATCCTCTCTGACTCCCTTTCTATGTTTTCATATGTACACAATTTCATGTAATTTCAAGTGCCTAGTCATTTATAAGTAATATTTTATATTGCTATTTATTAATTGTTTAAGTTTTAGATACTGTCCTCAGATTCCTGTTATGGAAAATAAGAATCTGTCTTCCATTATCTCTCCATACTTTTTCCTCCTACCTTCTTAACATATATATACATAGGAATATAACAATTAGTAGATAGCACAAAATTAAGGATTTAAAATTATGATATTCTGTTTTATTTTATTCATTTTTTAAAAAGCGCTGGCCATGATCCACTATAATGATTTGATAACCACTAATAGATCCCATTCTCCAGGATGATAAATACTGAATTGGGGGAGTATTACGATAATCTTTGGGGTGAAGGGCAAACATGTATCAAAAACTAAACATATCCTAAGAAACGTCTGGAAGAATGGAGAAAAGGGACTGGTGGTCAATTGGGATTTAAAAAGTAGTGTCAATAGTAGTTGGTGAAAGATTAGATAGGACACATAAAGAAAAGAATACTCCAGAGTAAGTTCCAGATGTTTGTCTGAAAAACTAGGTAGATGGTAGTGCTGTTTGTAGAAGTAAGGAATGAAATAGGAGAAACGTGTGTAGGAGGGTAAAGAGTGAATAATTAGTTCAATTTTGGCCATTTTGAGTCTGAGGCGCATATGAAACATTTAGGTGGTTTTGCCAATGGAAAGAATTGTCTGGATATAGGAAAACAGGTCTAGGTTGAGACCCATTGGTGTAATAAAGGTTTGGAAGTAAAAATCTGTAAATGATAGGAGGAAATGCAGAAGGAGAACTTAAGCCCAGGGACAGAATTCTGAGAAATATTACCATTTAGATGAGTGATGGTAGATGAGGCACCCAAGAAAGACAACTAAGGGCAGAGAGAAAGGGGGAAAACAAGGAGATGGTTGTGGAATGTTGAGGAAGGAGAGTCTGGAGGAGGGATTGGCCAATAGCATCAAATGGACAGAACTGGAAAAGGCTTACTGATGACTTTAACAATAAGTGTTCCAAGAGAACAGTAACTATGGGAAGCCAGTTTACAGTAGCTGGAGATGGGCTGCCCTCACTATTAGCAGGGCCCCAGGCAAGAGGATCAATGGAGCCAAACATACCAGATGTCTAATATCCAAAAGCTGTGAACCAACAGAACAACTGATAAATATGTTCTACTCTTCTTTATATTTTTTTATTTTTTTTATTTTTGGTTTATTTATTTTGATAGAGAAAAGTGAGCAGGGGAGAGGCAGGAGAGAGAGAGGGACAGAGAGAGAGAGAGAGAGAGAGAGAGAGAGAGAGAATCTGAAGCAGGCTTCAGGCTCTGAGCTGTCAGCACAGAGCCCGATACAGGGCTTGAACTCATGAACTGTGAGATCATGACCTGAGCCAACATCAGACGCTTAACTGACTAGGCCCCACAGGCCCTCCTATGTTCTATCCTCTAACTTGATAAATATATCTGTATAACCATCTGGAACACCAGATGAATTTTGAACACTTGGATTTTTCAGTTTTGCCTTCCAATTTAATAGCTTGGAGAAGTCAATCCCAGCCTATAGGATCCCCTTCTTTCCTTCTATCCCTGTAACCTCCATACTGTGAGGAAACCCACATACATACATATGTGTGGTTACCCAACCTGTAAGTGCAAATTTTATCCACACCTCTTTTTCTGCCAACATTCTCTCTATGGCTACCCCTTGGCCCTTGGGGTCATTACCCTACCAGTAATGTGGCCTGCCCTCTAGAGAGCTGACTGGAGAAGCACCTCCCCCCCCCCCCCACCTCACAAAAAGAAAAAAAAAAAAAAACAGGTGAGCAAAAGCATATTTACATGCCTGAGTAAAGAAACTAACTTTGAGGAAGTAGTTGAGAGCTCGAAAAGTGTGACTGACAGATCAAGTCCCTGTAGACTTGATAGGAGATAATAGGGGTCAGGATGTAGCACACAGCAGGGACAGAAAGAGGCCTTGGCCTCCACAGGAAGGGAGGGAAATTACAGGTACAAGTTAATTTGTAGGTGGGAAGGAGTTTGATAATGTTCACACTTTATGCTTCCATTTTCTCTGTGAACTAGAAAACAGTTTCTGCTGAAAGCATTTGGGGTTGAGAAGGGATAAGGAGAAGAATCCTGATGAATACAGTTGCTTTTCTGGAAAACTCTCCATTGCAGTGGCAGGGAGAGTTGCTCAGGGATGAACAAAGTGGCTGTCAGGACTAAGCAGAGTTTGGAGTAGAAAGATTCCAGGTTGCTACAATTGGTGTAACTGTGGGATTTTTCTTGGCTGTGAAGGAACAGGACACAATGTTCACTACGAGGTAAATGCAAGGTCTTGCTCAAAGGTGGTTTGGTGAACATTTAGTGAATAATTAGATGATTATTTTTGAGACTTTTCCTTAATATCAGTCACAGAAAATGGAAACAGAAAGGATCTCCTTCCTCTCCCCAAGCAAGGCAACTTGTTATAAGGGACTCCAAGGACGCATGCCTCATTTCCAAAGTCCAGGGTGAAGGAGAGATCTCCACTTTCCTTAGGAATTATTTCATAGCCTAACAGTTATTGTAGCCAGGAAGCTTATTTCTTCTCTTCCTGATATTTAGTCTAAATTATATTCTTCTTAATTTCAACCTATTATTGTTAGTCATTTCCTCATGGTTAGCTTAGGAATCTCTATCCCTTCCTGGTATTTGCACCTTCCAAATATTATGTCGACTTATCACCTAGCTTGGTGATAACTGTTTAAAAATATACATTTTTGGCTTATGTAGAGGATGATGGTTTTACATCCTATAAACACACTATACAGGGATGTCTAGGGACTTGAGAAAATACACTTTTGTGTGAGTGAAAATATGTAGGCCATATATACCTGATATATGTAATTACAATCTTCATAATCATTCATTTTAGATTTGCCAACTTGCACATGTGGAAATGTTCAATTTGTAATGTGATTATAACACAAAAACAAAGCATGTTTGATACCTGTGGCTTGGTCGTTTCATGGTAAGTGCAGAAAATTTGAAAAACCATGTTACATTTCATATTCCCGGCCAAGTCAAACTCTGAAAGTAGCTCTATAATTCTTGGGGAATCTCTTTAAGCAGACTTGTGTCAAGGCCAATTAGAATCCAAACAGCCTTTTTCTAATTGGGGTGAGGTATGCAGCTGAATAATTCTGTCATTAAGCAAACCCCTTATAAAGGTTACAACTCCAAGGCAAACCTCAGCCCCAGGGCTGAATAAACACAGGAGGGTAGGAGTGCAACATTCCACGACTGGCACCTTCACCCCATGAGCCCTGGAGACGGGGGTTTTGGATTTCTTTCTGTGCTATAGCCATATACTTCTCCCTCCACCCCTTGCCTTTTCTCATACCTGGCAAAGATATAACAGAACTAAGGGAGCAAATGTAAAATTTCCATGAGCTTTTGCCTGGTCAAGAAATCATATTGTTTTTTCTTTTGGGGATAAGAGTATCTTGGGAATTCTACAGAACTGGTTCAAATTGGGGATAAGTACATGTCTGCTGTGACATTCTTGGCTTATCCCAGTTTGAACTCTTCTGTCTTATTCAGACTTATCTTCTCCTTCCTCTCCTCCAGTCCCCATGCTCCAGCCACAATTTACTACTGCCCCTCATGGGATACTATACATGCAAGTCTTCTCCTATTATCTATCGATCTATTGATCATCTTTGTTTATGCTATTGCCTCTGACAACAATACTCAACCATTCACACACAGAACTCACAGATTTCTTGTTCAAATCCTGACTCCACCAGTTATAGATTGTGTGATATTGGGTAAAGTATTTAACTTATCTAAGTCTCGCTTTCCTCAACTGTACTAGGTTTACTTTAATATTAACCTTACAGGTTTTTTTGAGGGGGAGAGCGATTAAATTATTATATACTAAGTGCCTGATAATAAAAAAAATAATGATAATGATAATACCTAATCCTGTGGTGTAGGTTGGGATCTCTGAGAAAGAGACTTGAAATAAGATTTGTATGCTGGAAGTTTGTTTGAAAGTGAAGTTTATTAGGAAGTGTTCTAGGAATCAATACCTTTGGGAGTGAAGGAGGTAGGACTGCAGGGAGGGAAATGTTGAACTGTGAAGCAAGTACAAGGATTTAAGTCCATTTTTCTGGAGATCTTTGGAGTTGAGATGGCCTTTAGAGTTGTCCCAAACTGTGGTAAGGGGTTGGTCCTTTATATCCAGCATCAGCCAGTCACTGCATGAGAGCTGGTCCTAGGAAAGCAACATGGTCTTGCGTAAGGTGGCTCCATTCATCTGAGAGCAATTTTCCGATGGAAGAAGGACTGAATAATTAGTGCTGAAGTGGGAAAATATGTATAGCACATCACAGCATCCATAGAGACCACACTTGGCATTGCTCAGATCTGGGAGCAGCTCCTTCATGATTCTGATGGACATGTTTTCCTGGAGAAACTTAAAAGAAGAATGTAAGCAAGATGAACTACAGCTGCTCCTGCTACAGCTGGTGTTGAGTCTGCACTGATATCCATCATCTCCCACCTCTACCACCTTTTTAAATTCTCTCAGTTAGTACATATGTGAGTCTAGGTGACCCAGACTCTGGGAATGACTCATCTCATAAGTCTGTTCTCATGGTCACCATGCCTTTCTCAGTCTATGCTATTTAACTTCCTTTACTATCAAAGTTGGCAAGGAAGCATCAAGAGACACCCAGGTGGATCACATGAGTACCAAACATTCTTATCTGTGCTTTTTGTGTGATGGTAACTCTCTCTTCCTGATAGTCAGGGTTAATTATACTTGAAAAGTCATCTCTTTTCTTGCTGTTGGTCTCTTGACATGCTGGTGACTAGGCACCAGCAGTTCCCTAGTGAAAGCACTTCCCTGTGGGAATCAGGGCCTCTAAACCTACAGGTATGGAAAGCACAAATTCCCCAAACCATGAGTAATCACAGTGGGCCACTCCTATTTCTACTCCTTGCATCCTGGACTCAGGTATTCTATGTTTTGAAGACAGAGTACCATATAATAATCATCAATTTAGGCTATATACTGCATGAATGAGGATGGTGCCCCATCCTCACAGTGGATCATCTCCAAGCTCACCCCTTAACACACTCTTTCATCATTCTATCAGGCCACCAAGGTGGTGCAGCATGTGATATGACCAGTGGATCCAATGGTCATGTGGTCAATGCCATTCTTATTTTGCTGTAGTGTTCCTTAGTCCAATGTAATGTATAGGACTCTGTGTTGGTGATGAAACTCTGTATACCTTCAGCTAATAGTGCTGGTGGAGTTATTCAAGCCAAAAATATAAATAAATCCATAGTTAGTATATTTGTTGATTCTGCTCAAGATGAATTGCTGCCCCTTTCAATGTAGAAGAGGTCCAGCATTACCAACTTCCTACCAAAACTGCTTTTCTTCAAACATGGTACAATATAGAGGACTTGGTGTTGGTTTCCGCTGATGGAAGTTTGGACCTTTGGCTGTGGCAGTAGCTAGATCAGTTTCAGGGAAGGAGAGCTCCTGCTTTTGGTTCCATGCAGAACTTCCATCTCTCCAATCAGCTATTCCATTCATGCATTTATTGTGCAAGAAGTGGGGCTGCCAATGACAGGAGGGCTGATGTCCACTCACTGACACTGACTGACTGACTTTCTACTTTGCTGTTTAGGACAAACATTTTGTTTGTTGCCTCCATTGTGGCAAAGGTCTTCTGAGTGATATTATGTGATACAAAGATACTTTATGACCACTCATGTTAATCCATCCCTGTTCCTTTTTCCTACACTTCCCTGTTCATTACTTGCCAAACTTTCTCTGTCAGGTTCCAGAATATCAAATCAATTCAGATACAAGGCTGTATACATTCTAACCATGACTACTTATGTTTTCATACAAGGGTGACCAAAGTGACCAGGTTCACTGCCCAAAGTTCTTCTCATTATGAGAATTTCCTGTTAACACTCCTTTTCAGTACTATCTAGTGAAACAGTTTGAGCCAATACATCCATAAACCTACCTCAGCACTTTCCCTCCTTCCTCATTGGGTTGTAAGGGACCACCCTCCTCTCACCATGTGATCATAGGTATGAGCCAAGGAAGAGATGCTAGTACTGCAGGTGTTGGCTACCATGGAGGAGAGGGGGTCTTTCCACTTGCTTATGTAGTTTTCTTGTGCCCTCTTGTTTTTTTCATTACAACCCTAAATGTACCACTTCTACCTTATAATAGACTGCTGCTAGATCTACCCAAATTTATGACTTGGTGAGTCTAGAAGAGCCAGTTTGTGGTAGGCAGTTCTGATCACCTGGCCAGTTTATATACCATGACCAGATATCTACTATGGCCTAATAGCAATCTAGAAGCTAGTATCCAAGAGGCACATGATTCTCATTTGCAAATGTCATTACTTTGCATCAGAATCCCAAGGATTTACATTGTGATATTCTGATTGGTGTTTGCCATAACATTCAAACAGCGTCTCTACCCTCCACAGATACCTCTTATACCATAGGGTCTGTAGTATCATGTGATCCAACAAGCAGGGCCACTTGCATCATAACTTGTACCTTCTATGGAACCATTTCGTGTTCTGGCTTTATTCAAAGGTGTCAACCTTTTGTGTATCCTGGTATTTAAATCAAACCAATATTCCCAAATGTGCTACGTCCATAACCCAGAGGGGCCTATAATGCATTTTACTTCCTTCTTAGTGGTGAGAGGTGTGAGATGCAGTAATTTGTCCTTGATATTGCATGGGAAGTTCTGATATGTCCCAGATCACTGCATCTCAAAGATCTTCACTGATATAGCAGATGTCTGAATCTCCATTAGGTTTATTTCCAACCTGGAATACATGTGGCTTATCAAGATGTCCAATATACTTGCCTCTTCTTGATCATTCCATCTAATTAACATGACAACATCAGTATGTTGGACCAATGTGATTTTATGCAGAATATCTATATGGTTCAGGTCCTTTGGGCAATCCTCTTATGGGAGTGGGAGTTAACATAACCCTGAGGCTATGACTATACATATATTCTGTTGTCTGTCTCAAGTGAGTATGAAGTATTCCTGATCTGCCTTTCTGTTAAGATTAGAAAACAGTACATTTACCTGAACAATGGCCGTATTCAATATACATAAGGCTATATTAATCTGCTTTAACAAAAATATCATATATGGGATAGCAGCTGCAAGTGGGGCTACTACTTAGCTGAGTTTCTAATAGTTAATTGTCATCCTCCAAGATCCATCCTTTGCCCACTTTCTGGACCTGAGCCTACACCATTCACTTGGAAAAATGTGAAAAGCTAACATTTTAATGACTTACATACATTCTCATCTGCCTCATCAACCTTGGTGCTAATTGTAATAGTTGTTCGCATCTTGCTTCTGTTATAATTTCAGGTCCTATCATCCCTGTTGTTATCAGGGAGCATAGTTCTATAGAAATATCTCCTATCATCAGTATGACCTATAGAGGACAGCCACTACTGAGCTTCTCAGCAGTGCTGGTTGCCCTCTGACCTGTTCATTCCTTATCGTCTTGGGAAATAGTGTCCTCTGACCTTCCCACAAAATAGCATGCCCATTTCTCCTGGCCTTTTTTTATTCCTTCTTTGTCTGCCATGATAGCCTGGTAAATGTAACTCACTTGGCATGGGCCATCCCTATCAAAAAACTTCCGAGAGCCACCTTAGCAGCATATTTGTTCCATTTTCCAAGATCATGTGCCAGGGTGTTAAGTACTATGTAATAGTAGAGTTTTCCCATATTAATAAACTTCAGCTTATCCAACTTTGTATTCCACCTTCCTTAATCCAACATCTTCAGAATCAGTCTTATACCTACGGGTACATGTTGGTTAGGTTCTGCCATGCCTTTGAAATAGACTCTTCCTCTCTAACAGACCTCAACTCTTCCCTGGTTGGGTAATGTTGAGACTCGACTTCAGTTGTTGACTTAGAAGATATAGCAGGAGGTAGATCTTGAGAGGGGGTTGGCTGTCCTACAAGATAGAGAACTTTGTATTATTTTTAGGCAAGCAGGAAGTATAAGACTTGAACATGGAGAGTGGGGGTTCAGGACAATGTGGGGATTTAAGGTGTTTTAATCCATCAGCTCTGATATCCCTATCCCAGGTCTTAGCATCCCACTGTTTACCACCAAGAATCCCGATCTTGGCATTGCAGACCTGCCATAGTTGAAAATTAAATCTTTTTTGGAGTTTTGTTATTCTTATAATTAAGTTCTAGGCCTGATTTTCACCTTTTCTGTCTTCTGACTGCAGGAGCTGACAATATCATTATATGTTGCTAAGAAGACCCATTTATTTCCACACTTACTTTTTAAGTGGTGAATGATCCTAGTGAGTCTTTCATTTCCTTTCTTTCTTGCATCTATTCCTCATATCAATAGTCATACCATTGGATAGTCCTTATAATTACTTTTTTCTCAGTACTGCTCAAATGTTTTTTAATACATTCCTTTCTATCAGCATTCGTATTAGTTATCTACTACAACAAATTATCTCTCCACATTTAGTTGCTTAAAACCGCAATAAACATTTAATATCTCCCACAGTTTCTTTGGGTCTTGAACTCAGGAAGGGTTTGGCTGGGTAATCTCTGGCTTAGAGTTATCATGAGGTTCAGTTGCATGTCAGCCAGGTCTGTACTCATGTAAAAGTTTGATGGGAGCTGTAATATTCACTTCTGGCATGGCTGGCAAATTAATGCTAGCTGTTGGGGTTAGGCTGAAGCATCTCTACAGAACGGCTTGGGTATCCTCAGACATGGCAGCTGGCTTTCCTCAGGAAGAGTGGGTTTGAGATACAAGGTAGAAACGTAAATGCATTATTAGCCTAGCCTCAGAAGTCACACACCATCACTACAGCAATGTTCTATTAGGCATAGGGGTCATCTTGATTCAAGGTGAGAGGGAATTGAATCAGGGCATGGATATCAGAAGGTGAAGATCATTGGAGACCATCTTAGAGGCCAGCTATCACAACACCTTTTTTAAGTTTATTAAAAGCGGACATTTTAACAGTCACACTACTGCTGCAAGTCAGGGATCATTGGTGTTCTCTTTATCATTCTTGATGGCATCTTCAAGGCTATTTGGTCAGCAGTGATCTAGCACCAAAATTCTATTTTTGAGCCTGTATGAATGATAAATACATAATGTCTGCTGATCCTCTCTCTCTCTCTCTCTCTCTCTTTTCCTTCCTCCATAATTTGGCTGCTTTCACCATCTCTTGTACTCCTGTCAAAGCTACCACAATATCCTAACATGTTCCATAGCGCTCTCCTGATTTGAACTCCATGTACCTCTCCACACTCCTCTTTGAACATGCTTCTCCTGATTTACTCCTCTCTAGCATAAAAGTCACCTTAACAGACAAGCCATATCTGCCTATCTCATGTATTTCCTGTAAGGGGAAATATATTTTCTCCTCTATATTTTCTTTACTAGCACTCATCCCCTTCTGACATTGTATTAGAGATGCATTTATTTAGGTACTAGATGTTCATCTTCCACACTAGATTCAAATTGGGGTTTGTTTTATTCAATTCTTATCTTCAGTGCCCCAAACTGTGCCTGGTGTGCAGTGGGCACCCAAAACATATTTGTGGAATAAATGAATGCATGGATTACTGAAAACTTCTTAGTATTAGCAGATATGGCGTTGATGAACTTTGTTAGACGTTATTTGTGGGTTCTGATTGAACCAACGCAAGAAGCCATAGTACTCTATTCTGCTCAGAATTGTCTTCTCTGAGTTAAATTTGGCTTGAATTTTAAGACAAAAGGCAACATTCTCTTTTGTAAGTGGCCTGATTTCCTTTTGCATTAACATCCATTTTGGAGCACGTATTGTGCTGTGAACTTTGCTCTTGCAGAGTCTATTGTTTGGCTTGCGCCAACATAGAATCCCTTGGAATAAAAACAAAAGGGATTAAAAGGGATATCATATCACCCCATTTTCCATGGTTTCTTTTCCACTCTTGGAATCTAGATTCTCATGTATTCCCCTGACCAATCTGATGTAGGGATTTTCAGGCACCTTGTTCTCTCCATTATCTCTCTGCCTCCCAGCCTTGTTGTTTTTCCTTGATTTAAATCTGGTTGTTAGAAGAAATGAAGAGGAGCAAGGTCACCAAAATTAACTTATTCCTTGTAAACTTCTTTGGTAGAATTACTCAGTGTGTGATACATGACAATCTTAGCCTTTCTGTTGCTTTGCAATGTTTAAGTCATCCAAGTTCAAATGTTATTTAACCATTTAGACATAAATCTCTGTAATGGCAAATCTACACAGAAGTTGTATCAACCCCTGCTTCAGCATTTACCCAAAGTCTTACTCTTGTGTCTCATGCAACAGCTAAGATTTTCTGTAGAAGATTAGTGGATAGGGGAGAAAACACTATTATTTTACCGCCAACTTCAGAAATTTCTTTTTTTTCCTAACCAAGCTGTATCCAGATTTATTAAAGATACTTTTCATAAGTAATCATGGTGTTTCAGGCAGGACATAAGTAGATGATCATTAACAGTATACAAAAACTTTCAAGCTTCCTTATTCAATGGACTACCATAATCAGAAAGCCACTATAAAACAATGAAGTCTTCATGTGATGCTCTGAAAAGGTAAGTTTAGAGTGAGGGTTGACATTTTGCATTTAGCATATTGTTTAACAACTTTTCACAAGCCACCCTTGACTTTCAGGAAATGAAATGAAAATTTCAGAATTACCAATCTGAAGGTCCGCAAGCTAAAAAAAGGAATTTTTTTGAGGGATGCCATCTCCATGGTGCCACTGTAAAGTCCAGATTACTTGACATACTGGAAGCCATGTTGAGGGGTCAGGTACCAACAGCTCTCTGGGTTTCAGGGAGTCTAGTCTATGCTGAAGGCAGAGAGGGAGAAGAGAACATAAAAAATGAATTTAGTTTGTCCACACCATAAGGCATTTGTGTCAATGTGGCTAATGTGTCAACATCAATGAATCCCTCCTGAGAACCAGGAAGAAATTTCTCAAAACTAGAAGGAAAAGGTGTCGCCTCCCCCCGCCATCAATCTAGCTTTGGGGATATTCTATTAGTGACATGTGCCTTTCCCCCAAAACAACAATGAAGTGTTCTGTGTGTTAACAGCATAGCTTAAAAGTAAAGTAAAACACAATTCTACATTTTTATAAAACTTGTGTTATAAAAAATAGAGTTTCAAACTGTGCAGTCACCAGAAATACAGTTATCAAAAATGCACACTTCACTTCGCATCTCTAGCACCCTTAGCTGTCTGTGCCTGGTCTGTTTTGGCATCTTTGTTTTCAGCAGGGCTGTTCCCATCCTTGCCAGCATCAGCTTTCCCCTTTTTCCCTTTAGGCATCTTCTCTCCCTTCTTTGCAGAGGCCTTTTTAGGCCTGGGTTCTGGCTTTGGGGGACCAGCTTTTGCAGATAACCTTGCAGATCTTCTCTGTGGCTCATCCTTCACCTTGGCTTTATCTCCTTTAGCATCAATGCCCTTCAGCCTTTCTCTTGGGCATGGTGCCGGTGGTGGTGGGGGGGCAGTCTTAGCCTCTTCACACAGGAATGCTGTGGCATTGGCTTTGGTCAGTTCAGGGGGGTCCTTCTCACTTCTTCACACTGCTCCCACTTCAGAAGTTTTAAAATTTTACAAAATTTGGCCAAGTCTCGGTCAATGCTTCAGCGTTTTCATTTTTTTTCTATTTTTGTGTATTTGATTAACCATGCTGTATTACTAGAATATAAACTCCATGAACATAACCCGTATAAAATTTTTATTGCTTTGCTTTTCAGTGAAGAAATAATCTACCACTTTAAAAAATATGCTCTTGATTTTAGAACTTTTCACAAAGTATCCTACTTTCTCTAGTTACGGTCATAGATTTTAAGAAGCGTGAAGTTTTCATCTCTGAAAATGTAGGATAATTAGAATTTCATGTCTTCAGAATGCCTGGTGTTAAGATCTAAACTTACCATTAATTCATGCCTCCACAAGTGGTTATTGAGTTATATTTAATGGCAAGCATTGTTCTTGTCTTGAAGGTGTTAGCAGGTGTCTCCATTGATCTTACACTCTGAGGAAAAGACAGACATTGAACTAGTGAATTTAACAGAGTTGAGTGTTGCAAAAGAACCATAACTGTGTGCCATGGGGGCAAACATTCAACATTCAGGGTGACCACCCTGAAGACATAATATTTAATTTAAAATGTGAAGGCTAAGTTGAAGTTATCTGGCCTAAGGGTGGTAGAACAGTGTTTCTGGTATAGGAAGTAGGAAATTCAAGTCTTGAGGGGATAGAAAACTTGATATATTTCCATTTTGCAAAAGGAAACTATATGACCAGAGTTCTGAATGCAAGTAGCCAAGTAGTGTATGAAGAGGCCAATGAGATTAAAAAGACCCAGACTATGTAGATTCTTGAAGTCTATTTGGTTTTGAATTTAAGCCTAATAAGTCTTATATTAAATAGGGGAGGACATGATCAGCATTGGTTGGAAAACTTCCAATGGCAGTGTGGAAAATGGGGTTAATATGACCTTGGAGGACAACTTAGGAGACACTTGAAATATTTCAGGTAAGAGGAAATGGTGACTTGGACTAGGGGGCCTTCATAGTCTCTGGAACAATGGATTATTTGGGAGATAAAATTGCCAGGACCTGTTGATAGATTAGATTTGGAAGTTGAAAGAAAGAGTGTAGTCAAGAATGACTGAATGTCTAAATGGTGGGCATACATAGTACGATGAGAACGTGAGGCTGGATAAAGGGGAGTGTGATCAGTCATCTACTCCCTATGATCCCAGAATGCACAAAAATCCTCCCCCCCAATATCTGCTACTTACTTGAAATTTATAAGATGAAATCCTAAAACTTGGAGAATTTTATAGGTAATCTTCCTAATGTATATATTCCTAAAGGTGCTGGGGGATGATTATTCGGTCTCTGTTCCACTTCTGGCAGGAAAGAGTTCACTATCATGCTGTAGAGATGCTGCTGATTATTCATCCCTTCCAAAAGATTTTGCTGCCTGTCCCAGCACTTGGCTGAAAGCCTTGACTATACTGGTAACTGGTAGAACCAACCCACTTGGCGCAACAAATTGGATCAGGTATGAAAACCTGGCTCAAGAGGCTCCAAGAAAATCTTGTTGGAAAAATTTGAACTGTAAGACCCAGAAATGACAGAGATGCTGTTGAATCCTGGAATGCCAAGAGAACATTGAGATGTTCATAGAGTTGTCGCCTTGGCAAGCCAGGGCTGCATGCAAGTTGAAATTATGGAGTCACAGAAACCAGAAATTTCAAGGATCAATCCATTCTGCAGAGAGAGGAATGCAGCAAATTTAAAGAGAGAAAGAGAGGGAGGAGACTCTGTGGTTCTGGAAAGGAGAGAGGAGATATCTGACACTGTTTTGGTTTCCAGGAAGAGTAACTGCATTGTCTGAAGTTGACTTCTATCAGTGTCTCCTTATTCTCTTTTTTTTCAAGAATCTACTTTTTAACAAATAGGCTGGAGTGGGATTTTGTTCCTTGCAATCACTTGGTGCTTGTCGTAGATACTCTCCTAAAGAAGAATGTCCTCATTTTTAATAAATATCGTGGATAGTTTTTTTTTCCTACACATTGAACTGTATCTTTCTTCCTGCAACCTCTGTGGTCCCTGGGAACCATGCTGAGTTAGTCTAATTCCTCTACTGTCCATGCAAGAGAGGGTGCTGTCTCTCTAAGTGTTCTTGTCACAAAAAGTCCACAGTTACTCTAATCATTCCTAACACAATTTGATTTTCAGACCTCTCCTTTATTCTGTCATACTCATCTGAATACCTTAGGATTTGCCAATCCTTTTAGAAGAAGGGGCCCAGAACTAAATGAAACACTTCAAGTGTGATTTGACAAGCTGAGGGTTGCGTAAGGCTATCACTATCCATTGTAACTTTGCAGTTAACTAAATCTCTTTTTGGAAAATTTCTGGATTTGAGTTTTGTTTTGTTTTAGCAAAAGTCAGTTTCTAGAAAAAACGCCATGAGAAAATAATCCCTTTGAATTAAAACATTGCTGGTTGGTAAAAGAAAAGTAACCTTGTATGTCGGATAGCAGGTCATGACATTTAGCTGTCACCAGCTACTCAAACCTTAGCTTTTGTCTTTCCAATGGGTCAGCTGATATCTCCTTGTCAAAATGAAATGTTATACATTTTGCAAGAGAAAAGAGGATCCCTGAGTCAGAACCCATGCAGCCATCATGGAAGTTGGAAGGAGGACTACGCTGCTCTGTCAGTGCAAACACTGGGCAGACTGGCTGAATTTGGAAGAGGGATAATATGAGTAAGGACAGCTAAGGAGAAGTGGAAAGATATATATATATATATATATATATATAATTCAGTTAAAGATAATAGTTCACTGCTGACAAGGCATTCTCTGGGGTTACTTTGAGAGAGCTAGCTGCCTTAAGATTAGTTCAGGGAATGGAGAGTAGAGGGAATGCAATTTCTGTACTTCTGGTCATGAGTGGCTGCCGTTAATTAAAGATTTTTAAAAAGTTTTTAAAACTCCAGTGATTGGATGTAGATCTATTGGTCTCTGCAGCCAGCCCTCAACAAACTGATATGCCACCCGCAGTATATCAGATTAGGATATTTTCATATATGATCCCCACAGCTCCTTATAAAGGAGAGTCAATGATTGATTGTTAAATTTCATTTTCTTTTTGTGTGTGTGGGAAACTAAGAAGCAAATGTGAGAAGCTTTTTTCCATAGTTATAGATGACTCCAGGGGCAGAACCAGAAATAGACACCCCTTTTTCATACATAGTTCAATTTCCAGCCATGCTGAGCCCTGCCAATTGCAAACTGATCCGGTGTGTGCTGGCAATCTGTCTGCATGCAGTAAGTGATCATGTGCCATGCTTTCTACAGAGAGGCATTAGCGTCGGCATCTGGCAAAGGTTGCCTCTTCTAGGCTGCTGGACTGTGGCTGAAGCTAAAGGAAATACAGGGTGTCTCACTATCTTTCTGGGTCAAGTTTGCTTTGGGGGAGCAGTGCTTTGTTAAAGTAAGAAATGAAAGTATACCTTCTTAGGTCTGTCTTATACCTTCTCAGGTCTGTCTTAGAAACACTCTGGAGCTGCAGGTCGCATTCAGCTTTCATAATGTTACAATGCTTAATCTCAGTAAGGTTATCAGTTCTGTCATGTATTATAAACCCTCCAATCAAGGCAGTGGGAAACAGTGCTTCTATTTAATACCCGGAGAAATGGTGGAAGTCAGCGATTGATACCAACACAATGATGGGAAAAAGTGTCCAGAGGTGCTACTCACATAATCTCGTTTTACAACATCTTGAAAATTCAATAGAAAGGACTCCACTAACAATACCATTACACACTACTGATTATTGTTCTCAAATGTTCCTAAAGCTCTAAAAGCATAACTTAACAATAAAAATGCTCTATAAATACATCCCAACAGTGTACGTAACTGTATTTTTTCCTTTGAAAACAAAAGGACAAGTGTTAGTCACAAGTCATATAATTTTACATAAGTGGTTTCTTGGCTAAAATTACATTATCATTTTTAAACGTTATAGAATTATAAATAATGAGCTATTATTTGACATTGGAAAGAATTTTCAAATAATTTTTTAAAAGGTGGAGAATATTGCATGTTGGGTTAACTAGCTATTTACCGTGTGATCTTATATTGGGAGACATATTTTGTTTATCATGAGCTCTACATTATTTGTGAAAGCATTCAGGGAAAAAGCAAAACTTCCTTGCAAAAAGCATTTATAATTCCCTGCTTAAATGTGTCAATAATTCTTGGTTTTATCTTTTGCCCTTAAGGCTTTTGGAATAAGTATATTTTTCAAATGAGTTAAAATTGTAGGAAGTTACTAGTATATCCTGTCCAAGAAACAAAAAACAAAACAAATAAACAGCTGAGAGCCATACATGCAAAATATGCTCCAGCTCATGAAAAAGATTTCAAACTGGTTTAGGAAAATATATTTTATGCTTCCTGTTTGTGCTCACGCCATGAAACGAGGCAAGAGTACATACCAGTCTATGTTATTAAGAAAAACACTATTATCATTTCCCTAAAAATATCATATTATTTTATTCTGTAATGGAAAGAACTAACGATTTTATTTACAAATGAATATTTTTGACTTAACAAATTAACATTAAAACATCTAATAATGTTAATTATTTAAAGTTTTAATTTAAGTTATTTTAATACAACTGATAATAATAAACTATTAAGTTAGGAACATTTTCAAAATGATTTGTAAAACCATTGGAGAGGTCCACGTCCTGTTAAATAATTCATATTTATTGATATGATTATATGATATGAATTTAAGGAATTCCATGATACTTTCAAAATATCATGGAATTCCTTAAAATTTGTTTACTTAAAAATATAATGCAAATTAAAATTTAAGAGCAATTTTAAAACAAAATCTACATATTCTATTTTTAATAATGTTTTAATATATTTTATGTCATTACATATTATTAATTTCTGTCATTGAGACATCTGGTGTACTATTAAAATATATCTGGGATATTTTCTCATAGCTGGACTATAAGGACAGATTTCTAAAACCGGTTTTATAGTAAGAATCTGTAATACTACCACCTTACATTCTATTTAAATACTTTTGAAAATGATTATTTTAGGCTATATTCCTAGATGGTAATTTTATGTATTCAGTCAGATTTGTTTACAGTTTTTATAAACAAAATTTATTGGAGAATGCAAGAATCATCAGAAGAGAAGTTTTAACTCCCTCAAACATAGTAAAATGATCAAACGTTTGGAATAGAAGCAAATTGTAAAAATGTGTCTTAACTGAGACGCTTTGCCCTAAGGAACCAAGCCTTTGTGTTTGATGATTCTTCCATAAACCTGAGTTTATTTTAAAAAATTGATCCTTTTAATGTAAGAAAGTTGATGGAGAAAGAATTCCACTTACAAGTTTTTCCACTAGACACTATAAAACTCCATCACAGTACCTCACATTTTTGGCATCTGCAGTTGAACCCCACAGTTGAATGTTGCCAGATCTTATTTTGAAAAATTATGTTGTGTCTACATGATGCAAATCATCGGAATGAGAATGGAAAGCTTGCCTCACCCTAGATGCTCCATTTGAGCTGAACAGTGAGAAGACCAAAACTTCAATGAGACATGAAGAAATTTATGGAAAGAAAAGGCCAAGACAAGAGAGGAAACGATAAGAAAAGGCAAGAGTAAAAAGAGAAAGCAAAGAGACCTAGGTTTAATTTGGAAAGACAGATTCCGTAACATGCTTCTTAGTGCCATTCCATGCAAATGGCGTTGCTTTCCCCGTCGCCATTGCTGGTCTACAATGTATATATACCCTCATGTGATCACCCTTATTTGAAATATTTGACAGTTGATTAATTATTCAGTTTCTCATTTTTTCTTCAGATAATAGCAAAATGATGTTTCAACACCTTTCTCTTTGCTGAAGAAATTAAGATTGTCACATATCAATAAAGAATGCTTTTCTAAACTTGGTGTTCAAATATTTTAAAAAAGTACTAGAGTATAACTTTTGTTAACTTGAAAAATATGAGTGGGAAAACTTTTTAGAGAGCTAGATCATCCTTGATGACTAGGTAAAGGTTGCAGACTTTTTGTTTTTATGTACAATTCTTAAAATGCAAAATTATCTTTACTGTTCCCCATTATATTTCTAGATACTGTACCTACCTAAACTCTCATTTCCCATTGGTTTATATTAACACTCTAAAGAACGATGTATCCACCTTACTGAACGACTAAGTCAATCTGAAAAGTAAAAGCAATAGAGAATTCTATTTATATAAATAGGAGGCTTACGTGAAACTCGATCTTGTATGTGCTTTAACTTTCTCAGGACAGTGGTTCAAAATCAGCATTACAACCAGCAGGAGAAGAGAAGAGTAAAAACTAAGGAATTCTAAATAATTCATAGATGTGCATGGAAATAATGTTTCAAAGCTGAAGTCAGAAGCAGCTGCTGGGGGAGGTTTTTTTTTTTTTTAAGTTAGAGTCAACAACAGTCATATTATTTCAGGTTAGCTCACACCATTGTGTGGATTTACAATGCAACATTTGTATGTTTCCATTGGTTTGAGAAAGAAAATTTAGAAGACTTAAAACACACAAACAGCAAATATAAAGAATCCTTTCTAGTTCTCGCAGACAGTATGACTCAGTAGTAAGAAACACCATTCTGCTTGCAGAATCTACTCTAAAACATTATTCTGTATTTTCAAAAGTAAATCCAAACCTTGGCCAAACCTTTTCGGCCAGTAAATCCCCCTTTCACAAAATAAATATAAAAATAAGGCAAGTTATTGTTCCTGTTTTTTTCCACATTGTGTATTTCACAAATGCCTCTTATCTTGACATAGGCTTAGGATAAGGGTCATTGGAGACGCTTGACAATAACGGAAAAACCACTTATTATCCGGGTAGGTCATTCACAATTCTAAGATTGAACAATGATGTAGAAGCAAATTATTTATTTTTCATAATCTCTAAATTAGGAGTGTGAATATAGCAATGGAAAAAGGAAAGTAATCAAAACTGTTTGAGGATAAACACTGAAGTAAAACAGGATATTCTTTTAGATCTCATTTGGAAAGAAGACAATTGATAACTATATAAGTGGAACCATTCATCTTCAATTTATTTAAATTGGTTTTCTTCCAGCCCCCCTTTCATGGCAAGAAACTCACGTTCTAGTTCCCTGGACTAACATAAAGATAATATTTATAAGTAAATTTACTGGATTTAGATATAGATGAATCTAAATTACCCTATATCTCCAATAAAAATGGATCATAATAAGCTAAATGCTTTATGGAAATAACTCTGTAATATCACAGATTAAACAATACATTCTTGAAAGTTACTTTCATACTAATATTAAGTGATGATGATGTTGACCCTGTAACTGTGCGGGGGAGGGTGAACATTGGTCACCTTTAACATTCAGAAAAGAACTACCTACTTATTTCATATAACTCAATGGAAAATTTCAAATTTGTAAATTAATCTCTCTTCCTACCAGTGCATATGTTTGACCCTATTTAAACCCTGAGGTTGTAAGCAGTATATTTCGAGGTTTTTTAAAGATTTTAAACAGACTAGAATAATTTATATTGTTGAACACTAAAATGAATTATAATATTTTAAGTAGTAATTATTTCTAATCAAAAGTTAGATAGATTTCTTAATTCACATGGCTAGCTAAAGCTCAGATATTGGCCTTGTTTTATCCTGAGCTATGTTCACTCGTAAGATTGCAAATAAGCAGTATTTGAGACAGAACTCTACATATACACCTGAAGTTGCAATTTTCTTCTTCCTTTTTTTCCCTTTTATTATCATATTTTCTGCTTTTACTTGTTACTAGTTATGACACCCCCAAAAAGAAAAGAATCTCTGTGTAGTTGATTCAAATCAAAGCCAAACATTTCATCCTATCTATGAGTTCCACTAATCAGCTCTCCCATAAAATTACAATTGAAAACAATGCCAACTGCCCCCCTGCAAGTTGTAGTTCATAGACAAAAGCCGTAAAGCAACACGTGACTTGGCAGTGGCAGCATGGTGGGTTAAGGGATGTGGATTTGATCCTGACTTCGTTGGGAGCTTTGTATTTCCATTTGATGATCTTGATACTGACCGGCTCTGCATTAACCAGCCTATTTAGATAATATGTGTATAACACCAATGAACTAACTTTACTTTTTTTTTTTTCTTTTTACCACATCCAACTTTTCTGACCTTCCTTATTTCTCATTCCTGGGGGTTCTCTCTCAGCTCCGTCTCTGGCAGTTTACGGAGAGCGTGTGCTATGAATAAGATCGACAGAAGCTGCCTTGTACATTTGCTATCCCTTGCAAACCTCACTTCCATTTGCACATGGGCCAGGAAGATCCAGGCAGTTTCATCTCCCTGACTAGCTTTCAACTCTCTGCAACAGCTGTCTGGTGAGCTCTGTGGTGAAGTCTCATGCAGGATGGGAGCAGAAGTGTGCTCTGATCAAACTGGTGATGTCGACTGGAGCGCAAAAGTGAAAAGTCTGCCTTCCAGACATAGGCACAAAGATCGGCAAATGACCAGCTATGCTTTGCCAAAAATCAGAAAATGATTTTGAGTTATTTATATGCTAATTTCAAATGATCTCTGGCTTGATCTGGGAAAAATAAATATGTAAAAATAGGCTATACTTAAAAATGCATATATAAATTTAAAAAAATCAATGTTAATTTTTCTATTAGCATGTTTAAAAAATTGGCTGACAATGGGTGATAATGTTTGATTGGACTCCACCGTCTGCATTGAGCAGTGTTCTGAGGTTACAGGTTTCTACAGGCAGAAGAGCAGGGACATACCAAAAAATCGTTACTTGGTCAAAGGTTTGGTTTCAAAAAGAATCATTTATTGGTCTAAAACAAATGTTAAAGCATTTCAAGGAAACATTTACATATTTGAAAATCTAGTTATGATGGGGCATTTATTCAGTGAGATGGAAGACTGTCAACTTTAATTTTCTTTCTGGTTAGGGTTCAAGTAGGGGGAACTAGGGCTACTTCCTCATTCTCAGAGGTAGACTTACCTACTTTTTTTTCCTCTAAAGTAAGACCTAAGAAATCATTCAGTTATTCTGATTATATTTAATGGTTAGAAAGATTTTCTATTCCTGTCTTAAACTGTTGTGTTTCTTTTTACTTGGAGACATAGCTAATGGATAGCCATTATAGTTATTAGTTTTTTAAAATTTCTATTTCTAACTGTGTTCATGAAGAAAGGAAACCCTTTGCTTCCCCTAAAGGAAGTTGTAAATTTTGAAGTATGTTTTTATAAATTCTCTCGTATGTATACAGTCACTATTTCTCATCGATAGCATATGTATAGATACAACAGCCTGCAAATGTGTCTGATTATTGGGCCATCAGTTTCACTCTTAGCAAATAAAGTAGTTTGACTTTATTATTTACATGATTCTTAAAATATGTAGGCCAATGACCACACAAATAAACATGTGCTTTTGGATCAGGAGAAAGCCTGGTGTTTATGAACAAGGTTCTTTGTATTTTTAACAATATCTGGCACATTGAAGCAAAACTCTTTACTGAAACATGGAGCCTGGATATTTGTGTACTTCGTGATCTATGCTGGGCAGGGGCCCCATCCTCTGCTCCGTAGGCAGACAAGAGTACAAAAATCTGTTATTGCAGTTTGACATTTTCTTTGCATGATTAGGTCAGTTGGTAAGTCTCCACTCTGCAGTTCTTAGAAGCCCAGATTTCCTGTTACAATGCAATGTGGTTCTGATTACAGCCTTACTGAAGCCCAGACTTAGTACCTGTGTTCTGCTAGCAGTTCTACCTCTCATTTTCCATGTTAACATGAGCAACTTATTGACCCTACCTTCCTCTTCTTTGCCTGCAATGGTTGGGGAGATTGAGAATCCAAGGGGGTCACAGTGAGGAAACTGAAGACAGCGTATTATCCACATTCCATGTTCTAATACATTGCTCTTAAGGTGGAGAAGAGGACCATAATACACTCAAAACAAAAGTGTTTTTCTAGTGTAGAGTTGTGGCTCATCTGTTTTGTGCTTTAATTGTGACTGCCACCACAAGTTCAGTTCGTGAGTTAACATGACTATTACTCGAAGGAACACCGCCAAAGACCTTACAAGTCTCCAGCGTTACCCAATATCATATAATGAATCTGGCCCATGGAACCAGCTTTGCTCACCCGACTCACACAGCTTCTTACGTAAGTTTGCCTTAGCATGTAAGCTGACTTAGACCATTCCCTGCCTTTCATTCTCGCTCCCCTACATTCCTTTCCTCACAGAGTATCCTGGATTTTCTTTCAAAAATGAACGTAGGGGTGCCTGGGTGGCTCAGTTAGTTAAGTATCCAACTCTTGATTTCGGTTCATTGTTGTGGGATCAAGCCCTGAGTACGGCTTCATGCTGGGCTTGGAGCCTGCTTAAGATTCTCTCTTTCGCCCTCTCTCTCTCTCTCTCTCTGCCTTGCCCCTCCCCTGCTCACACTCTATCTCTCTCTCTAATAATAAAAAAAAAAAGTGAGTGTAAATAAGATAGTTTCTCCCTCCTGCTAGAATCCTCCAATGACTTCTCACTGCACTCGGATCAACTTGAAACTCCTTTCTGTGTCTTGAAATGCATGACATGATCTGGGCTGTACCATTTTCCTGACCTCAATTCTTACCACTGGCCTTCTCTTTGCACATTGCATACCATGCACAATGGCTTTCTTCCTGGTTCTTCCATGAAGCCTTGGAACTGGCTGTTCCCTCTTCCTGTGAGCCTATTTTCCTGCCTCATCACACTACTGACTCCTTCTCATTCAACCATTCAGTCTCAGCTGAGCCATCTTGTCACTCAATTCAGACAACCCTTCCTGGGCCTCCAGATCTAAAGAATTCTCTGAGGGATTCTCCTTCAACTATCTATTTTGTTTCCTCCACAGCACTCACTACACAAATAACACTTTATTATTTGTTGCTTCATTGACTTACTAGTTTATTTTTTGTCTTCCTATACAGGCATGTGTGCTTTCAGAGAAAAGGGACTTATCTTACTCTCAGTGGGCCATTGCCTGATCTGCATAGCCACTCAATATCCTTGTTGTTGGATGGATAGACAAAAGACCAATCACTGAGTTTATCTAACTCCGCTAACCAGAAAAAGCTCAAGACTGGTTTCAGAGACTTCATCTACTATGACTAATTTAGAGCCCATTACTTTTCATTCCTTGTTTCTACAGTTATGTTAATTATTGTCAGGGTCCTACATTCATTAGTTTCCATTACCCTAAATTCATTTAGTTTCTAGTAACACCTAGAGAAAGAACCCAATACATGCTAGGTACTTTGTGAATGTTAGTAGAACTGGAATCTGACATTTTATTTTAATTAAGTTGAGCAACCGCATATCACCACATAACTTACTAACTCTACTAAAAAAGCCATTTTCTAAACATAAAGCAAGTAAAATTAGTGACATTCCTCCTGTTTTAATGGTAATGCCTTACATCTCTATGATGGGGGTTTTTATAGCAACATCTTTCAAAGAGGTTTTACATATTACTGTATCTGCTTACATAGACTTTCTTTAAGGAAGTACTCTTACATCTCCTTTTTCAAACAGGATTAATGTTAGGTGACTCACCCAAAGTTCTGGTGAGCCAGTAGTAAAGGAAGTACCTGTGTTTCTAATCTCTCCCTTCTCTCCCCCTGTCCCTCCCTCTTTTCCCTTCCTGCCCATTTGCTGTTTGCTATTTTGTTCCCTTTGGATTTCTTTTTTAAGTTTAAATTTATTTTCTTGTTTTCAACATGTTATTTAAAAGCATCCACAAACAAAAGCCCTGGGAATGGAAAGAGAGGGATGGGGAGAGATTGTGGTAAAAATCAGGAGATCTCAGAACTTCAAGAAACCTCTTCACCAAAGAGAGCAAAGGCCGGGAAATGGTGACATAATTCCTTTTCAAAAGTAGCCAGACGGAGGCTGGAAATGACCAGTGCATATACTCATCGTTTATGGCAATGTTTTCTCTGTCTTGCAACCAGAACTTCAATGCCTTGCTTCTAAGCCATCCCATGGGCCACACCACTGAAGATATTTAAAAGCTCTGGCTATCAAACACAATTTGATTGGTGGCTAAAGACTTATTTTCAGATGTGATGGATAAAGCAGAGGCACTTAACTTCCTTTTCTGCTTTCTCATCTCCGTGACACAATTTTTTTTTCTTTTTTTAAGGGACGATACAATTCATTTTTTAAAAAGTTTGTTTGTTTGTTTGTTTAGAGACAGAGAGGGAGAGAGGGAGAATTCCAAGCAGTCTCAGCACTGTCAGTGCAGAGTCAGACTTGGGGCTTGAACTCACAAAACTGTGAGATCATGACCTGAGCAGAAACCAAGATTTGGACACTTAACTGACTGAGCCACCCAGGCAGCCTGATAAAATGCATTTTTAAGGGTAGGTGAAGTTGTAACCGACCAACAAGAGTGGCAAAGATGCCTGTTCTGATTTCCCCAATGAGAACCATAAAGTACAAGTGGGCAATTACCTCAGGGGATTCAGGCCCTTGGTGGTAAGGTGGGGAAGGGGCTCTGATGGACCCACTGAGCTGCTCTGCCTTGCATCCACCACCGCAGCCCAACTCTCAATTCCAAGTATAAGCAGGGAGAAAATGACAAAACATTGAAACATTAATCTTCAAAGGCTCCTTGTAGACTTTTTTTTTTTGTATGTGTGCATCTGGAAGGGTTCAATGGTAGGAGGAAAATGAGCTTCAAATGGCTGAGGAAATGCTGCGAAGAAAAAAGCACGCAATTGGGAAAAAGGGCTTCTTCCATGTTAAAAAAAAGAATTAAAAAAAAAGAAAAAAAAAAAAAAGACAAAGCGCTGTGGGGCCTGTAGAATGCAGGGTTACTGTCCTAGTCTGTGCCATTCAGGGCAGTGCCCTGAGCCTTGGTGAGCCTGCTTGCCGTCTTTGGAGGATAATATTTGTTTTGCAGTTTTTTTTGAGGTCTAATCTAGTACTAGGTTCATAGGAGATATTAAGTAGCTGATAGTTTAAAAAGTAATGGAGGTAATTTGGACAGGGTCAAAAATAAAGAACTGGTAGTAACTTATAGCAGGAAACACAGCATTCTTTTCCACGTCTGCAGTAAAGGGAAAGGTGTTTTATATAGGAGACCTTCAGCTGTATAGAAGTTATCTTCAGAAAAAACCCGTTTGAAAGATATTTTATTATATTAATTATAAAATGATATGAGCCTAAAAAATCAATAATGAGAATATGATCACTTAGAACATCTAGAAAAAAATGCTTTGGATGTCAGGTTACTGGCTTGTTTGTGGGAAAAAGGGGGAAAACAGGTGAGGAAGTTTTTTTTTTAATCATAAAAGCAAGGTTATTTATGTTATGAAGTCAATCATTTCAATGCTTTTTATTTTTTAAAATTTTCACCTGGTTATATTAGCGGCATAGAGACACAACCTGCATATATTCTGGTAGCTTGTTGTTAAGAATTTTTTTTCATATTATTTAGAAAATACAGATAATCATAGATAATATTTTGTTAAGTTGTGTTTTCATGCAACTTGCTATGTGGAGAGTAAACTTCAAACTTCTTACAAATTCACCAAACCAAATTCCAACTTTCCTAGGATTTTGTTCCAATATAGTAGTAGCTTTATATGGATATATACGGATATATATCTATACGGATATATATATATATATCTTACTGATTTTATTAGTAATATGTATTAACTGATTAAAAACAAATAAACACAAAAGCAGCCTCTATAAGAAGTTCTATAGAAGAAAGAAAAAAATCTGTGGGTTTCTTACTCAGAGGTCATTGTTTTTTGGGGTTTATCATCCAGATATTATGTAGTCGTTCTCAATTTGTTTCTAAATGAAATTATGCTATGATGTTTTCAATCTCATTTTAACTTAAAATACACCTTAGGCTTTCAATCCCAATACATATATATTTGTAGTAATTTTAGTGATTTACATAATAGTCTGTTTGAATGGATCTACTCTCATTTATGTAACCAATTCTCCTTTCAGAACTATTTAAATTTTTATTTTCCCAATTCTTTGTTACTATTAAAACTTTCACTTGTATTTGTCTGATTGTTTCCATAAGATTAATTCCTAACAGTGAAATTGCTAGGTCAAGGGAATATCACATTAAAAAATTTTTATATATATTTTTTCAAACTGCCCTCATGAAAGTTGCTCTAGTGTTTGCAAATGGCTTTTCTCTCTGTTAACACCGGACATTGTAACTCTTTTTAATCTGTGCTTATCTAGTAATATAAAAGTACTTCATTTCAATTTGCATTTCTTTATTTACTGTTAAGCATGAACAATTTTTTTGTATGTTTATTGGCTGACATTCCACTTTTGTGAATTGCCTATTCATGCCCTTTGACTATTTTTCTACTGGCCATTAATCTTTTTTTGCAGACCGATTCTTCATAGTGTCTTATATATTGGGGTTATTGCTGGTCATTTTGTAAATTAATGATTTTTAAATTCATTTTAAAAATTCACAGGACCTGAAATTTCAAGTAAAAAAATGACACAAGTTTGTATGGCCAAAGAAGGTTGGGGACTCATAAAGAAGTAGAATGGACCTTAGGGAAAGATCCAAGATCTCCAAAATATTATTTGAAATAGTAGCTAAATTATAACAGAAGAGAGTTGGATAATTCATAAAAATTATTTTCTAACAGCATTTTAAAGTGTTGGCCATGTTCTAGAACAGGATGCCAGGATCCTCTTCTGTGGGACTTTGCAAATGGGTTTCATACCTTTCTTTCTGGCTTGCATAGTGTGAAAACATGGGGCAGATGACTTCTGGAGATGTGCCTTTGCCCAAAGTACTTTCCACCCCCCTATTTTTGCATATAAACTTGAGATTTGTAAAAGCCCTAATTCAAGGTTCTTTTTAGTTCATTTACTAATGCTGTGGATACTGTCCTTTCTAAAGGACTTAAAAAATTAGAAATTCTAAACCATATTTCCAAGCTTAAGAACAAATAAACAAATTCATTTACTAATGCTGTGGATACTGTCCTTTCTAAAGGACTTAAAAAATTAGAAATTCTAAACCATATTTCCAAGCTTAAGAACAAATAAAAGTAGCTCTGTGTTTCAGTTCTTCCTAATACATGAAGAGTGACTGTGAGTCATCTTCCTAAGTTTTAATTTCTTACTGCTCTCTTGTGGCCGTTCAAATGAACTGTCCAGATTTTTTTTTAACAGATCTTATAATGTTAATAACAATAAAAAAATATCAAGCAGAGTCATCAAATTCTGTTTGTGTAACCAATTTAGAGTTTCTGACATTTGAACATCAAGGTTGCAAAATAATTTTTTATTTTATTATTAAACACTTACTGGCATGGGGTTGCAGAATAGGAAAGGCCGCAAATTTCTTCTCTTGATTTTAGTGAAAGCAACCACATTTTTATTCATCTCTGAAGTCATCAAAAGGCTAAAATTTGAAATAGTTCTGGTCATTCTGAAAGGAAAATAATGCAATTCCCAGCTCATTGCCTCACTGTGGCTTGGGAATATCAGTAAGGTGTAAGTTCAGTCATTGTAATATAAAATAGTCCTTTTGGGGGGGGGCGGGGAATAACTCAAGGCTGGCTAAACATTAGAGCACAAATAAGATGCAGCTAAAAACTAAAATTATTCTGTGACACTTTGGTCATGTAATACTGCCCACGACTAGACAGAGCCCAGAAATTGTAGCTTCAGCGATCTTAGGAAGACAAATGGGAGTGCCTGTGTGGCTCAGTTGGCTGAGCATCTGACTTGATTTTGTCTCAGGTCATGATTCCACAGTTTGTGGGTTACAGCCCCACGTTGAGCTCTGTACTGACAGAACAGAGCCTGCTTGGGATTTCTCTTTGTCCCTCTCTCTGTCCCTCTCTCTGCTCCTCTCTCTCTCTTTCTTTTTCCCTCTCTCAAAATAGATAAGTAAACATTAGAAAAAAGACAAAATGAATTGAAATGCTATATTCATCCAGGCCTGAGTGTCAGTCAGCAAGTTATGACGTTGCCTAACAAAACTCTCCTTCATTTGGCCTTAATTCCTATGACCACATCTATGCAAATATGGCAGGTTTTAAGTACAATGAGTAGCTACTCTGTCATAATTAGCATATGTATATAAACATACTTCATTTTACTGTGCTTCACAGATACTGTGTTTTTTTACAAATTAAAGGTTTGTGGCAACTCTATGTCCAGTAAGTTGATGGGCACCATTTTTCCAACAGCATTTGCTCACTTTGTATCTCTCACATTTTGATTATTTTCCAATGTTCCCAACTTTTCTATTATTATAATATTTTTATGGTGATCTGTAATTAGCGATCTTTAATCTTACTCCTGTAATTGTTTGGGTGCCATGAACTGCCCCCCTACAAAATATCAAACTTCACCCATAAATGTTGTGTGTGTTCTGACTGCTCCACTAACTGGCCGTTCCCCCATCTCTCTCCCTCTGCTCAGACCTCCCTACTCCCTGAGACACAACAATATTGAAATTAGACCACTTAACCCTCCAATAACCTCTAAGTTTTCAAGCAAAAGGCAGAGGTTCATGTCTCTCAATTTAAATAAAAAACCAGAAATGATTGACCTTAGTGAGGAAGGCATGTCAAAAACCGAGATAGGCTGAAAGCTAGGCCCTTGCATCAAACAGCCAATGTGTGAATCCAAAGGAAAATTCTTAATGGAAATTAAGCAGTGAACACACAAATGATGAGAAAGCAAAGTACCCTATTGCTGATAGAGAGGAAGTTTAAGTGGTCTGGATAGATCAAAGCAGCCACCACGTTCCCTTCAGTCAAAGCCTAATCCAGAGCAAGACCCTAAGTGTCTTCAATTCTATGAAGACTAAGAGGTGAGGAAGTTGCAGAAGAAAAATGTGAAGCTAGCAGAGCTCAGTTCATGAGGTTTGAGGAAGGAAGCTCTCTCCATAACATAAAAATTCATGGTGAAGCAAGCGCTGATGGAGAAACTACAGCAAATTATCCAGAAGATGTAACTAAGATAATTCATGAAGGTGGCTACACTAAACAATAGATTTTCAGTATAGTTGAAACAGCCTTATACTGGAAGAAGATGCTGTCTAGGACTTTTATAGTGAGAGAGGAGAAGTTAGTGCCTGGTTTCAAACCTTCAAAGGACATGCTGACTATCTTCTTAAGGGCTAATGCAGCTGTGACTCTAAGTTGAAACCAATTGTCATTAACCATTCTGGAAATCCTAGGACCCTTAAGAATTATGCTCAATCTACTTTGCCTATGTTCTATAAATGGAACAACAATGCCTGGGTGACAGCATGTCTCTTTACAACATGGCTTACTGAATATTTTAAGCCCATTGTTAACACCTACTGCTCAGAAAAAAAGATTCCTTTCAAAATGTTACCACTCACTGACAATGCACCTGGTCATCTAAGAGCTCTGGTGGAGATGTACATAGAGATTAATCTTGTTTTCATGTCTGCTAACACAATATTCATTCTATAGCCTGTGTATCAAGGACTAATTTTGACTTTCAAGACTTATTATTTAAGAAATGCATTTCATAAGGCTATGGTTGTCATGGATAGTGATACCTCTGATGGATCTGGGCAAAGTAAAATGAAAAGTTTTTAGAAAGGATTCACCATTAAGAACTTTTGTGATTTATGGAAAGAGGTCAAAATATCAACATGAACAGAGTTTGGAAGAAGTTGATTCCAACTCTCATGGATGACTTTGAGGGGTTCAAGACTTTGGTGGAAGAAATAACTGCAGATGTGCTGAAAATATCCAGATAGAGTTAGAAGTGGAGCTTGAAAATGGGACTGAATTGCTGTAATCTCATGATAATACCTGAACGGATAAGGAGTTGCTTCCTATGGATGAGCAAAGGAAGTGGTTTCTTGAGATGGAAGCTACTCCTGGTGAAGATTTTGTGAAGATTGTAGAAGTGACAATGGGCTATTTAGAATATTACATAAACTTAGTTGATAAACTGGTGGCAGAGTTTGAGAGGATTGACTTCAATTTTGAAAGTTCCACTTTGGGTAAAATGCTATCAAACAGCATCACATGCTGCAGAAAAAATGTTCATGAAAGGAAGAGTCAATGGATGTGACAAAATTCATAGTTGTCTTATTTTAGGAAATTGCCACGACTATCCCAACTCTCAGCAACCACCACCCTGACCAGTCAGCTGTGATCACATCAAGGCAAGATCCTCCACCCGCAAAAAGATTATGGCTCACTGAAAGTTTAGATGATGCTTAGAAATTTTTTCAGCAATAGAGTATTTTTAAATGAAGGTATCCCCTTTCTTTTAAAACATAATGCCATCATATACTTAATAGATTACAGTATAGTTTAAACATAACTTTTGTATGCACTGGAAAATGGAGAAATCATCTGGCTCACTTTATTGCAATATTTGCTTTATTGTGGTGGTCTGATACCAAACCTGCAGTATCTCTAATGTATACTGTATTCATGTGGCTAATTATTCTGTAAGATGAGGCCCATGCTCTTCCAGACATGATGCTATAGAAATAAAGCTGTATTCAGAGTGTCCAAGGTTATGTTACTTCAACCAATATATATTGGAACAACATGTCTAAGCCAGGTCCTAGGAATATAAATAATAACCACCTTCTCCCACAGGCATAGTTTCATAGAGCTTATGGTCTACTGTATGAGACAGACATAATCCATGAAGGAATGTAAAAACACAACCATGATAAATTCTACAAAGCAAAGAAATATGAAGAGTTTATCTGATCAAGAGGATTAAAAAAGGTTTTCTTGAGAATGTGATGGTACAGCCAAGATATCAAGATGAATAGGAACTAATGAGGCCAAGAGGAGAGAAAAACAGATGGACCAGTGTGTGCAAAGGCCCTGCAGTGAGAGAGAACAGAAATGAAATGAAATAATAGTCAGTGATTTAGCAGTAAGAAAGCAAAAGGAAGGGAGAGATGACTTAAGCCTGTTGAGGTATGGTTTTATGGGCTCAGTAAAGGGGTAAGTTTGTCTTTACTACAAAAATATAAGAAAGACATCAAGATCCTCTAAGCAGATAATATTAGGATCTCCTTGTGTTTGAAAAGATTGTTTTACTTGATGTGCGGAAAGTGGAGAGACAGCAGTCTGAGAAATGAAAGGAGAACACTTTGAAATATATTGCATTAGTCCAGGTGAGAATTGATAGTAGCATTGATGGACTATGAGAAATATCTAAATCAAAGGATATGGGAGGTATACTCTTCAAGACTTAACAATGGATTGGCTATAGAGGTGAGGGTGACAGAAGTGTTCTGGATGATTCCTTGACATCTAGCTTCAATAACATATTGACTTCTGATTATATTTACTAATACCAGAATACCAGAAGGTGACCAATTCAGGAAGAAATACTGAGTTTAAGTTGTACGTAAGATATACAAGTAGAGAGGGCAGGAAGGTAGGTAGGTATGTCAATTGAGACTTTATGGGAAAATCTATCATGAATATGTATATTTGAATAAACTTGGCATTCTAATGTGTGAATTTTGATGAGATTCCTGAAGACAGAAAACTAATAAAAAGAATGGACAGAGTAAGTGAAACTTGATGAAATTAAACACTTATTTGTTAAGTAAAAAGTAAAAAAAAAAAAAAAGAGAGAGAGAGTCTGCATAGGTGAGTAAGAAAAATTATTGGAGAGAATAGAGTAAACTCATGAGAACATAGTGCCACAGAGATCAATGGAAGATTAGGGCTAAGGAAGAAAAAAATGGTTGACATATAAGGCAGCTTAGGTAACAATAAATAATAACAGCTAACATCTGTATCATTTAATATGTGTCAGATATTTTTGCAGGGTTTTGCATATATTAACTCCTTGAATCTTTACACCTATACTATGGTGTAGATACTATTATCATCCCTATTTTATAGATGAATAAAGTGAAGCCCAGAGAGGTTAATCCCTTGCTTGAGATTATACAACTAGTAAACAGAGGAGTCAGCAGTCAAACCAAGGCAGTATGACTTTAGAGTTCCATACTTTGTTTGCCATTATGCTGTTCTGCCTCTTGACAAGTCAAAGATAGAGAAAAAAGTCATTGACTTGAGTGATGTGAAGTTCAATCATGACCTTACCACACGCTGTTTGACTGGCATGATAGGTCCAGGCCACAGCCACACTTCAATGATTGTATAGCTGGGGCAGGGGAGAGGTGAAGAAATGGACACATTTAGGTACAGCAGATAAGCAGCTGTTGAGAAATAGAGTTCTGAGAAATGTAGTTTGGATCAGTCCCCAGATAGAGGCATGCAAGTGGGATTCTTGTGAAGCCAGGCAACAATGGAAAACTCCAAAGACTAGGGTCATCTTTATTTGGGTATGAAGCCAGCATTCTGAAATGCACAGGCTCTTAGTTCTGTTGTAGAGGGACACAAAATCACTGGGTTACCTTTGATATGACAATTCTGAGGTTAAAAACTATTTTATTAATCTTATTATTACTCCTATTCCCAAACTCCTGCACTTATTACAGTGCTTTATACATGGCAGAGAGAAATGGGGTTCTGGGGAAAAGTCACTTTGGAGTTAGGGAATGCTCCCCTGCTCTCTATTGGTCGTGATGTTAGACAAATACAAATTTCTTGGTTCTTCAGCTGTAAGAGAGGAAAAAACAGCCCCCTCTCAGTATTTTTGGCAAGGTTAAGAATAAAAACACTTTGTTAACTACACAATTCTATACAAATGTTAGATGCTACTATAACAAACTACTATTGAAAGAGGTAAGGAAGGAGAGAGGGGAGTGACCTTGGTTTGAGAGTTTCACCATACTAGAAGAAATATAAGCCTACTGAAGAATGTGGACACACATAACTGTAACTATTTGTTGGTGAATTAATTGGTTTTTCCACTTGGGAAGAGTTAGAAACAACAACATGCATCCTCTGGGGTCAGAAAAAGATCACCCTGACCTTTGCCTGAATACCATTCACATGGGCACAATGCTCAACAAGGCAGTAGTTTCAGCTTAGCAGTGGTTGAGAGGACAGGCATGTAACATAAATATTTGTTGATTGATTGAACTGGGCATATCATCAACATTGCAGCACAAAATGTTTCGACAAGTGATCTTGTGAGATTTTATAGGAATGAGCTTGCCAGCATTACGGCGGCAGACATTTCCTGAACAGTCACACCACAACGCCTCCAATGAATTGCCCACCAGTGCCAATTAATTGTAGTTGTAGTTAAACCTTCAGGGTGGTAGAAAATGATCTTTAGGACAGCTTAGGATTCACTGGGGAGTAGCTGGTTCTACAATACTATCGTTTCACACATAATTTGAGTAAGAGGTGAAGGAACATGAAAAACAGTTGCTTGATGTCTTCATGGACTAGAGATTCTTCATTGAGAGCAAGACTGAGGTTTAAATTTTTAGAAACAATGAGACTTAGAGCTTTTTCAGACATGACACGAGGTCCTCTGAATTTTTTCTTCCAGCATATATAACGCACTAACATATTTTTTTTAAAGCGTTAACTTTCCAAATGAACAAAACAAACAAGAGCAACAACAACAGTAACAAACATAGCAAATGAACCAAAGACAAGAATAACGCAATTAAGAAAGAGCTTGTGTCTGTGTTTGGGTCTACATGACCTGACTATATTAATGCATAACTATTGAGGATTTTCTTCATTAAATCTCTAGAGTAGTCATCATTCCACACACTTTTGCATCCTAGGACATAACCAGATCTCCCTCACTGTGTTCTAGCTGTCTCCAACTGCAAAGCCACAGGGATTCCTGGTAGGATCAGGTGCTAGAACAGGTTAAGGTAAACTGTGAGGCTTCTATGTAGTTGCTGGAAGAGGTACACTAAAGGAGGGCAGTCTCTTTTTCCCCTTTCTCTTAGATATACACATGCTGTGCTGGCAGGGGTCCTTGAGACAGTGGCTTTTTGGAACCTAGTGTCTTAGTCGTGAAAATTCCATTTTGTAATGACACTTTTTCTCTTAGGATGTAAATTGTGCCCTAAATTAATTTACGGCTGGAGGTCTGAAATTAAAAGCTGAATGTAGCAACATAGAAGTGGTTGAATGGAAGACTAAATGTTATGTTTGAAATATAACTCTGCTGAGTTTTAGTAATAAAATTCTACAAGACTAGTATGTTACTGATAGGTGGGCAATCAAACCACAAAATGCCTTTGCAAAAAGTTCATATTTCTTCTTGTAGGTGACAGACACTTACCTGGGACTTTCATGTGCTGGAATCCACTGGTGGACTTGCTGCTTCTTCCTAACTGAAGGAGTTCAAAGCAGGCTTTCAGAAGGACAACTCCATCTTTCTCTTCTAACAACACCCCCCTTTGCTTTGCTCAGCCCCAAGTCTTTCTCTTAGGCTACAGAGTCTCCCTTTTGCCCTTATCTACCTTGGCAGTGTAACATTTAGCTTTCTTTTGTTTAACTCATACATGATGATTCCACATTCTCTGTATAAATATGCACATATTTACTTGAAAGAGAAAACCATCCTTATTTCTGTTTTTAAAATCAGATAACTAGATGATCTATCACATGCATATCGAACTGTTAATGTCAGCTCTGGTGTAGACGATATCATTTCTTTTCTGCTTAAAAAAAAACAATCACCAGAATGAAAAATGATTAAGAAAAATGGAAAGAACGATGCTATAATACAGATGGCACTGAACCTACTTTAATTAATAAACAAATAAACAAAAAAAGCTAATGAGCATTGGTATTTTATTTTAAGTAACCACTGGTGACACACTTCACAATTGATTGCCACAATAGCTGAGTACAGGTTCCTAAGATAAGTGTTCATGAGGGAGGTTTGAATCAGAATGGAAAGCCAGACCATCTGATAGGTTAGTGTCTCTGTACTCACTGCCTCCTTGTAACTCTCACCAAGTAGGCCTCAAAGAACCATATTGAGGGGTGAAAGCAAGAGCTCCATGTATGTGGTCTGTACAAGAAGAATCAGGCAAGGAAGGGAAATAAGAATTCAGATAGACTCTGACATTTCCATGCCTGGCCTGGCATCATCTATTTTAGTTCATTACTCTCAAAGTGTTATTAAATTATTTTTCTAAATAAAAATGTGCTCTAGTGAATAACATTAATCTATTCATCCTAATTATAATTGTGTGAAGAACTCTGAATTGCCACTAAATACTTTTGTAGTACTTTTACTCTCATTCCAAACTATTCATATATCCAAGCATCAAAAGAATATTTAATAAGTTTTTATGAGCTTCTATTACATTCTTAACTGGACCCAAGTTCTGCAGGCACAACAGCGAAGAGAATGGTCTCTGCCATCACAGAGTGTACATTTTTAATGGGGAAATATATAATATAAAAAAACAATTATAACAAAGTTTTATAAGTGTAATAGAGGGTAAATACCAGCTGCCAAAGGAGCAAATAGCAGATGGCATCAAATCCCAACAGCAAGAGAAAATCTCAGGACTACCTGGAAGACATGATAACCAAGCTACTATCTGAGAGATGACTAGAAATTAATCAAGTAAAGGGCCAGAGGTTAGGAAGACAGTTCCAGTCAAATAGATGTCATATGCAAAGCCTCAAGACAAGGGAGAGATGGGGTGTGCAAGAAACCAGAAGAGATTATATGTGCCTAGAGTAAAAAGTTTAGCATGGGAAGTGGCAAGATTAAGTAAAAATTAGAGAGCCAAGACTCCTAAGCCATGCTAAGAATTTGGATTCTATTCTAAAGTCAATGGGAAGCAAGTGAAAACTAGCATATGCAGTAAGACTTGATTTACATTTTAGAAAGATTGGTTGGATTTTACTGTGGAGAATACAAGATTCCCTTACCAACTACATTCTCATTAGTGGTGCTTACAGTGTCTCATCTCAGGTGTGAGACTCAGATAAAATTTTAGATAAATCTCTACCTTTCAAACTTTTGCAAATTAATGTACAAAATGGATAACCTAATATCTTTATCTGAGTTCTTGCTGTCTAAACTGAAGAGCCAAATCTATTCAGAAAATAAAGAATATTTGTAATTTTAAGCAGGATAATAATGAAGCCTGGAGACATAATCAAGGTAGTAGAAGGACAGTGATCCGAGGATCTGAGAGATAGTTAAAGAGCATCACTAAACCACTGGGATGGATTTGATATAGGGAGGAGGTCAACAGTGATAGAGAAAGAATGAAGGATAATGCACAGTCATTACTATGTTTGTAAAAATCATGGTGTTTCTACAGCTGTGATAGGAAATGAGAGGAGAAATGGTTTTCACTGAAATGGAGTTTGGAGATTATGAGATGTAGAAGATTATAAATTCTATTTGGAACCTACTGAATTTAAGGTATAAGAGGAAATTGAAGTGGATTTGTCCAGTAAGAAGTTAGATGTTTGAATCTGAAGCTAACAAAAGGAATCTTAAGCATTGAATTTCTAGTTATTGGCTTGTAGATAGTGTGATGGAGACTTCTAGTTGCTCATTAAAATCCATCCCTCCCTCCGTGGAGGGTGTTTTCCCATTTTCCCTTATGTTATGCCCAATTAAAGTCCACATTTCCCAGCTGTCACCGTGGAGTTGTGTGCTCATTTGACCACATTCTTACCAGAGGAATGTGAACAGATGTAATGTGTGCAACTTCATGCCATTTGTGTAGAGTAGTCCCTCCTGCCCCTCACCTTGTTTCTTTTTTCTTTCCTGAAGACCCTAAACTTGGTAGAAACCTAGCTTCAAACAGCAGACAATGACTAGCCAGATGGCCCAGGGATTCAGAATAGCATGATAAGAGAAGCTGGGTCTCTAAGTGACTGCATAGGGCAAAGCTGGCATCCTGCATCACATACACGTTGACTCTTAGGTGAGAGCCAGATAAATCTCACTTTTTTTTTTTTATGTTCTATTTTGTTTTTTTTTTTAATTTTTTAACGTTTATTTATTTATTTTTTAAACTTTATAGTTAATTGTCAGGTTGGTTTCCATATAACACCCAGTGCTCTTCCCCACAAGTGACCTCCACCAAGACCATCACCCCCCATTAC
>CM053573.1:91508943-91887158 GCA_028646485.1 Cryptoprocta ferox
CATGATTTGGCTATTGTTGAAAGTGCCGCTACGAACATTGGGGTACAAGTGCCCCTATGCATCAGCACTTCTGTATCCCTTGGGTAAATCCCCAGCAGTGCTATTGCTGGGTCATAGGGGAGTTTTATTGATAGTTTTTTGAGGAACCTCCACACTGTTTTCCAGAGCGGCTGTACCAGTTTACATTCCCACCAACAGTTTAGGAGGGTACCCGTTTCTCCACATCCTCGCCAGCATCTATAGTCTCTCCCAGGGATTCAGAATAGCATGATAAGAGAAGCTGGGTCTCTAAGTGACTTCATAGGGCAAAGCTGCCATCCTGCATCACATACACGTTGACTCTTAGGTGAGAGCCAGATAAATCTCATTCTTTAGGTCACTTTTTTTTTTTTTTTTTTTTTTTTGCAATAGCTTAGTCTTCACTCTGAAGAACAGAGATGGGATTTCTGTGAGACTATATTAGATATACCAGGGAAAAGTATGTAGAATGAGGAAAGAAAGACCCTGTGATAGAACCTTCCAGAACACCAACTTTGAAAAGATAGGCAGACTAGAATCCTGAAAAAGAGGGTTATAAACATAACTTAAAAAATAAGAGGAAATCATGGGGTGCATCTCTTCATAAATCATGGGAAGAGAGTGGTCACTAGTGTCAAGTGATGCTAATAGATCAACAAAGTAAGGGCCTGGGTGGCTCAGTCAGTTAACCGTCTGACTTCAGCTCAGGTCATGATCTCCCTGCTTGTGGGTTTGAGCCTCACAGCGGGCTCCATGCTGACAGCTCAGAGCCCGGAGCCTGCTTCAGATTCTCTGTCTCCCTCTTTCTTTGCCCCTCTCCCACTCGTGCTCTGTCTCTCTCAAAAATAAACATTAAAAAAAAAGTAGGGGCGCCTGACTTCAGCTCAGGTCATAATCTCACAGTTCGTGAGTTCAAGCCCCGCGTCGGGCTCTGTGCTGACAGCTCCGAGCCTGGAACCTGAAACCTGCTTCGGATTCTGTGTCTCCCTCTCTCTCTGCCCTCCCCTGCTCATGCTCCGTCTCTCAAAAATAAATTAGGTTAAAAAAAGAAAAGTAAAAACTGGGAGAAAGAATGCTGGGAATTTAGTATCAAGGAGGCCACTGGTGACCTCAATGAGAACAGGTCCAAAGAAGTGGTGGATATGAAGAGACATGAAAATGGAGATTACAAACACGGACAGGATTTAAAGAAATTTGGGGTGGTAGTAAAGAGAGAGAGAGCCACAGTTATAGATGGAAATGGGATCAGCGACTAATAACTAATATTATCTGAGGGCTTAGGAGGGGCCAGATAATATCCTAAACTCTACACATATTTTCCCATTCAGCTCTCACAGCAACCCTCTTAAATTGGCCTACTATGTACATTTTACAGAAAACTAGGGCCAAAAAATGTCTACTAACTCTCCAAGGCCCCACTGAGTTTTGGAGCACCCTTAATCACCTTGTGCTACAGTTGCTGGTCAGGCAGCCATTTATTTATTTAGTTTTCAGTGCATAACACTGGGAAGCTTCCTCCTTTGGCTATTCATGCTGATTGTAGGTGATTATTAAAGTTAGGCCCAACAAAATGTTTAACATCAAGGCAAAGAAAATCAGTTGATCTCCCTCAACCGAGGCCCAGAACATTTCTACTTGCCTCAATGTCTGAGCCCTGACTGGTTAAATAAGGATGCTTTTAGACGTCCTGCATTGATAGTAATCACCATGATCTGTTGGTCACAACATGAATTCAGAGTTGGTTTCCCTTTGAAACTGTTTGCCCTGGAGGCCAACATATTACACTTGCTTATTTGTTTGAAATAAGTACCAAGGGATCTTGAAAAAAAGCTGCAAAAACATAGAAAAAGGAATTTCTTAGATATGGTGAGCGCCCCCTTGCTGTTGTGGAGACCATGAATTTATTGTGGCATTTATCTGCCGGTACCAGATTTCCTCCAATGTAGGATCAGCCACTGATGTGAATATGCTGAGAATGGAGGTGGCTGAGTCTCCTAGGCTTGGGCTTCTGTCAGTGGATGATGGCAAAATAAGTTAGGATATTAAAAACTGAGTAGTTGAAATGATGGGCCAGGGGACTTAGGCTGTGTAGGAAAGGGGGATATGGCAGAACTGATCAAGAGAATGAAGCAGGGGTAAGGGTTTTGAATGTAAGCTTCATGACAACAGGCATCTTTTGACTTCTTACTCCAGGAAATTGAGAACAATACAAGGTACCGAGAGTTCTCTCAAAACTACTTGGTAATGGCTAAACATGAGACTAAAGACTAAAATATTAGAAATAATTAAGCAACAGTCAAAAAATAAGAAATCTTGGTTAAATAATTATATAGTTCAAATTTACAATTTAAGAGCTGGAGTAGTTTCAGATAAAGATTAAGGTTCCAGCTTTACAAGTTGGTGGTGGGTGCCTAAAATACACACACACACACACACACACACACTGACACTGTGGAGCCTGCTTGGTATTCTCTCTTTCTCCCTCTCTCTCTGGCCTTCTCCCCTGCCCCTCACTCTCTCTCAAAATAAATAAATAAACTTTAAAAAATATATTTAAAAAAACCCCAACTTGGTGATGGGAGCATGAGTCCACTGCACAGGAAAGTAAGTTACTGGAGATGGGGCCAACATGCAGAGAGCTAACGGTTTCTTTGGGTTGAACACACATCTTTCCAGGCACTCAGAATGATAACAGAACCCTTGGAAGGGAAGAGAATTGTAAGCCCAGGTGCCAAGGCAATCAGTAAGTGAGAGGGAATGATTAGAAGATCTGAAGGCAACACACTGTGAAAAACAGAATGGTACACAAGTCAAAGATGAAAATTCCAGCTAGCTTCACTTAATAATAATAATGGTTAATGTGTTCCATTCACCTGGCTGGGTGGCTGACAATGGATACTTTATAGTTCGATTTACCTGTTTTCATGGTCTAAAATGAAATATTGATTGCCCGTCTGGAAAATTATTTCATTCTGTGCCATATGACATGAATCTTGCTTCTTTTTTCTCATATGCCAAAATTGGATGAATCTATAAAGGCAAATTTATTTGATGGTAATGATCTATCAACCAATAAAAAAATTCAAGCCAGTTTATGAACATGGATATAGTCCAGTCTTTGAGTTTTTGATATTTGTCTATTGTGTTCACAAATTCTTATTACTTACTATTCTTTCTAGATAAGAATTTTCTATTTATTATTTATTTTCTTTGCAATGGCATGCATGATTTCTTTGTAATGTCATACACGTCAAATGTCTTATGTTGGCCATTTTATTTTTTACTCTTATATATTGTTTACTTGTTGATATAGTTTGAAATTAACTTTGTTTAAATTTGACAATAAAAATATTTTCTTTTCAAATGATCAATTCTATTTTGACGATATTATATAAAATGCTAAATATTTAGTGGCATGTCTTGCAACTAAAATTTATCTCAGTTTTTTAATAATGTTTAGAAACAAAGTTGTGGGTTCTCTATTTGCTTCTCTGGAAGAGAAAATGGAAAACTGAGGCAATCACACCAATAAAATAGGTATATAAATGACTTGGCTATTTCATTCAACAGTGTTTTTTATCTGAGTTATCTGTATATTTAATTCTCCCTATTCCTCTCCTTTCATAGAGAGACCATGTATGAATCAGAAATTAAAGAAAAAAGTTTCTAATACTTTGGTTTAAGACTGGGTGGAAATGTTCTAAAGTTTGTGCTGTGCTGTGTAGAATGTTTCATAACCAAAAAAATATTAACAAAGAATTCTTTACCTTGATTCTCGTTAGCTAGAATTTAAGAACCAAGTCCAACCAGTGAGTAGACCATTTCAGAGAGTGTTTTCATGCTGAACTCTTGATTCCCCTGTCTTTGTGAAACTGAAAGTCATGAGACACTATTTGATAGCTTGTTCCACTATTCTCTAGTACTCTTTTCTTTTCATTATTTCAACTATGCTAGTCAAATAAGTTTCCATGGCCCTGTCCTCAAAAGTTGTACAGGGCATGATGGCTTGTTTTGCTTGGCAAAATTCTCTAGAACGTGATTCATTGTCTGCAGGTGATTCATGGTTAGGAAATTAATTCTGAACTCTGCCAGTGATTGCGGTTGATTAAAGTCCAGAAGTCCCTGCCGTCTATTCACTAGCACTCTTTGTCAACTGGAATATTTCTATAATAAAAAGGGCTGAAAGTAGATGTGCTTGATGCATGGAATTTACATGCATGTTTGCATCTTTTGAAAGAGCTACTCAAGCCTACACAATTTTAACACTTGGCATGAAAATCATTCTAAAAGTGTCTGACTGAATGAATCACATTTTACAAATAAATATCTGTCAAATGGGGCAATTACTTCAGATCCAGTCATTAAGCAATAAAATAAAGCAGTAAATAGGATACATCTGCTGCAAAGTGCTATAGAAATGCGAGTTTCCTTCTCAAGTTACTTGTCTTTTAATATTTTAGCCTAATTGGTGGAATGATTCACTAGAAACATCAACTGTTCAATGTAATCATGGCACCAAAAAAGGAGGGGGGAAAAAGGCTTTCTAAACCAGTCAATAGGACAAGAAAAAAACACCCACTTACATGAGTACAGAAAGCCAAAAAAGGGGATGGGACATAAAGCATTTCTTTTATGTGCCATTATGGAGAATGCTGTGAGATGAAGGACCACACATCCTTTAAGAAGCAGTAACAGCATCTCAAGGTGCTATCTGGTTTCCTTCCGTATCAAAACAGTGTGGAAGCACAAGTAAAGTAATTTTAAGGAGATTGTTATCTTTGTAACACAACTGAAATGCATGTGTTTGGTTTTGCTTAAATGAAGAAAGTAAATAAGTAAGCAGGGATGATATTAGCTTCATAATTCTCTATTACTTTAAGTTTATCAGTGGTACAGAGTTTACATTCAAAGTCAGGCCAGGCAACGCATTAGGTAATTATAATTATGATATATTGAACTTTGGATGGACATCGTAAAATAGGTCTTCTTTCTCCAGTTGTTCTCCTTTCTATATAGATAACTATATATATAAATACATATAATTATATATAATTATTTTTAAAAAGGGGGGGTAAAAAGTAGGACATCTGTGAAAATTCAGTTTGGTGAAATATTTAAACCAAGTTTTTGTTGGGAGTTGATCATGAAAAGTATGTTTTTGTGGTAACTCAGAAAGAATAAACAGAAGACATTAAAATTCACCCATAATCCTATCATTCAGATAACTAGTGTTAGTGCTTAGGCATTTTGGGGTTTTTCAATATTTTCCATTATATGTTCTTATGCCTGGACCTAAAGAGGTTGTCTTTATTTCTGTTCTCTCCCTTGTACCTCTGTCACTATCATAAAAAACATGTTCAGGCTAGCCCGCTGTTCTAAAGAGGATAAGAAACATGTGGAGCAGAGCTGTTCCAGCCAAGCGTACAGTGATGCACAAATGCATGATGATTATTAATGACTGTTGTTTTGGGTGATTTCTTATGCAGCAATAACTACCAGGTGCAAATGCGTATATATAAATATGTGTGTGAGTAAATATGTGTGAATAAATATATAAGTATCTATAAACATGTATTTAAGGCAATAAAAAGTAATGTACTGCTCGAGTGTGAGGTTCCTGAGAGCAGATACTGCTGTATGCAAGTGACTGGTCAAGGTGTGGCCCACAGTTAAGAATTAGATAAGTATGAAGAGACTAAATTAAAATTTTCAATATCATACTTTTAATGGCCGCATTTAATTACATTGTATATATGCATATATCATGATATTTCTAACCAGTCCTTTATTTTAATGTGTATTAAATTTCTTTACAAACTTAGAATTTGGAGCACACTTGTGTTTATTTTCTTAGGAAAAATTCTTAGAAGTAGAATTTTGGGGCCAAAGTATATAGAAAGGACCGCTCTTTAAACCTTTAAACAACCCCCCCCCCCCCCGCTCTCTCTTTAAATCAGCATCTTAGCAATCATAATTTAGCAAAAGTGTTTTGGTTTTGTTGTGCTTTTTTTTTCCCCCATCTAACTTATTTGATTCATAATTTGGCCTTTCTAAATTGAGGTGAGAAAGAAAATCAATCTCAGATTGTGCTTAGTGCAAGGGGGGTTTAAAAGTATGAATGTTCTCTTCTTTAAAAAAGAAAAAAGCTGTAACCACCTCCTATTCTATCATTTTCTGGTTTTTGAGGGTTCCTTTCTGGTCTGGTCAGCAAATGTCTATTGAGATTCTAGTGTATGTGGGGAACTTCACCCACCAATCTCTTCTTAAAGATACTCCCCCCCACCCCCACCCCCGCTCCAGTTCACACTCAAGGGAATACATGGAGTAGCAGAGTGCAGAGACAATTAAAAACATAGGTTGAAAATTCCAAAGATAGAACTTGTCACTGCCAGGAGAGTGGCCATCTTACCTGCTTTTGGACATACTCCTGTTGTCTAGTTTGAGGGGATCTTTCAGTTTGGACAGGTTTTAGAGCAAAGACCAGAAAGTTGATGAGAGGGACAGAGAACTTATTAGTAATCATAAGAGAGGGTCAGTGGGCACGCTGTTGCAGAGAGACTTATACCCATACCATTATACTGAGCATAGCCTTTCGAATGGGCCCTAATTACTTCTGAACCTCTTCCTTCCTCCTCTCTAGAGATCATTCTATAATGCAGATTTCACAGTGAACAAAGGCACTTGCTCTCCCACTTTCTGTGTATATCTATTCAAAGTATAATAGGCCTGTCAATCCAAGGTAATGTTATTCCCATATTTTGCTAAGCACTATATTTATTAAAAAACATAGATGATGGTAGGCTGACATTTATTTTTAGTACAGACACTAGATTTTTAAGCATGCCCAATTTGTTTTAATTAATGTGTATTTCTATAGTTTAAAAACTTTTGTTGGTTGTTTTCTAATGTCACTAATTTCTATTTTAATGCTGATATTATGTTCAGTTCAGGTGTGTAGCTAAGGAAATATAATCAGAAGAATTTAATTCTACCTTGAAATAGGTATGTGGTTTGTAAAGATCAGGAAAAAAAAGAGGGGGTAGATTTCCTTTAGTTTCAAATAATTGTAATTTTGATTGATTCTTGATATGAGAATTGTCTTGGGCTAATTTGAATATGACCCCTTTTAACAGGGTTGAAACATTTTCTCCAGGATCACAGTTTGACTCTGCACTAACAATAAAAACTGAAAGGATTTCTAGCTATGCCCTACCCCCAATACACACCTACAAGGAAGGCCATGGCTTGTCACTTTTGTATGAAGTTGTATTCCTGGTAAGCAGTCTAATTCAAACCAAAATTACAGTTGGAAGTACCATATTTCAGTAAAGATTTTCCCATTTATCCACAAACTTCAATTTAATAATAAAAAAAAACACCGAATTTTGAACAAATTAGAAGGCGAAAATGAAAAATAATATGCTCTATTTATGTTGGAAAGATTGGAGACATGATTCAGAGCCTGCCTCCATCCCCTCCCCCACAAAAAAGACTGGATTTACACATACATTCAAAATGATATGAATAATTGAGCAATTATTCAGATATTTGACCTGATATATTCAGACATATTACATAAAAGTGTTTTTGGTACTTTTAGGCTTGAATCACTGAGGTAATTGAAGCAATTCACTATTTCACTTTGCCTCTGTAAGTATAGTAGTACCTTAATTATAGTCTAATTTACAGGGTTTCTTTTCCTCCACAGACACTTTAAGAATATGAGATTTCAAATCAAGGGGCCTGAGCTTGATTCTCCTTCACCTTTATTAGCCATGTGACCTCGGGCAAGCCCCTTTCCCTCCTTGGGTCTGTTTGTTCAATCTAGAACAAGACTGTAATGCATGCCCTACATATTTCATGAAGTTGAGAAAAGGCTAAATAACATAATAGGAAGAACTACCATATATTGGTTATACATGATTTCATTTCATTTTCGCAATAATCACAATGGTGTAGAAGAATTGATGTTTAGAGAAATTAAAAACGTTGCCAAAGTCGTACAGCCGAAACTCCACAGAGCCCAGACTCAAACCTCAGACTTGGATTCTAATGTACTTGTTATATGGTCTCTCTAATGAGACAAACTCCTGTGCATACATGAAGGATTATTTTTCATAAGATTCCAGTAAGTGCTGTGAACCAGGAAATCTACAATAAGTTGAACAAACTTCCATACTGGTGGGTATTTAAAATTTATAAATTTTTCACCTTTCTTCAGCAGTGATTCTAGGACACTTGAACAAATGGCTCTTAATGGTGTCGCTGTTGGGGCTGTAGCCATATGTTCATGAAGGCCATGTGAAACCTGTTAGCTTTGGCACCATCATCAATAATAACTTTGCCATTTCCCTCAGCTTGGGAATCAATCCCTGGGGTTGGATTTGCTAACACCAGCATGAGGTCCCTTATCTAATCAGAGCTAGACCTAGCCATATTTCAGTGCATTTGACAAGGAATGATGTAATGGTCTTAGTTGAAAATGAGATATGCATTTGACATTTGAATGTCACACAGTAATATGATTGTCAACTGAATTGCCAATAATAGGCTTAGTAAAAGCATACTTTAAAAGAGGGTAATGGTTTTACTCTAGAGCTTTTTTCTCCTGGTCACCATGTTACGTACCCACACACATGTATATATGTGTTGACACACTTATATACTCACTTATCTATGAAATAATAATGATATGCCTGTGAAAACAACCAGGTTGTGTCTGTTTCAAATATGGAGAAGTCGCTATTTTTCCACATTCAAGATTTTCCCACATACTGATGAAAAAATAAGAAACCTTCCTGTTTGGATTCCAGTGGTGAGAATTTCCCCATATGTTCACCATCTCTTTACCCTTTAGATATTCTGAAGGCAACAAAATAGTACATTCCATCCTCTGTAAATATCCACCAAACTTTCTCATCACAGATAAGGATTTTAGGTTAATTAACCAAAATCCTACACAAAATGTATTCAGAACAGGCTAACTACCATTTGCATAGCTTAAAAAGAAGCAATTTGTGCAACTAATAAAGGGAATGTTTGACCTTTCTACAAATAATAGATAAGGTATAATATATAGCATAATTCCACAAAAGATAGAAATGCTACATATAGGCTAATTTTACATTAAACTATTGCTAGGAAAACTGCAAACAGAGGTCAATCTTTGACAGATCTAAAAATACAACCATGTGGATCAAATTTTCCAGTCACAGCTTCATCTCTGTAGATTTTCTTTCATTTGTAAAAATCTTGCTGTTTCTGCAGAGGAACTGATTAGACTGTCCACTTTAGTGCTGAGCAATGTATTTCTGAAAATGAACTTCAGCCTACAACAATGCAGTCTATTTGTTGTGTGTTTTTTAATCTATCCAAGACCAGCTTTTAGGTCTTACATTTCAGATCTGACAATTTGCCTTTGGTATAAACTTTCAGTGGCAGCAACTTGAATTTTCACATAAAGAGTATTCCAGATAAGAACTGTGTCTACACCGCCGTGTCATTGGAACATACATTTTTAAGCCTCTTTTAATGATTAACATATATTTTAATGTATTGCTCTCATTGAGCTTTGGCTTGTGCCTCAGTAAAAGGGAATGATATTACCCACTTTCACCTCAACTCACACAGCAACACTTTACAACAACTGAGCTAGAAGAAGAGGAAACAGATCTTGGAATATTTTTATAAAAATCTTGTTTTGTCAAGGACTCACTTTGTCCCTCAGACCTCAATCACCCATGAAAAGACTTTGCTTTTCTAAGGTTTGTTTTCCCAGTTTAGCAATTTAATGCTCTAGTAATACTAAGACACTGTCGGAAAAAGGCTTTGACTAAAATATGTTTTGTCCATTCATTAAACAATGAAATATCTGAACTAAATATATTTTCTAGATGACTGAAGCTTATTTCATTAAGTGTCTATTTTTTTATTTTAAAAATTTGTTCATGTTTTGGTAGAATTTTCCATAAATTTTCTAATTCAATGGAGGCTAATGTAATAGATGCTCATTATGGTTTCTCTTTGTCTTATAATTTCCAAGTCTAGGCATGGCCCTAATATACAGGTTAGTTCCTCAGAGACCATTTTCTATGAGTTCTATGTGAACTCTTTCTCATAGACACAACAGATTGTCTCACTGTTCAACACTTGAACTAAACTAAGTATTAGAGTCCTTATTCAGGATTTTCAAATAGGACTAAGGCAAGGTGTAGTTCCTGGAATTTAGAGTGCTGGTAGTAGCTGCAGGAGGTAATACCAAGGAACTGCTGGCAGCCATGTTATCCACAACATCAAGGGAGCCAGTCTTCAGTAGGAGGAGATGACGCTGAGAGAAGCAATGGTGAATAGAAATACAGCTGGAAAGAAAGATTCCTGGGCAAGACTAGTTACTTTGTCCACTTTTGTCTAAGGCTTAGCTGTACCTCTGTCCTTTCTGAGGTTCAAAAAGTAGCCTTTGGATAAGTTGCCTTCATTGTCTAAGCTGGTTCCATTTGAATTTCTGTCATTTGAAACCAAACAATCCCGATGACATTATCACATATATATATTGTCCAAAGCTGATTCAGGCAAACTTCTGAACTCCATTACAGAACTTATTAGAGGGTTTTTATGTGAATCTCAACCAACCTAATTTTCTGAAGCAAGGGGAACAATTTACAGGAAACTCTTCCTTAAAAATGACTAAGACCAAAAAAAAAAAAAAAAGTAAAGAAAATGGCAATGGCATTGATCTTCTTAGACATAGCATACTGAACACACATCCATATTCTGTTGATGATATGGAACTTGTATACAAAATGAATTTCAGTTACTGTACTCTTATAATTCAGTGACATATTCAAGAGTTTTTTGAAATAGGAGAGTTATTTGTACCCACACTAAATGGTCTCATACATCTGTGCTTTGTAGAATATTAAATCTGATTTAAAGAAAGTCTCTGTCATTCCTTTATTGACTTATTGTTGGCTTTCATTTCCTGCTGTTTGAAAGAAGTGGTTTGAGAGACAAAACAACCATTGGAAGAAGAGGGATCTAGGTTGGACCAAATGTGTACACTTGCTTACTAGCTATTTGACCTTGGGTAGTTTCTTTCAATGCCTGAACTTATCTCTCTACTTAAGAAAGGAGATATTAGCTTAATAGTAACCTTTTTCTAAAGAATAAATCAGATAACATATGTAAAACACATATTAAAAGCCCTATAAATGTTAGGTCTTTTCTGGCAATGACTTTCCTCAATTTCTAATTTACTACTTCTAAACTGCCCAGGGCTAGAAAAACAAATCTGAAGATAAGAAATCTGAAGGGTTGATAGTGATTAAAAGTGACTCAGTTTTAAAATCAATATGAAGATTAATTAAAGTTTATCAATTAAAAACCACTTCACTACATTGAGTCCTCTCTACAAAGTCCCCAATATATGCTTAGACAAACGCTTCCCCATGTGACCCCAAAGGATACCTGTTTGTTCATTCTAGCCTTGGACAGTTATGATTATTAGAAAGTTCTGTGTACATGGAGACCATTGCACACTAGAATTGGTCCCACTTATCATTGCCATACAGGTGGAAGTGTCTGTGTTTCTATATAATGCTATATCAAGCATTTGATACTGTCTTATCCTCAAACCTTCTTTTATATGGATTAGAAATGTCTACCCATTTTACTTTGTCTTCTTTAATCATCTCAATATTATCCCGCTTATCATTTTTAAACTAATGTTCAGAAGGTGTTATCGGAGTCATTTGGAATAGAATCATATTTCTGTCAGAGCAGCTTCAGATTTCACTTTTGATAACTAAGCAAATAGTTCTCAAACAGAGATGTTTGTATTCTGCATAAGACTATTATTAGTGAACCTTAGTTACAGCCTAGTGTGGTTCCCATGAATCAGTGAGGAAATTCTGTTCACTATCAATCAAAACTTGATCTAGTCTCTTTTAATTTTTCCACAAACAGACATATACACACCAATTATAAAATTCCTTATCTTACACAAGTTTGAAGCTAGATATTTATACTTTTACATGATTTTCCAAGATTACTACATGGTTCTGTCATCTCAGGTACGAGTGCTGTTAGTATATCAAGCTGGACTTTTTCGGATCTGTGGGATGTGATGTGTTCTTATAATCATTATTATCATTTTGATCTGTGCTGATCTATTCAATTCTTGTTCTATCTATTTCAGTCTGGAAAGTTTTTTTCCTTTCAGGAAATTATTTTTCTCTGTCATTTACAAAAATTGCCCCAAGTAAAGATCAAATATTTTCTTGATTGGTTTTCTTTCAATATCATTGAAAACTAAAAAACTCTATTTGATACCTTCTGTGTGTGTGTGTGTGTGTGTGTGCATGCATGTGGGCACTTACATTAAGGGTCAGGCCCTTTAGGACTTTAACCCAAATGACCAGTGTGAGGTGTTAAACCAACTGTAAAAGTTTAGAGGGAACAGTCCCCACAAGAGTCCACCCTCAAGTTTTATAATTTGCTAAAAGGGTCTTAGAATTCAATGAAAGTGATTATACTCATGGAAGTGATTTATTACAGGGGGAGGATATGGACTTAAAATCAACCGAGGGAAGGAGGGCAGAGGATAGAGTCCAGGAAAATACCAAACATAGAGCTACCACTGTGTTCTTCCTATGGACTCATGGATGCATTACTTTCTTGACATGAATGTTTGACGATATACATGGATTGATGACACATGGAATATTTCCAACCAGGGAAGCTCACTAGACACAACATCACCCAGTGTCTTGATCTTGGACTTTCCAGACTGCAGAACTGTGAGAAATAAAAGTTTGTTGTTTAGGCCATCCAGTCTATGTATGGTATTCTGTTATAGCAGGCCAAGTGACTAATATATTTATCATTTTTCTCTATAGAATATGATACATAATTGGTACTCAACAAATAATTCTGGAGTAAACAAATTAATATACACAGAAAACTTCCTGTTTTTACTAGGATCTTACTACTTCTTTACATCAACTTTCCTTATGTGCCCTTATTATTACTTAGATACTCTGAGTGAGCTCATTTCACATAAAACTGGATTTTCATCTTCTCTTGTGGAATCAGAAGCTCAGAAAGAGTCCTGATTGGCAACAATTATTGAAGCTGATGAGTGGCCATCCCCTCCAGACTGGACAACACTTCCAAGTTCATCACATGGTATTCTCTGCTATCTATTCCCTTTGTGGTGGTCATTTCTTCCTGATGGGAAGGGGTTAATGATCTTCTCTTATGACAAAGGATTCTGACCTATTTTCAGGTTCGAGAAATAGCTTCACTGGATTAATAACCAATCATAATCCATTTGGAATAACAAAATGGGAAAAGGAAATGAACTTTTAAAAAGACATAAAATTATGCTTAAGAATAAATTTAATAATATATTGACAATATCAACATAAATGTAAAACTTTACTGAGAAACTGAGTTAGGTTGACTTTATATAGATTATGTCATGTTCCTGAATGTAAATATTATAAAGATGTCGGTCTCCCTAACTAAATATACAAATTTTAAAGCAACTCCAGTAAAATGGATTCTAAATCTCCCATGGAAGAATAAATAAGTGAAAAGAAGAAAAATAAAAGGCAGGAAAGAATAAATAATAAAAGGAGCTTTCAAAATTATATATCACATTATTAAAGCTATAATAATGACTGTGGCCTGGTACACTAGGTGCATGAATGGTAGGGACTAGAAAACTAAGAACGTGGCTCAACAAACATCACTTTACTCACCTTCAACCCAGCTGTCTCTGGTCAAAGAAGAGCATATAATGAAAAGTTGAAATCATGCCATATTTTAATGAATATAAATGTACTGCTTTGGGGGCTCCTGGGTGGCTGTCAGTTAAGCGGCGGACTTCGGCTCAGGTCATGATCTCGCTGGTTCATGAGTTTGAGTCCCGTGTAGGCCTCTGGGGTGACAGCTCGGAGCCTGGAGTTTGCTTCCCATTCTGTGTCTCCCCCTGTCTCTGCCCTCCCCTGCTCATACTCTGTCCCTCAAAAATAAATAAATGTTAAAAAAAATAAATGTACTGCTTTGCACATATAAGTCAAATAAGGGGGATGAATAAGTGGCCCAAGACCAGAGAGAACATGTGCTTACCAACATAATAAAGAATCCATTTTAATCAGTGGGAAGGGATGGTTTAATCAATGGGAAAGAGGAATGATGTAATTTGTTGATTAATTGGAAAATGTAAACCTTTATGTCTACCTCACAAAATTTACTTAAAAACTGCAGATAGATTAAAGTGGTAAAAAGAATATAGCTTTACAGTCAGAAAATCAGTAAAAAAAAGTATAGATAAAAATCTGATTTCTTGGTAGAAACAAAAAGTAAATAATAAAAAATAGAAATGTTAATAAATTAAAAAGGATAAAAATGAAAAACCCTTCTCAAAATAAATAAAATAACAATGGTAAACTAGTACAAATAATTGAAAAATAAAGTAAAAATGAAGAGCAACTGTTCTTATTTGTGAAGGATTTTATAAATTAATATGGTACATAATAAGAAGAAAATTGTTAAAGAAAGCAACAGGCAATTCACTATACAAGTTACAAACAGTATAAGAAAATGTCTACGTCATAAAATATCAAAGAAATGGGTAGTAAAATATTAATTGAAAGTACTTTTCACATGCAACACTGGCAAAGATAAAAAAGTGATAATATTTAGTATTGGCAAAGATGGTGGGAAATGAGGACAGTCATAAATTATTTTTAGAAATGTAAGATAACACAGCTTTTTAGAGGATAATATGGATATGATGTAACAAAAACCTTAAAAATATTCACACATTTGAGCCAGCAAGTTCACTGGTAGGAATGTATTCTAAGAAAATAATTTGAGATATTAAAAAAGATTTATGCTCATTTTGTTCTTTGCAACATTGTTTATGCTGCTATAAAAATATTCAGCAATAGAAGTATGGTTAAATAAATTATGGTCAGTGAGCAAATTCAATGTAACCATGAGAAAATGAGTTGAACAAGTAAAGTATAACCAATGTTTTAGAAATAAATACATATTGTTGACCGCTGAACAGCAGAAGGGTTAGGGGTACCGACCCCTGTCCAGTCCAGAATCCACATGTAACTTTTGACTTCCCAAAAACTTAACCTTAGTAAACCAAAAAGGCTTACTCATGACTAGAAGCCTTACCAATAACACAAACAGTTGATTAACACACGTTTTGTATGCTGTATGTGTTAATACTATATACTTACAATAAAGTGAGCAGAGAAAAGAAAATGTTATTAAAAAAACCATAAGGAAGAGAAAATACAGTGCTGTACTATATTTATTGAAAAAATCTGCATATAAGTGGACTCATGCAGTTCAAACCTGTGTTGTTGAAGGTCGGTTATGTTCTTAGAAGGAAATATACAAAATATTAACAGAAATATGCAGAAGTCTTTTCTACTTTATCATATTTTTCAAATTTTTCAAATTATTTTTTATTATTTACTTTTAATTATAACAAATAATGCATAAACAAATACACTCTGATGTGGAATAAAACCCCCAAACATGAATGAAATGAAATTCCCATGTATTTGTCCAGAAGTAACTATATATTTGTGTGTGTGTGTGTGTGTGTGTGTGTATCTTTATAGACTTTTTTATGTGAAATATGTGTTATTATTGCAATCAGAGGTAAAGGCTGTTTTAATGAGTGTTGATCCAGACAGAAGAATAATCTTTTTCCTACACTCATAAGATGAAATATTAAAGGCAGAAACTATGACCAACTACATAATGATACAGGGAAACCATGTAATGGACTGAAACTATATAATGATATAGGGAAAGATAGTATTTTGTATTGTACTCTCATCACCAACTTTGACTATCCCCACTTCACCACTCCTTAAAATAGACCTTCTTGAATCTCACTAAACATTCTCAGAATCTACTAAAATGCTCTGGCAGAGATAGAGTACATAACATTTCCAACAATGGCCATACACTTTATCCGGGAGAACATGTATTTCCAATCTTTGGGCTTTTGCCTTGAACACAAGAAACTTTTCACATAAATTACTCCTCTGTTTTAAACAGAAGAAACATATTGCATGCAAAGTGAGACCTCACTCTCACCTTCTAAGAAGGAACAAGCAACGGACAGACAGGTGCAGATCAATGATGGATTATCTTGAGCGTGTCTGACGCAACTGCTCTATGGGCACTTATTAACACCACATGTTCTCAAGTTTTTTTTGTAAATTAAAGAATGAGTGAGAAATGAGGGGATTACTATAATGAAAGGGCGACCAATAATACTTTTAAACTGACCCTTAAAAATGGCTGGCTCACCACAGGAAGTTATTGAACTATGTGCTCAAAAGCAAAGCACGTGACTCAGCATTTAATTTTAAAGAATAATGTGACTAACTTGAGTGTTTTTGATAGAGGAGAAAGCAGAATCACTTACTTGTTTAACTCTTATTAGTTGAATGTTTTCTATGTAAAAATGCATCATGTTAGGTTCTGGAGGTCTGGTGAGGAAGACAGAAAGTTCTTTGCCCTTGTGGAACTTGTAGTGTAGAATAGGATATAGGTTTAAAGATTTCCAAAAAATTTTGCTGTTGTAAATGCTTTGACAGGGGTGCTGAGTGCCACAGAAACACAAGAAAAGTCAAATGTGCCCAGAGAAAGTGATGTCTAAGGTAAAGAACTGCAGATGAGTAAGAAACAAGTAAATTGGTGAGGTTGGGGCAGAGAGGTATGTTGCTTGAGGAAAGGAAGCTCCAGAGAGAGGACTTGTCCACCATTCCCAGACGTGGAAAGTAACATACCACATTGTGAGAAGTGAAGATAATTCTCTGTGGCAGGAAAGGCCAGAGATATGACTGGCGAGGTAAGCAGGGCAGATGACTGGTGGCCTTATAAACCCACATAAAGCAATTAGAACTTAATCCTGTGGGCAGTGTGGCACTGCTAGAAGGGCAAGTGACAGGTCAGATTTGGAATTAGAGAGATCACTGTGACGGCAGAGGGGCAGGGGGGAGGCTGTTGCTGTCCTCCAAGTGAGAGACCAAGTGGCTTACGGGGAGTGGACGCAGAGCAGATGGAGAGAAGCAGAAAGATTTCAAAGGTAAAGAAGACAAAACTGAGTTAACTGTGGATTGCTGAGGAAATAAATGGTGAGCTCAAAGGAAAAACCCAGGGTTCTGGCTTTGGTGTGTAGGAGAGAGACAGAAAACAGACAAACAAACAAACAAAAAAAAACATAATACATGGGGAGACTATGATGATTTGAATTTGGATAAATTGAATAATTGAATTTGGAGAGCTTCTCTTTTTTCTAATGTTTATTTGTGCTTGAGAGAGAGCATGAGCATGAGCCGGTGAAGGGCAGAGAGAGAGGGGGACAGAGGATCTGAAGTGGGCTCTGCTGACAGAGGATTCAAAGCAGGCTCTGCACAGACAGCAGAGAGCCCAATATCCCCACATGGGGCTTAAACTCATGAACCATGAGATCACGACCTGAGCTAAAGCTGGATGCTTAACCAACTTAGCCTCCCAGGTGCCCTGAATTTGAAGAGCTTGTAAGATTTCAAGTTGGGGATCTACAGGAGGCAATGTATAGAGAGAGATGGGAAAAAAGGTGTTACAAAAGAGAATTGAAAACAATGGGCTGAGATAAGAAGAAAAGAGGATTGTAGGTCATATAATGTTTTTAAAAACAACCTTTCCTTCTCCAGTCCTTAGTGTGAGTGTTATAAATGAGAGAAACTAAATAAATATTTTCTTAATTAGCTTTGTTGATGCATAATTTCCATACAATACAATTCACCAAATTTGAGTGTACAATTTGAGAATTTTGACCAATGTATACAGTTGTGTAACCATCATCACAGTCCTGTTACAGAACGTTTCCATCACTCTCAAAAGTTTCCATATAGCTCTTTGTTCTTACACAAACACACACCAGCCCCTGACTACCACTGTTTTACTCTATGTCACTCTATTTTTGTCTTTTATACAATTTTATATAAATTATTTCATACAATAGATATTTGGTTTCTTTCAATTTGCTTTTGAGATTTGTCCATGTTGTCATGTGTATCAGAAATGTATTCCTTTTTATTCCTGGATAGTATTCCATTATAAGGATATACCACAATTTCTTTATCCATTCTCCCATAAAATGGACATTTGAGTCATTTCCTGTTGTTTTACTGCTATGCTAATGGTTGCTATGAACTTTTGAGAACAAGCCTTTATGTGAACATGTTTTCATTCCTTGTGGCTAAATATGTAGGAGCAGGATCATTGGGTTGTATGGTAAACGTACTTTACACAAAATTGTCAAACTGTTTTCCCTTTCAAATGTGCATTTTGCTTTCCTACCAGCAATGCATGAATGTTCTAGTCATTCCACATACTTCCTGACATATGTCTTAAAATTTAGCCATTCTAGGGTGTGATATTTCACTTTAGTTTTCATTTGAATTTCCCTGATACTAATAATCTTAAGCAATTATTGAGTACATTTTAGCTATTTGTAAACCTTTTTTGACAGTTTCTGTTCAAGCTTTTTGCCAATTTATCTTTTTTTGTCTTCTTGTTGAATTGTAAGAATTTTTATATATTTCAATATAGAACCTTTATTAAAAACTTATGAGAATATTTTCACTCATTCTGTGGCTTGCCTTTTCATTTTCTCAGCCATGTTTATTGATGGGAAGACATTTTTTATTGTGATCAAATAAAAAATTCATTTAATTTATTTTTCTTTAATGGCTTATACTTGTGTTCCATTCAAGAAATATTTGCCTGACCCAAGGTCACAAGTATTTTCCGTATTGTTTTCTTGTTAATTTTTATAGTTTTACTTCTTAGCATGTGAAGCTATTATTCATTTTTTAATGTTTATTTATTTTTGAAAGAGAGAGAAAAAGAGCATGTGCAAGCAGGGGAGGGGCAGAGAGAGATGGGGACAGAGGATCTGAAGTGAACTCTGCTCTGACAGCAGTGAGCCAGATATGGGGCTTGAACTCAAAAATTATGAGATCATGACAGTGTGAAGTAAAGATCCAGGTTTATTTTTTTCCCATGTGGATTTCTAATTTTTATAGCACCATTCGTTTAAAGCATGGTCCTTTTTCCAACTGAGTTGCTGAGCACCTTTGTTGAAAATCACTAGACTACATATACATGTATCCATTTCTGGACTCTATATGTCTATATTGCACCAATACTTGATTGCTGCAGTTTCTTAATAAGGCTTGATATCAGATAATGGAAGTTCTCACGCTTGACAGTTCTTTTGGTTGCTCTACATCCTTTGATTTTTCCATACATATTTAGAATCAGCACATAAATTTCCAGCAAAGAAAAAGGTGCTGCTGGGATTTTACTTGGGATTCTATTGCGTCTATAATATTGTATTCTGCAATTCTATTTCAATTTGTGATCATTGATATCTTAACAATGTTCAGCCATCTCATCCATAAGCATGGTACTTATCACCACTTTTAAAGATCTTATTTCTCTCAGGAATATTTTGTAGATTTTAGTATCCATATTTTCATTATTTTGATTAATATATCCCTAACTTTTTCATTTGACACCATTATAAATGACATGATCTTTAAAATTTTCATTTCTAAATGTTTATTACTTATAAAATGTGATGTGTTTTTGTATATTGACCTTGATTCCTGTAACCCTGCTAAACTCACTTATTAGTTTTAACAGCATTTTTGCAGATTCTGTAAGGTTGTCTATATAGACTATTTTAAATGGCATACCTTTTTTCCCCTTCTATTGCCATACTGTGCTGGCTAGATTCTGCAATGTAATATTGAATAAAAGGAACATATGAAATATTTACCTTGTTTTCAATATTTGTGTGATGAGAGCAGTAGCTTTTTGATTCATTTTATCCAGTTGAGGAAGTTATCTTATGTTCTCAGTTTCTTGATAAATAACTCTTGAATAGTATCCAACATAAAAATACTTTATCAAATATTTTTCTGTTAATTGAGTTGATCACATGGGTTTTCTTCTGTATTCTATAAATATGATGTATCACTTTGACTGATTTTAAAATATGAAAACAACCTTGCATTGTTTAGTTCAAACTCACACGGTCATAATCTATTCTCTTTTGTATGCATTCCTGGATATTTTAGGCTAAAATTTTGTTAGGATGTTCATGAAGCTTATTGGCTTCTAATTTTCTTATACTGTCTTTGTCTGTTTTCTACCAGGTTAATATTGGCCATATAAAATGAGGTGAGAGGTATGTCTGCTTCTTCAATTTTCTGAAGAGTTTTTGTAGAATTAGTAGTCTTCTTTATATTTTTGGGAGAATTTACCAGTAACATTATCTTATGTTGGAGTTTTGTTTTGTTTGTTTCCTTTTTGGAGGGAAGGCTTTTAACTATGTTTTCAATTACTTTAACAGATGTAGAGCTATTCAGGTTATCTGCTTCTCCAATGATCTTTTGTTATTTGCATTTTATGGAATTTCTTTATTTCATCTATGTTCTAAAATTTATTGGCACAAACTTATTCATATTTTTTCATTATTTTTAGAATGTCAGTAGAGTCTATTATGGTTCTTCCCTGTCATTCCTGATATTGATAATTTGTGTATTCTTTTTTTTCTGATTAGTATGCCAAGAAGTTTGCCAATTTTATTTTTTTTCAAAGACACAAATTTTGGTTTTATTTATTTTCTCTATTCTTTTTTCTGCTCTCAGTGATTTCTGCTCTTTATCATCCCTCTCTTCATGCTTACTTTGTGCTGAGTACTCTTCTGTATTTAGTTTCTTAAGGTGCAAGCTCAGATCATTATAGATCTTTCTTTGTTTCTACTGGAAGCGTTTAGAACTGTAAATTTTCCTCTAAACAGTGCTTCATGTAAAATGAAATGGTAGTATTATCCAAGTCTATAATACTACTAATTTTTTGTCCATTTCTTCTGTGAATTACTCAGAACGAGGGTTGAAATCCCCAATCATAGTAATAGATTTACTATTTATCCTTTTAGGCATTTTTCCTCAGTTATTGCTTCATGTATTTTAAAGCTTTGTTATTAGGTGCATACACATTTAGAATTTTTTGTCCTCCTGATGAACCGATCCCTTTAGCAATAATCTTTATTCTTGTGAGAAGTAAGGGTGATGATTCATTTTCGGAAACACCAAATAAAAAGGTATGCTGTGTAGTTAACAGTAGGTTTACAACCTATTGGAAATAAGTACAACCCTCCCCACCCCCCATCCCACCACCCCCGGCCAAAATGGGGTCCCAAACCTTTAGACACTTTGCTTCCTAGTTCTTCTTCCCCTCTCTATTTCGCAAGGTTATTTTCCTGGGCTTTGCAATAAGCATGTGCCAAAGAACAAAGGGAGGAGGGACTGAAAGTCTCTGTCACCTCAGGGGAATGTACCTTTGTTCCAATCAGACTAATTTTTGCCTTATGTGGGCATAGGCGATATCCAGGTAAGGCTGTAACCTCTATAGTACTCAGACAATGAGGAACCAGGGGAGGGACTTGCATGCTTGGAGATAAATTGTCTGCTATAACTGCTCAGAGTTTACCTGTCAGATACCTGCTTTTGCAAGAATGTTGATTAAATCCTCACTTCACATGCTCCAAGTCTCCGCGTCCCTCCTTTGCTTGGTTTGGTGGGCTTATTTCTCACATTCTGAGGTCGATTTGACGTTAGTATGGTCACTTCAGATTTTTTTTTATTTGAGTTTTCATGGTCTATCTTTCTCACCTTTTTTACTTTTAACATTGCTGTATTTATATTTTTGATCGTTAATTTTATGTGTCAACTTGATGGAACCATAGAGTGCCCAGATATTTGGTTAAACAATCTGAGTGTGTCTGTAAGGGTGTGTCTGGATGAGACATTTGAATTGGTACATTTACTAACCAGATTGTCTTCTGCAACATGGGGGGGGGGCTCATTCAATCAATTGGAAATGTAAATAGAGTAAAAAAGAGAAGTAAGGAAGAATTCACTCTCTCTGCCTGTTTTTGAGTTGGGACACTGGTTTTCTCCTGCACTTCAACTGGAAGTTGTTCCATCAGTTTTGGTTCTCAGGCCTTCAGACTTGGATTGAAACTCTACTACCATCTGTTCTGGGTATACAGCTTACAGATGGCAGACTGAGACTTCTTAGCCTCCATAATCATCTGAGTCAACTCAATAAATATATAAATGTAAAGAGATTTTTATATATATGTGTATATATATATGTATACATATATATGTAATATGTATTTGTATATGCATGTATTTGTCCCATTGGTCTGTTTCCCTGTTGAATCCTGATTTACACAATAAACTGATTTTCTTGTAGAAAGCATATATTTAGGTCTTGCTTTTTAATGCAGTCTAAACCTCTCTGTCCTTTTTCTTTACTTTTTTTCTTTTTTTGGCAATGAATTCCCTGTTTCAATGAAAAAATATTTTAGCTTCCTTCCTTCTTTCCTTCCTTCCTTCCTGACTTTAAAAAAATTGTTTCATTATCTTTTGGCTTGTGTGGTTTCTGACAAAATGTCTGCTAATATTTCTGTATTTGTTCTTTAATATATGCAGTAATGCATTTTTTAAGCACTTTTAAGACTTTATCACTGTTTTTTAGTAATTTGATTATGATGTTACTTGGCATGCTTTTATTCATGTTTGTTTTTTATATTCTTTATACTTCTTGTATTGGTGGGCAGATTATTTGGATCAAATATCAAGAAAAATTAGTATTATTTCTTGAAATATTTTTTCTATTCCTTTCTTTTACCTCTTTTAGGACTCTATTTCAAATTTATTATACTTCTTGATATTGTCTTGTAGGTCATTGATGCTTTCTTCATATTTTTCCATAGTTTTTTTCTACATTGCATTTTAGATAGTTTCAACTGATACGTCTTAATAGTTTCTACTGCTTCAATAATTTTTTCAAGTCTATTGCTTTATTTTTTCTGCAGTGATTAATATATTGCCAATTTAACCCAAATCACTTTTAATTTAATGTTTCTTTTTCATCTTCAGAAGTGGTCTTTTTCATATCTTTAATTTTTTTCATCATACTCATGTGTTTTTCTACCACCGTGAACATATGGAGCATATTTATAACTATTTCAAGATGCTTTTCTGGTAATTCCCTTATCTCTGTCATTTCCAGGACTATTTCTAATGATTGATATTTTCCTGGTTAGAAGTGATATTTTGCTACTTATTTGCATATTTAGTAATTTTTTTAAATGGATGCCAGACACTGAATTTTCTATTGTTGCTAGCTGGATTATATTGTATTCCTATAAATAATGTTGGATATCATTTTGGTGTACAGTTAAGTCACTTGGAATCAGTTGGATCATTCTAGATGTGCTTTTAGATTTTGCTAGAATGGAAGCAGAGGATCATTTGTTCTAGGACTAACTCAGCCCCATTACCAATATGTGGCCTTTCTGGGGATTCCACCCTATTCTTGTAATATAATGTCTTTCCATTCCAGCTGGGAGCAATGCAGACTAGTCTCAGGCTGGTGTTAGCGTCAGGAATTATTCTCCCTGGTTTTTCTGGTGGCTCTCTGAATTTAGGTCGTTTTTTCCCAATTTGCACTGATTAGTACTCAGCTAAAAATTGAAGGAATCTTCTGCAGATCCTTGGGGCACTTTATGTGTAGCTCCCGGGAGCTCTCTCCTTTCTGGCATTTTCCCCCTAAATACTAGATGCCTTGGCTATCCGAAACTGTCTTCTCTGTTTCCTCAACTGAGAGAGACCATGAGATCCTTTTGGATTTTCCCTCCCTGATTTGCAGCCTGGAAAATGCCTCCAGGCATTAGGTTGGTCTGACTGCAAGGTTCACTTTGTTTCCCATTTCTCGGAGATTATAGTCCTGTGATTGTGCTGCCTTTCAATGTCCGACTATATATTTTTTCTCCCTATTTTTTCAGTTGTTTAAAATGGGTGGATAAATTTGGGGTTGTTGTTCCATTTTGGCTACAAGGATAAGTCAATATACAGTCTTTTTATAATGGAAAATTAAATTTTTGAAAGCAGATACTCATCTACAAAATGAATGATTATAGGCAAGTTGCTTCACTGATCAAAACCTTAATTTTTTTGCACATAAAGAATTAATAACAATGTTTGCCTAATTGGTGAGTGGATTGGAATTAGGATCCAATGTGACAGATGAAGTTCTTTGTAAACTCTAAAGCTCTATGCAAAGGACAATGTTGAAGGCTGTGGTAGGGAAGGGGTGATAGGGATGTTGATGACTGCTTCAATTCCATAACAATTCCAATAATAAAATTATGTTTTAGAAAGATTTAATGTCAAAAAAAATCCTGTGAATAATAATAATAACACATATTCTGGGTCTCGTATGTAAGCAAACATCCTTTTCCAAGCTGGTTTTAAGCAGAGAGAATGTATTTGCTCATTAACTGTGAAGGCCAAGGTGGTGGGCCAAGCCCAGCTAAATACAGAGTTCCAATGCTGTCAATGTTCTCTCTCTCTTTATGTCTCTGGCTCTCTTGCCTCTGCTCTGCTTCCTTCTCAGACTTTCTCCAGGTGGCAGCAAGATGGTTGTTGACAATTCCACCTCATATTCCAACAGCTTGGCAAACTGAGTAGACAGAATGAGTCTTTCAACAATTGCTCTGGCAGAAAATTTCTGAGTCTTATTTGGCTGATTTTCCCATTTTGGAACCAATTATTGTGACCAGGAAAAAATGGTATTTTAATTGGCCAGGTCTCTGAAATCAGGGACATTTTATCAGATACCAAGGAGTCAAAGCTCAGTAGGATATGATCTTTGACCTCTCAGTTAGCAAAGTATTTACAGGGCACAATGAGTTACAAAGGAAGGTATGGTTAGTTCTACTCAGTTAGTGATCAGAGAAAAGACCACAGCCTGTTTCTTATGTTTGGGTACTTCCTTCAGTATCCTTGCTTATTCTGTGCTACTCTGCTACATGGATTACTAAGGAAACAGGCAACACAGAAGCACGCTTTGACCAAAGTATCTTTATAGCCACAGAAAAATACAAAATCACAACACTCCATAAACTTCATGATTATAAGGGAAAAGTAAAAAGTAGCATTGACACATCTCTGTCTTCACTCTTCACATATAGTATACTTAAGTGATTTTTTTAATACTCCCTGATGTTATTTTTGTTTGTGCTATATCTCACATACTTACATAGTCAACTACTTGAAAGCAGAAATAGACTGTGGTTTTTTTCATCTTTACATTCCCCTCAGTCTTGAGGAGCTATTAGGAGCTGAGTGAACTATTTGTTGAATGAATGAGTGGATAGCTAGTTATATATGGTATGTGAGGTATCATTCTAAGTGCTTTACTATATTTACTCATGGTATCCTCCCAGAAATCCTATGAAGTAGATTCTATTTATTCTTCATTTTACATATGAGGAAATTAATTCCCAGAGAAGCTGTTACCTACCAAAGAGCTTGTAGGTAAGAACTAAATGGCAACCCGGTTTTAGACTGCTCTAGTTGCTGTCTTATTTTTGAAAAACAAGTTTATTGAAATACTTCATTAAAGAATAGGAGACAGAAAAAGAAAGCATGAATGTTGTACATTTTAACAGTGACAGCAACTGTTTTCCTTCCTCTATGAAGGAAACAGAAAGATTACACTTAGCTTAGTATTTGTCAGAGCATGAGGGTGTTATCCATTAACTGGATGAGTCAAATGATGATGCAAAGGAAAACCTTCAATGGTGAGTGAAAGCAGTCATCTGAGTGGCTGTTAGTATTGTTCGAGGGCTGAGAATGGATTCCCTTTTGTTCTCAGGTAGGCATGTAGAAACAAACAAAATTAAGTGACAGTCTGTTTCACCTCTTGGTGATGCAAAGAAACCACATTGTGGGTTCAGTAGACAGCAAATTATTTGACCCATACAATAAAAAACCTGGCTATTGTAGAGGAAACGCAAGGCTTTAACAATAGCAGCAACAACAGTAGCAGCAGCAGCAGGTAAGCACAGGACCACTGTGATAGCAATCTGTGACTCCTCTGTGAATGGAGTGATTCTTGCTGTTTATCTCTTTGATCTGTGATTATCACTTTTATCTTAACTCTGAATAACTCGGGTCAAATCTAGTCAGTAATCATGGATGATTCCAGGAAAAATTGTAATTTGAATAGCTTCTTGGTGCTACTTTTTTAAACTCTTCCTTTGAGTATTGTCTTCCTATACTTTTGTCTCTAAGTAACTTTAAACTAGTCTAAACAGTAATGAAATAATTTTAATAACATTATAAGAAGTTTAGAGGTAGGGCAGTCTTCTGAGTTGCCAATTAGCTCACAATGTTATCAGTTCTAGTTTTTTCTTTTTTTTAATCTACTGCAGGCACTTTATTTTTTTTTCAGATTTTTATTAAATTCTAGTTAGTTAACATACAGTGTAATGTTGGTTTCAGGAGTAGAATTTAGTGATTCATTACTTACAGACACCACCAGTGCTCATCACAAATGCTGTCCTTATACCCATCACCTATTTAGCCCATCCCCCACCCAACTCCCTCCAGCAACCCTCAGTTTGTTCTCTATAGTTAAGAGTTTCTTATGATTTGCTTCCCTTTCTTTTTCCCCCCTTCTCCTATGTTCATCTGTTTTTGTTTGTTTGTTTGTTTGTTTGTTTGTTTTTATCTCTTTCCTCATATAGCCACAGTTTAGTTAGCTTCTCAGGCTGATTCTCCTCTTGGTCACAGAATGGCTGCAAACTGCCATCCTTATTCATACATAATGGTTGAAAGAGTCTGGCTATCTGTGACAACATCTTGAGAAATTGAAAGAATGTATTATATGGAAATAAATTACTAAAGGCCACACAGTCCTTGATTCAATAATGAGCACAATCACAGTTAAATTCATGAACCATAAATTGCAAAGCTACTCAGCTAAAAACTTTAGTGAAGAAGCTGCTGTATTTAGAAAATACAAAGCACTGGATCAGGCATTAGTCTTTTCCTCTGGAGATGGGGGCAGGCAGAGCTAATGTAGGGAACATATACATAACTGCTGCCAAAACATTCACATTTTATATACAGTTAATCTGTGTATAGTCATAAAAATGCTTTGTTCTACTTTGAGTGACTGAGTAGAGTCTTCTTGTGATATTCAAGGTTTGCTTTAAAGTAATCTTTTTTTAAAAAATTTTTTTTCAATGTTTATTTAATTTTGAGAGAGAGAGAGACAGAGCATAAGTGGGGGAGTAGCAGAGAGAGAGAGGGAGACAACAGACTCCAAAGCAGGCTCCAGACTCTGAACTGTCAGCACAGAACCTGATGTAGGACTTGAACTCGCGAACTGCAAGATCATGACCTGAGCTGAAGTCAGCCGCTCAACTGACTAAGGCAGCCAGATGCCCCTAAAGTAATCTTCTAAATAGTGATTTGAGTCATTGAGACATTATTTAGAACGTTGTTCAATTTGTTGTAGAGAATTGTGTTTGGTTTTTTTCCACATCATAAACACTTTGTTATTTGAGATTAATTTTGCTCACCAACCTGGTGACACATAAATGATGACCACACTGCCCCTAATGACAAATCAGTAGGTGAGGATTGAACATTTTCTTATTGAGTCAGGAACATATTTGCAAGCATTTCTCCTCATGTAATGGAATGCACAACCAACAATTAAAATAAGTGACTCTTACAGTTTTGTTTAAAAACACAATGCAAGATCTTGTTTTTCCGTACCTAGAAATCATCAGCACATCTCTTGTCATGTATCTTTACCTGTACACATACACACATAAGCTCCACACAGTTTTATTAGGAGGAGGTAAAAAGTTACATTTTACCTATTTGCTGTTATTTTTGGTTTCCAAAATCTTGAATTAAATAAGATTGCTTTTACCTCCCAGAGCTGAGTTAAATGTTAGAGATCATATAGGAAGTGATGGTTGCTACATTCAGGGACTTTGCCACCTATTTCAGAAATAGATGGCGACTGATAAAATTGTAAAACTGGGAATAGCCAATCCCACATTCTGTGCTAGAGATTTCAAGTGTGACAGGGAACACTCCAATAAAGGAGTTGTGCCCAATGCAACTAGTGTCTCATGGTCTCTGAAACTCTCTCTAGTTTACAAAGTTCAATAAAGGCCTGAAATGGAAATAACTAACCACGGGTATTTGACATTAGCACCTGGATTCACAAATAAACAAAGGGACTTTTAAAATTGAATGCTGTATGTTGAACTAGTGCTAATGTACGATAGCAATGATTAGATTAAGATCTAAGCACTGGAAAAAGATATTCTGGCAACTCATGGTAAAGATACTGTGCATCAGGGAGAATTGTGGGTTTTCTAAAAATAAATATTATAAAATATATAAAATCTAAATACAAAATAAATTTTAAAATGTTGATATTCCATATTCTTTACAGTTTTGATTCTATATCAGTTTATGTCTGTGATATCTTTTTTTAGGAAAAAATGAAAAAATATACTTTTAGGAGGGAAAAATCCTTTAGCAAAATGAGTCATATACAAGACTGTCAATCAATGGTGTCAGTTGTTACTGAAGATCAATAAGAAATAAAACACATAGTCCTTGCTCTCAAAAGTTTATAAGCTAATGAGGAGAAAACAATGAGGCAGTTGAACTCACAGGAAAGCAGTAAAAAAGCAAATCATATCTTCTTGTGAAAAATTTTACTAATTGCAACATTTGTTTTTTTTTAATCTGAAGTAATTCTTCCATGATTTGTTTACTTGCCTAATTATAGACATAGGCTACACCAGGATCAGGATATACCTTCAGGATACAAGATCAGGATAGGATACACCAAGATTCTGATCAAGATCAATATATTCTTGAGCCTGGGGAGTATTTGATTTAATAGTTATTTTCTAATACTTATTTCCTCTCCTGAGTCTAAAAATTAATCCCACACCTAGGAGTTAGGGAAACTTTAGAAGTCATTCTACTGAAACTTCAGAGGAAATTCTTTAGAATATTTTATATGCACTTGGCTCTCAGGATCCCCTTTGCTCAAGCCTTGCTCTTACTGGGAACAAAGGTCAAATATAACTACCATAAACGTTTCATTAGGATTCATCCTTTGACATTTTAAATGTCTCCGTGAAGAGGTCTTGAAAGGCCTCAATGATTATGTATCCTCGGCCCTGCTACAGTCCCCCCAAAACTTTGAGTTGGCTTAAAAACTAAAGGAAAGGAGAAATAAGGGAAGTAAGGAAGCAGAAATAGGGCAAGTGCTTTTAAAAGTGAAAAGGTCTGTCTTTGTTTTATTTTGACTTTAAGATGAGTGTAGGAGACAAAGCCATTTGTTCTTTTGGTGGTGGCGAAAATGGCGAGCTCCTGGCTCTTCCTTCTGGGCTCTAACCACCACGCTGCCTGGTCCTGCTTAGTTTTCAGAAATACATTTTACCGATCTTACACTTGTTTGATATACAAAGTGAATTTAATAAACTTAAGACCCATATAAAAATAAAATATGATTTATCAGTCAAAAGAATTTCCTGACCAAGGGCACATTGCATTACCTTAGGAATATACCCCAAACCACAGCGTTTCTCTAATGGTGCCTCTTAAAAATTCCTGACCTCCCACCACTTTTGCTCTCACAGATTTTTCCTGTTTTAGCAGTACTCTCATCCCATCAAACCTCTTTCAGTGATGTTATTTATTTGGGTAAAAATAACAGGAGTGGAGATGAGGGACCCATCAATTCCAACTTAGACAGAAAAATGACTGAAATTATCTGGTTGTGGAGTTACTTTCTTTTTCACTTCATAACACGTCCCAAACATTCATCACATATCAACTTCCTGAGTGCATTTCAACGTGACCACTGTGTTTGTCAGTTCAGAGAACTTGCACAGCCCTGTCTCTGTCTGAAGCAGCTGATGACGCCTTCGATTTCTCTCCTGGTCTTCTAGCTTACCGGCAAAAACAGGGCTTCCCCGCAAGTTCCTGACCCATCTCTGGCTCCCCACTCCCCTGTTCCTCAAGTCAGGGCTCTGGGGAAAGTTGCTGCTCTGAGCGAAAGAAACTGGGGCCCAGGTGCCTCGTGGTAAGTATTGGGTACACTGGAAATGTACTTCCAGACTGGTCTGAGAGCACCTCTGAAGGGGAAAATCTGAACCAAACAGGTGGGAAAAGCACTGGTCTGGGAGTGACCTCAGTGATCTAGCCAATTACTTAGCATCTCTGACTCTCAATCTTCTCCCCTTATTAAAAGCAACAACACAACGAGAGCCCACAGTCCTTAGTGCCCATCTTGTTTACTGCACTGATATATTATGGTGATCAAATTTCATTGTGTGTAGCAAAATCTTTTTATTTAATTTTTTAATTTTTATATATTTATTTTGAGAGAGAGAGAGAGAGAGAGAGAGAGAGAGAGAGAGACCAAGCAGAGAGAGAATCCCAATCAGGCTCTGCACAGAGCCTGCCTTGAGGCTTGATCTCAGGAACCATTTGATCATGATGTGAGCAGAAATCAAGAGTCCTATGCTTGACTGAACCACCCAGGGATCCCTGTGACAAAATCTTTTCAAACTCTTAAGCACATCACAAATCATCAGCTCTCATTCACATAGATACCCTGAACGCTGTTAAGTAGTTTGCCCCAGGACCATGGCTGTGGAGGTAGCTTCCTTGAGTTCAGTTACATGGTTCCCTTTCTTCCCCCACTTTACCCTATAACAGCCACATGCAAAGGCAGCACATGATACCTGTGGATATCTATGATAAGAAGGCTGTTACCTACCACCCACAACACATTTCCTAATTAAAAGAAAAACTCATTTGTTAACATTTCCTTCTTTTTTCATCTTTTCATCTGTGAAGGTTATTGTGATAGTTCAGATCCTGATGGTGTAAGAAGAGTCATCCCAAGGTGTTTCTCTTGCAGGAAAAGAATCAAGACATCTCTGGATGACGCACTAAGGTAGTCACTGGCAACCTCTCTTCCATTTCCGGGTTGGCTCATTGTTTACCTAATTGCCAGTAATAATATTTCATTGTGTAAAGAATGTTGGCACCGGGGGCCCAGGTTCCAGTTTATTGATGGCTCAGAGTTTATGAATTGATGCCCTCAGCAGGTTGCTACCCTGATGAATGGCAATTACTGTGGCTCCCACAGAGGCAATTGTAGTCAGAGCATTTACTCCTTTCAAATAATTGCCCCTGAGAAGTTGAACAGGTAATTGTAACATCTGAAAACCATGCTTTTGGCTCAGAATCAAAGAGTATTAATCTCTGTAACAGAGGTGTTTTGGAATGACCCAAAAGAGTTGTTAAAGAATGGTCTCCAGAGTGTTTAATTTTAAGATGAATTGGATAAACCTTAGCAAGACCCTCCTCCCTAACGAAAATTAAAACACTGTAAAGACGCCCAGATTGTTGTTAGAGGTGCCCACCTTTTTGAAGTTGTGATTCTCTATGGTGATTCGTTGACTTTAGACTTTATGCCTACCATTACTCCTCCTTAAAATTCTTTAAAGCACCTTTCTCCAGTCAGGCTAACCTGCCCATTAACCCTTGAAACATCGTGTTCGTTCTCACCCCAGAATATTTTTTCGTACCATTCTTCAATGTCATTCAATAAATGTATGCAATAAAAAAGTGACAAAAGGTAAAATTATTTGAATTGCCATTTCATTTTATACTATGATGCAGGTGAATTTAATTAATTACTGAAGGTTTTTCAATACAGAGAGCACTAAAATCTTGAAATCATGCATATGTCTTCTATAGAATCCAAAGATTACCTTCTACTCCAGTTATTTTGTTAGAGCTTCTAATCTATTTATTTTGGTGCCACGAAAGAAATGGGATATAGTCACATAATATAGTTTATTTGTATAAACTTCAACTTGGAGGGAACTATTTCACACAATGGGAAAAAATATAAAGATACTAATCTATGATGGTTTGGGGGAAGGGGAGAAAAGAGTATCAAAGAAAATGTAAGTATAGACTCATGCCTACAACCAAACCTTTGTGTGGAATAAGGTTCAGAAATCTTTGAGAGATGACATTGGAGGAAAGGAAGGAAATAAGAAAAAAAGAAAAAATCCAAAATATACAAAAATGTAGAAAAATAATAAACTAGTTTTAAATTCTGGAAACCTTGATGTTTAAACATTTATTCTTCTCAAATTGTTGGCAGTAAATCCAGTGTGCTGAAAACAGCCAGGTATCTCTCCTTCAAGGCAATCTGCCCATCATTATTCAAAGTGCCAGGGAGTTAAAAAGTGTCTTAGCATCCTCATATTTCAGACTAGTAAGTAATGCCAGAAGGAATGATTAGAAGACTTCAGACTAAATTATGAGTTGGTTCAGAAACATGTAACCATTAGAATAAAATCTTTAAAAATGATCATAGAAGTAAATAGGGGATAAAATTATGAACATGGGTAAACTCAAATATGAAGTAATTCTACAAACACACACAGACACAGACACGCACACACATGCACACGCACAAGCACAACTAGAATGATCTAAAGGATACCAAAAGAAAGATATACTTATTCATGCAACCATAGACATAAATTTCCTTAATCTTGATTTACCTTAAGACTCCAATACTCAAGAGTTTCCATCTTATATAATCATGACCTTGTTCTGCTAATTGGATGATTGGACCTGAGAGTTTTATAGGCACATAGAACAGACATGAATTTTAGAGGCCATGTATTACAGATGGCTGCCTTGAGGCAGATAAATATCTGAACCAAGGATGACAAATAGGTTTTAACTTAGAAACTAATTCCAATCCATTTGTGGTTGGCTGGCTCTAGCAGTGCATTGAGGTGAATTTTGGGGCTGAGTTTAGCTCCAATAGGAGGAATACGGAGTCTGATTGATAATGTAGGGTCTAAACTTCTCAGGTGCAGGAATAAGGGTCCAGACACATATTGGGATGGAGGCTGGCTTTACTGCCATATATTTGTTCTTCACAGTCTAAACTATTTAGATACAAAGAAGGTAGCATACAGTATAAATAGTCAATAAATATTCTCGGGTGTAATTACATAGTACAGAATTATTTAACCTGCATTTTATTAAACCAAAATTGTCCTTGATATGAAAGAAGATTTTTTAATTTGCTTCTAGATCCTAAAGAAATCTAAAAGGTTTTGTGCCATAAGCTTCTTGTCCTTTATTCCTTAAGGTTTTGGCGTCCAAAACAAAGGGGGAGCACTTAGAGTAAGAGACATGCTCTTTAAGTGCATGGTGTCTCGTGTCAGTGGCTGTTCTTTATCTCATGCTCTTGTCATTCAGGTGACTATAATCACCTATGGCCTCTCCTTGGTTCATAAGTTTTTCCATAGCTAACTCTACCTAATGGTCAGTTAAGCCATGCAACTATCCTAACTGCCTACTATTTATAACTAATGATCACATAACATAATAAGAATTGTTCATACTAACGATGTGTCCAGTTCATTTTGTGGTATGCTTTATATCATCACAACAATGAACTCTTTTGTTTCCAGCCCCTTTTTGGTAGAGGCTCATCTCTTTGGCATGGTCTTCTGACACAATTTAAAGCAATCAGAGTACAGTGAAGTACTCCATTGAGTCTACTCACCCTAAACTCTTCTCATTCTCTTCCAATGGCCTGTTCACTCCTTCTCTGTGTCCTGTCTCTGTTCTTTTTCTTTCGCCTCCACCCTAATGCCTCTGTTCATAAATTTAGCAAACATTCAGTGGCAATTACCATTAAAAGTTTACCAATTACCAGTTAAAGTGCCAGAGACTGCAGTCGACACGTGTTTAGACTTTCTTTTGGCTCTTCACAACAGTCAAAAGAATTCAACATTACTGTCCCTATTGTACGGTTATGGAAATTGAGAAACAGAGATGTCAACTTATTTAACATCGCACAGTGAGGGAACACCCAGACTGGGATTGGAGTTTATCAATCCTCTTTCCAGTAATCCTCTTTCACTTACAAATCACTGCTTAATATTGTGACATTGACATAGGGCACCTGGGTGGCTCAGTTCGCTGGGCTTCCCACTCTTGATTTTGGCTTAGGTCATGATCTCACGGTTCATGGGATTGAGCCCCACATCAGGCTCTGTGCTGGAGGCACAGAGTCTGCTTGGGATTCTCTCCCTCTGTCTCTTCCCTGCTTCTATTCTCTCTTTCTCTCAAAATAAACTTAAAAAAATATTGTGACATCTACAAGACACATGAGACATTATCCAAACTTTTATGGAACTTTAAGCTTAGTGGGGCGCCTGAGTGGCTAGTTGGTGTCTGACTTTGTCTCACATCATGATCTCATGGTTCATGAGTTCGAGTCCTGCATCAGGCTTTGTGCTGAATGTTCAGAGCCTGAAGCCTGCTTCAGATTCTGTGCCTCCCTCTCTGTCTGCGCCTCCCCTGCTCACACTTTCTCTCTGTCTCTTGGAAATAAATAAACATTAAAAAATTAAAAAAAATAGAATTAGAAAATACCTAGTCTGTTATCTACTTGTTTCATGTCTTATATATACCCAATCATATATATACATCCTGTTCCTCATTACCAGTGCCAATAGCCTGGTCCTGCCTTAGTTACCTCATGGTTAATATAAAAGCCTCTTCACTAACACTCTAAATTATGTTGTATTCTTTCTCATATGTAATTTGCATGCAGATTTTTTTTTGCTCAAAAACCTAGACTACTATTTCACCTGGTTTATCAGGAATCACTTAAGTGGGTATAATGGCAACTATGTAATTTATAGTTTATTGCATGTATTATGATGTGTTTATATCACATCCATTCATTTGGTAAGTAATCCTTGAGTGTGTAGCCCTTATTAGGCTCTGTCAAAGATATAAAGTAGAATCTTTTTTGGTAAAGATACTCTTGAAGAAAATAGAGAAACTTAGTCCCAGACACCAAGAGCTACAAAGCACAATAAAACATGGTCTTGCAATAAGAAAGGTGCAGATTCATGAAAGAAAAAGCTAGATCAATCTGAAATCATGAAGGAATAGGCAGCATCTAAAGTCGACCTTGAAGAATACATCGCTGACTTTTGGAAATGATAGAAGAGGCCGAGAACACATTGTAAAGACATGGCCACTGGAGCTACATGGGGTGTTGGGGATACCATGTAGGCCATGTGCCTGGACTGGCTAGGGCACAGAGCACCTTCTGCTCTGACCACTCAGTCACACTGGGTGGAGACCAATGTTGCTATTTGACTTTGTAACACTCTTCATCTACCAAACTCTGCTTGTTCAGTTTCTGGGGCTCCCTCAAAAATTCTCTCTCTCTCTTTCTCTCTCTCTCTCTCTTTAAACCCCTCCCTAAGGTCTTTTCCATACTCTGAAGAGTGTGATTCTATTTGGTCTCATCAAGGTTACTATCATTTCTATTTGCCCAATGTCTTCCCAACTGAATTACAGTCTCTTCAAGGCCAGAAATGTATTCTTTCTAATTGCACATAAAACAGAGCCTACAGCTGAGCCCACAGCAGGCAGTCAGTAAACACTGGATGATTTATTGGGCCTTTAGTTATGAATAAATGAAACTGTCCACAGACAATGTGGTTAAAAAATGTTAAATGAATGTTTCAGATTTACCCCAAATTGTTAGCTGTGGAAAAAACTAAACATCAATTTAAAAGAGGAGATGACCTTTCTTTAAAAATTCTTGGTACACCCTATCTTTGTTAAAGATATTTCTCCAATAAAAAACACTCATGTTGGATGCATATTGTGGTATGTGTCTGGCTTTGAAGATCTATCTTAGTAAAAATAGGGGGAAAAACTTAGTCATTTTAGTTTTAAAAAAACATTTTCGATTTTATGTTGAAATGATTCATACCTCATTATCCACTTAGACTGAGTAATATACTTTCTAACCAGAATTATTTCCACAAATATAAAGAAGTCTATTTGATCTTTCCGCATTGAAATTCAACTTCATTTATTAATGCAGAATTATCACCAAATTAAAATTTAGAAGCTAAAACTGCTAGTAATTTACACAAATTCTTTTATTGCAATCTGCCTATTGATCACGTTGACAGAATTAAACTCAACCAGTTAAAAAAATAACTTATGTGAGAACTGTCAGAAAAGATAAGAACTCAAATTATACACATGCAATATGAAAATATAGTGTCTGAGATGATTCAGCCACTGGAAAGTTTCATGAGTTCTGTTATCTGAGAAAATCAAATGAGGAACATTGCATTGTTTCTGATTTATACTTGGTCTGATATTGATTGTTGCTGCCTCTTAACTAAGAATGTATGCAACTTGCCCAAAAAATAATTACCTCTGCTCCCCATCCTAGCAATCTGCTAAATCTTTTCTCATGTGAGAGAAAGTTTTACAAACTACATATTTAGTTTTCAGTTTCTCCTACAGTTATTTATAGTTTCATGAATATTTTCTGTCTTCCCAATTCAACTGTGACTTCTCCTGTGGCAAAAGCTGGCATTTTTCTTTGTATTTCCATTCTCTCTGTCACAGTGTTTTGAACATGGTTTATTAGTTTTTGTAGAAAATAGTAGAGGATGAAATATAATAACTAAACTTATCTTTTTAAATGTATTTCTAATAAAAATGACAATTGTTGTTTGTTTGTTTGTTTGTTTTTAATTGCCAACTAAGTCGAATATCTCAAACTACTGTCTATGTAGAAATGTGACCTAGGAAAAGATCAAACTATAGTACAATGGCACAAATTCTGGATCATACTAAAAGTGCCTGCTACAGAATACACACTGTTCCATTGTTGAAAATACACTTCCAGCTGTTGGATGTATGCCTGGATAAAAAATACTCAGTGAGTTGGGAAATAATCATTGCGGTTGAAGAATACTGCCTTTGGTTAAATAAGTCGGGTTTTATCTCTTGAGAACTATACATATATACTCTAAATTTTTTGGTAGAGTGCTGTTCCCATGGTGTAACCACATGGATCAGATTAGAAGTGTGATACCCCTTCAGAATTCCGCCCAAAACACAGTTAACCTTGAGCTAAAGCAATTTTGCTGAACCATTGATTGAGGTTCCTGGCTCTGTTTTTGTATACCTTCCCTTTGACCTTGCAATTTTGAGAAAACTGACTTTGCCCTCAAAATCTATTCTAGAATATTCATATTAATAGGACTATGTATTTTTCTCACACCGGTTGCCACATTTAGTCAAAATTAAATATACAAAAAATTTACAGGTAGTCAAAAGTGCCTTAAAATGTGCTTCAAGATGCTACTAAATATATGTCGATACAATTCGACTTTTACATCACAAACTTAGTGCCAAATAAAGCATGTCTTTATGAGAAATATTTTTCAGACATTCTAATAAAAGAGTATATTTTCCATATAGAATTATGAACTTCACTTTATGTGGTGACGGGGACAACTCATTAAGGAAATGATACAAGAGCTGTATACTAAAGAATAAGCATGATTTTCTCCAGATGGGAGGGACAGTTCAGACACAGGGATATGCATGAGCAAAATGAGCAAATGTTTGGAGTGAAAACTTAAAAGTTAAAAGGATTCTATTAATTACATTGTATAAACAACTGCCTAAGAGTTGATGGCAAACAATGGTGAGTAAAAAGTGGTCCCCACCATTATACTTCAGAAGAAAAATAAATTTAAATAACTCAGTTATAAAACATAAAAATGGTATGAGCGAGCAGTCATTTAACAAGGGTGAAAATATTGTGGGACTGTAAAGAAAGGAGAAAATAGGGTAGTGATACAGGAAGCGCTCTCAGATAAGATGAAATTTGAGCCAGCCCTTGAAAAATGAGTAAGATTGTGAGAAGTCAATCCAGGGAAAATTTCAGGGCATTTCTGGGAGAGGAGAGCACAAGAGTGAACTGAAGCCCACAGAACATGTTGATAGACCAGTGCAGATGCCGTTGTGACAAGAAAGTGGGGCTTTTTGGTTGCAAGGTGGGAATAGAGGAGGCAATGTTAGCAAAAGCTGGAATGGTAGTTTGAAGTTGAGTGGCAAAATTGTTTGAGTCATGGATCGAAGACCTTTGCCACTGGGATGAGGAGACAGTGTCATGATTTGATCTTTGTCTTGAGTTCAACAAAGCCAAACTTAGGTTTGAGAAAGTCATTCATGAAGAATGATTATCTCTGTAGGAAGGATTCAGAGAAATGATTGTATTTAATGTGAGGAGACATGGCTGAAGGTAGAGCTTGGGAAAGTCTTTCATGAACAAAGAGGGAAGGGGAAGAAGTAGAGAAACAGGAGAAGATTAAGAAAAGGATTTCAAAGAGACAGGAAGCAGTATCTTGTACGCCAGATTTTCATTCTTTGAAAACATATTCAGGGAATTTGGGGCACTTTGGGCTGTTGGAATTCAGCAAAGTCCTGGTATATATGCAAAGCAACTCTTTGAAATGTTGGGATGATGTAGAATCCTTTACTCCCCTCTTTCTAATTCTCTCCTCACCTCGTCATCATCCAACCCAAAGTTCATGCAGTCTATGAATTTATGACGTCACCCTTTACAAACTCTCCACACATAATTTTGTAACAAACCATAGGGATAATTCTGTATAACAGTTGTTCAAGGATGTCTGAATGGACTGTTCTTGTTAATATGAAAGCCAAGACATGACTAGAATGACATTCTTAATAGTCCTAAAAGAGATTTCTTTCATTAAAAAAAAATTATTTGAGAGAGAGAGAGAGGGCGGGGAGGGGCAGAGAGAGAGAGGGAGAGAAAGAATCCCAAGCAGTCTCCATGCTATCAGCGCAGAGCCTGATGCAGCGCTCAGTCTCACAAATGATGAAATCATGACCTGAACCAAAATCAACAGTTGGATGCTTAATCAACTCAGCCACGAAGGTGGCCCGAGATTTCTTTTAGATACACAAAAAGTATTGATCTAAAATATATTTTTTTAGGATACTTCAAGCTAGTCTTTCAGAACTCCTTTATGTAACTCTTTTCTAGATATTTGCCCTTTTTTTGGACATATTTTTAAATTTTTCTTATAAATTATTATGTGATTTACATTTTCATTCTTAACACTACTAATTAATGCCATCCCTCTCTCTCTCTGATCAGTGTTGCTTTATTGTTATCAACTCTATTAATATTTTTAAAAATAATTTTTGCTTTTGTTGATTTCTCCATTGCATGTTTGTTTTCTGTTTCATTAATTCCTGCTATCATATTATGATTTTTTTCTACTTTCTTTGGCTTTTAGATGACATTTAGACATTAATTTTTCAAACTTTCTTCTTGTTTAACATATGTATTTGAGAGTGTATATTTCCTTCAAAGCATAGCTTTAGCTGCTGCATTTAACAAGTTTTGACAGCTACAATGTTATTACACTTTGAAAATATCATTCCTTTGCTTCATTATTGGCCATCAATGCTATTGTTGCTAATTTGTAGGGAGTATGTCTATTTTCACTGGATTATTTTAAGATATTCTGTTTTGTTTTGAGGTTTAACTGTGATGAGCCTAAGCGTTGTTTTCCCCATATTTATTCTGTTTGGAGTTCACAGTACTTTTGACTCTACTTTGTGTGACATTTTTGTTAGGATTTAGAAAATTCTCTCTTTTCTTCCTTTCTAGGACTCCAAATACACCTGTGGTAATTTCTGTGCTGACACTGTGGAGCCTGCTTGGGCATGTCTTTCTCCCTCTCTCTGCTCCTCCTCTGCTCTCTCTCTGTCTCTCAAACATGTATATATATATATATACAAAACTTATATATATATATATAACATATATATATAACTTATATATATGAGTTTATATATATATATATGAGTTTATATATGAGTTTATATATAGTTATATATATAAAATCTACTATCATCTATCAACCTAAGTAGAGAAAGAAAGATAGAAAGATGTATTTGTGTGTGGCCCAGTTTTTCTTATTATTTTGTGTGAAGGTTCATCTACAATAGCTCACCATTACCAGACTATTAAAATGCCTGATATAGACTCTTAAATATTGTTTGTTTAATTTAAAAAGTTTTGTAAAAATAATTTACAAGAGGTTCTGACATCCAATGCTGAATTTGAAATTTTGTCATAGAATTGGTCGCTAAAAACAGAAGTCAAAAAAGAAAGTGAAGGAGAAGAGAAGACAAAGAATTTTGCCAGAGAAAGTGGGCATAAAGAAGGGAAGAAGAAAAAGGAGATACTATGGCAGAGTTTAGGCAACAGATCATTACAGGTCTCCAGGTAGGTTTCATTTTGAGGCTGCATTTCTTTTTGTTTGGTTTTTGTTTTGTTTTGTTTACATTATTTTTTGTCACTATCATTTCTTGTCACATCAACCAACCCATCTGGGAAGTTCTTGGCCAATCCAGTCACTGGATGCAACCCACTGTCCTTCATATAGACTCTTTGCTGGACTCTAGATCTAGAGCATATATTACCAGCACTTTTTGTACACACTCCAGCTGGAAATGTAAGTGAATGCTTTCATTTTTTTTTCCTTCTCCACCTTTGACCCTCCTTCAGGCCTCTCTTGGTATTCCTGGCCATCTGCCTGACATCCAGAGTTGCCTGTGTTCTGACAAGACAGAATGGCTCACCTAGCTTCAGAACAACATCAGAGGTGCCAACACAAAGTAGACCAGATACACTATCCAAAATACCCCTCCATGGTTATTCCAAACCAGGACTAAGGCAGGAGGTGTTCCAAAAATATATCACTATATTTTGGCCTGAGTGTCACTTCCCCGCTTGGCAAGCTAGGGCTAGAGAAATTGGAACAGAGATTTCCTGTTAGCCTGTCTTATATTCTCTCCTTTCAGATATACATCTTTGACTTATCCCATCTCTAATATGATGCAGTTGCCCCAGCATTTATAATTATTTATAGCATATCAGAAATGAGTAGAAGCCATACATTTTGTCTCCAACCTCCAGAAGAATTTCACCCAAACTATTCTCTTCACACTAAAATATTTTTGAGTGAATAAATGACCAGCTGAATGATGTTTGTTATATATTTTTACTTTTATATTGTGGTTCACGGAACTTCCTAACCATATGTATTTTTTTTTTGGCCTAGTGCAATTGTACCCATCCTTTGGGGTCATCTCAAATTTCAAATCTCAAAGCCTCTGCTCACTATCCCACGTATACTCAATGTTCTTTGAAAATCAACTATTAAAGCAGTTACTTTTTTTATTACTCATTGTAGTTAATCAAAAAACTTCCTTTAATTAGTGCCAAACCATTTTGTGTAAAGATACCTCATCTCCAGAAATAGATGGGAATCTCCTTTGGAGTAGGAAAAACATCCTCCCCTTATAATACTTATGTTTGCCTCATGTCTCTAATTTACAAAGGATTATCATCTATTTAATACTGCCTTTCTTATCCTCAAAGACCAGAATAGGGCAAAATAGTAGCCTTATTTCAATTTTCAAAATGATGAAATTGAAGTACAGAGAGAATAAGTGATTTCTTCAAGGTCATATCCTTGATAAATGAAGAAGCCAGAATGGAAGTAAATATTCTTACTCCAAAGCCAGTGACCTTTCTACTGTCGCATACACTTTCCCACTTTTTAAAAACCCCTTCAGCCTCCAACAAAGTCTTTCATGAGTTATAGGGGCTTAACAAAGAATGAATGGGTAAATGAATAGAGGTATGCTTTTTTCAACTTGTCATCCATATACTTATTTAGAAATATACCTAGGTGATACTTGCTTCAGAGTAAAAGAAAAATTCCTCTGAGAGGATGGAATACATATATAAAGACATGAGCATTAATTGTTGGATGTATACCCAAAGATATGAGCATTAATCATTGTAAGAAATAACCAGCAGTAACTTAAAGTCTCAGTGTAAAAGATGGATTCAATGCTGTTATATCAATATTTCTAAGTTTTGAATCAGACTGTTCACAGACTTGGGTAAATGGACTCATTTACAAATAGGCCACGTTCTGATCTTGCACCTTAACTTACTCTCATCTTATTTGGATACACTAACAGACCCTGCCTTGTGCATGGGCACCTTTGTAGACATCCAGAACACATCCAGAAAAAGTCAAACTGATATAGCAAGATCATCTTCCCTGACCCAGCTTTCTTAGAGATGCTTTGAAGAAATCTGAGTACGTTCATACGGCATGGAAAGAAAAAAAGTTGTTTTTGCAAGCTGAGACCACATCTTCCAAGAACTGGCTTCTCCAGTTCCTGGAAGGTTTTGAAAATGTTAGACTATCTGTACGTTGCCTTTCTGACATGCTGGTAGTGATTGCAAAGTATTATCACCACCACTAATTTACTTTTCTGACAAAGAAAGAGTGTACTTAAAAAAGTGGAAAAAGAGAAAGAAATCCTAATGATAGGTTCTTGAACGTTATCAGCATTACTGTAAATTAGCTTTTGTGCTAGAACAGCCTGTTTGGTGCCAGGAACAATTCTAAAGCTTTACAATACAAAACAGTGAGATTTTAACACCATGTAGTCTAGACAGAACTTGTGTGACAATACAATCAAATCATTATTGTAAAGTAAAAAAAAATAGAAGATGCAAAATTACTTTTAATTATTTTTTGGTGCCAAATCCTGCCTCCCCTAACCTAAGCTATTTTTCACTGTTATTTCTTCTGTCCCAGAAGGTTTTTCAAGTAACTACCCTGGCCACAGGCAGTGGTTTAAAATAGTAGGGTTGAGGCTGCTGTTTTACTTGTGCCCAAATTCAGATTGGCCATCAACTCTTCAGCTCAGCTCTGCCTCCACCAGTTCTTCACTATACCTGTGCTGGGGAATTCAGACCCACAACTGTGCCAAGACCAGGGCCAATTGTTTCATAAATTGGCAGGCCGGAGTGCTGCTGCAAGTCAGGACAGTGTCCTAGCAACCAAGTGACTCACCTCTTAAATTATCTCATTATTCTCTTACCCTAAATTGGGAGAAAGCTCATAATTTCCTTCCAATATATTTTCCTGCCACAATGTAGTTTCTCTTTTAATCATACTCAGGAAAAGAGGCTTTCATTGTGGTGGTGGCTTTCTTTTCCTTACCATTTAAGGCCTTTTAAAATAGAATACATTCTTCAATGAATATAGATGTATATATACGTATACACACACACACACATACACATATGAATTAAAACTTCATCTGTTGCTTCCTTTAATCTCTATTTTTTTAAAAAATATACATTTTTTTGTTAGTTTAGGACCAGTTCCAACTTCCAATCCCCAATTTAGATTACATGCTCTGAAACTAACTCCAAACATTTACTGAGTTTGAAGGTCACAGTGCTATTGATTGATTTCTACTTATAATGTATGTTGTCCTAACATGAGTTGTGCTTTTTTCTATAACTTTGGGCTAAGTCCAAAAATGCAAGGATCAAAGCATCTGGACTTGTTGCTTTCATGTTTGGCATATAAAGGGGCTGGCAGTCACCAATGTGGTCTTGGCTGGGCCCTACTTGTTTTCATTCTCTGATGTGAAACAGTTGGGAATCACAGACCCTCCAACAACTAGAGTGGACTCAATAAAAATTGGCTTAATAATCTGCCAAGCATTTGGAAGTGCCAGTCTCCACAGTTTTTCAGCAGTTATTGGCCATGACATGTTTCTTTATATTTTTTTTTTAAGGAAAGAATTTGCTGTGAAATTAGTTTTGAGATCAACATTTGAAATAGGTAAACTATTCATCGCAGTAAACTGACTTTATCATCTTTGATCTCATTTAGTTCATTATTTTGCATGTTCTGTTCTTCTGATGTTCTTCTTTTCATTTATCCATGTATTTGTCTGTTTCTCATGAAAATCAAACATGAAATACAACAGATAATGATGAAGGCTTAAATATTTGATTATTCTATCTAAAGTTCACTAATTTAAGAAAGTTATCTAGTCATCTTAAAGTTTCTGGTTACTTAGATGTAAAACGTCCATATTAAATAATTGAAATTTGATTCCAGTGGAAAAAATGAACATATTTATAAAGCTCTATCAAAATGTGAGCATTTATTTTGATTATGGTGAGGAATTTTCCAAATGGACTTTTTTTTTTTTACCCTAAACTCCAGGGAAATGCTATTCTTTACATTGAATTTTATTGCTATGAGCATATTTTAAAAAGTGGTATTGTTAGCTAAGGCTTATAAATATTTTCATTATTTACAAATTTCACTGGTTTTCAATATAGTCTTTAAATTTATCATTGCTCTTACGTTTTTTTACCACCTTGTTTTCCACCAAAAAAATAGTTTAACTTAACATATATTTGCTATGAATTGTTAAGATCTTTGAAAAGAAGTCTGTGTCAGGGTAAATTTACTAGCATTGGGGATGGGAGGTAGGAAGCAAAATTGCGAGAGTATATTAATATTTTAGTAGTTAAATTAGAGTCATAAATTGAATTTGAACTTCTACTCAAGCCTTTGCAATTGGAAAAAAGGAAAGAATAATAGGCTTAAAATTTGGAAAGGAAAAATATTATCATTTTTTGCTAATCATATGTTTATTTAAACATTTTAAGAAAATGAATTAAACAGCTTCACAAGCGATAAATTCATTTATTAAGCGTATCGGGAAAATGTTAATATTCTGAAATCATGGTAGGGTGATACAATGGCATGTTAAAAGATAACATAGACGCTCCTTTTGTAACTCAAAGTGAAATATGGAAGAACAAATTAACAGAGGGGTGCCTGGGTGGCTTGGTCAGTTAAGCATCCGACTTTGGCTCAGGTCATGATCTCACGGTTTGTGGGTTCCAGCCCCGCATTAGGCTCTGTGCTGACAGCTCAGAGCCTGGAGCCTGCTTTGGATTCTGTGTCTCCTTCTCTCTGCCCTTCTCCTACTCATGCTCTCTCTCTCTCTCATAAATTAAATAAACATCAAAAAAAGAAAATGAATAAATTAACAGGAAATGCATAAGATCTATAAAAAGAAAATCATAAGATGCTACTGAGGAAACCAAATAAGATTTAAATAAATGGAAACGTGAATAATGTTTTCAAATAGGGAGACATAGCATCGCAAAGATTATTCCTTAATTAATCCATACATTTAATGTTAAATTCATAAGAAAATAATATTTTTTTGGAAGTAGATATGCTATTTCTAACGTTCATGTGGAAAAATAAGCAAGAGGAGTAGGAACAATTCTGAAAAATGACAATAATGAAGGACCACGCCCAATGTTAAACCACATTAGAATGTTATAATAATTAAAACAGTGTGATGCTGGTGCATGACTAGACAGATTGATTAATGGGATAGACCAAAAAGGCCAAAAATAGACTCGAATATGGATATGCATTTAGTATGTAAAGATGGCATTGCAAATTAGTAAGGAGATAGGGTTTATTCAATAACTATGTTAAAGCAACTGAGGAAACACCTGGAAGAAGATGAAGTTGATCCCTGTCTCACATGCTACATCAAAATGAATTCCACAATGGATCAAAAATTTAAATCCATAGGAGAATGTTTTTTATGATTTGAGTGGAGAAGGCCTTTACAAGGCAGATGTGAATCTAGGCGTCATTTTAAAAAAAGGACAAATTCAACTGCATAAATTTAAAAGAATTCTGCATAGATTAAATGAAAATTAAGGTATAAAATACAAATTAAAAGCTAGGAATCTATAAATTATATAAAAATAAAGGACTCATTTTTCTCATTATGTGACTATTCCTTTGAATAACTAGAGAAAAATGAATGCAGTGAAAGTTGGGCAAAGTACAGAGACTGTGGATAAGGGGAAATAAATGGCTGTTTAACAGATAAAAAGATTTTCATCCTTCTTTACAATGACAGAAATCTAGACTATAAAGGGTATACCTTCTACTTTTCAGCTTGGAAAACAAAATCTCAAAGTTTGATATACCACATTAATAAGAATGTAGAGAAATCTGTTTTTTCAATAATTTATGTCAACAAACGAGCAGTTTCTATAAGCAATTTGGCAACACCTGAACTTATTCAACATATGCAGCCTTTTGACCATGCAATTCTGCTTCTAGGAATTTATTGCACAGATATGCATGCTCACACACAGAATGACATTACCCAGCTATTTACTGCAGAATTGTCTTTCATCAGAGCATTAAAACAACCGAACTGGACTTTAGTGGGAAGGCAGAAAGAAATTATGCAATATCCACAAGGAAGAGTATTATGATGCTGTTAAAAGGATGAAGTATAAAATAGGAATTTTATTTTTCTGATGTGAATGCAGACTGGTGCTACCACACCAACACCATTATGCCAGCAAATATCCAGGCTGCTGCTTTCCTTCTCTCATTAATTTTCACTGTGTGGCTTACCACCTACTTAGTGCAGATAGTTGTTCCCTTTCTTACAATTTACTGATACTTCAGGCAGAGGGAAGCAGAACTATATTCTGCACTCTTCCAAAGAACATTCCCAGAAGCTGTATCAACTTCTATTTCCCTCTCATTGACCAGAACTGTATCGAATAGCCACTCAAATCTCAAGGCACCTTTGAAATATTGTCTTTTAGGTGAGCACATATTTATCCAGAACAGAAAGAACTTCCATTATAAGGAAGGGGAGATTGTTGGATATTAGGTAAGAAATGTGTGTGTGTCCACATGTGCACATGCGTGTCCACATGTGCACGTGCGTGTCCACATGCACACACACTCGTGTGAGTGCACACTTATCTATGCAGTGGATATGTATGAGGAGGAATAAGAAACAGGTGGTTTTAGTTTTGTTTTAGGAGGAAAACAAAAATTTATAAGAGTAAAGATTTCCTTTTTACTGTATAATCTTTTATAACTTTTGGATTTTGTACTTCATGTATATTATTAATCACAAAAGAATTTTCATAAAAAATAAACCTCTTTTTAAAATGCTTTTCAATAAAATTCTTCAAAATTTCTAATTCACATAATTTCTTAATCAAATGCTTTAATATTAAAAGTATATCTACCATACAATTTGCACTGTTATAAAAATCTATTAACCCTTTCATGGACAGGAGGATTTGGGCTAAAACTTCAGTTTTGTGGGTAGTATGGCTCAGAGGAAACTAGCGGTGATATCTCTAAGCTTCCATTTTCTCGTGTACAATGGGAATAAGGTTACTGTTGGAGCATTAAACTAGATAATGTATGTAATGTATGTAATTTAACATAGTACCAAGAAGAGTAGATGTTTCATAATTGGTACTTACTATTTCTATTATTATTATAATTACTGCTTCTTAGAATATTCATATGATACTGTTTATTTTCCCTCTAAATAGCATTAAAAAGAATAATATTATAAGGATAATCCAGCTTATAAATAGTACAGTAACAAATAACAAGAGACCTATCATAAGGAACAATAGCAAGGGGTGCCTGTGTGGCTCAGCTGGTTTGAGCATCTCACTCTTGATATTGACTCAGGTCGTGATCTCTCAGTTGTGAGATTGATCGTGGAGCCTGCTTGGGATTCTTTCTCCCTCTCTCTCTGCCCCTCTCACACTTGTGCTCTCTCTCTCTCTCTCTCAAAATAAATAAACGTTTTTTTAAAATAAGGAACAATAGCTTATCTTATGTCTTAACCACAATCTGAGAGCATCATAGTTTCTGTGAGTTTTCTGTCATGTGAAATGAGCAGTTAAGTCACTAGGCTTATGTAAAATGGGTATATCCTTTATACTGGATACTATTAATGTTAGGTTCTGGACACTGCAACTGAGCAATCAGTCTTAACCATATTTATGTCAGATTAAAAGGAAATTGAAATTCCTCACTCAGGAATTTGTATACTAATACTGCTGTTTCTATAGTAAACATTTTGGCATCCATTTCAGATTCTCTATTAGGTAAGAATTTTAGGGTCAGAAGCCTTTCTTTCATCATTTCTTCAAAGCTCCCGCAAACTTTTAGGTCTTCACAATTTCTACATATAATCCTTAAAACGAAGAAAGGTACCTCCATGAGGGAGCATGTGTGAGAAATAGGGAGGGGGCTGGAGAGAGAGAAGGGAAGAAAACAATGTTAGGTTATACAACTCATATCCTTAAACTACAAATATGGAACACCCTAACTTTCATTGGGAATTAGTTGCAAAACTGACTTTCCAGAAAGTCAGAATGCGTCAAAATATAGAATATGGTAGGCCCAAATCCTAAATACCATTATTGGAATATGTCCTACAACTCACATGCAATATATTATGATTGATAGAAGCCCTTCAGATTGTCAATAATTTTACAAATGAAAGACTAAAGCCATTTACTAAGCAATTTTGTGATCTATTTCCCATAAAGAAAGAAAGATTTTCTATCACCTAAAAAGACATGTTTACCTATAAAGATGAGAGAAGAAAATCAGCAGAAAAGATCAGTGAAACTCAAGCATTTTCCATCACCTCGGTGGCACAGTACTACACCCATTAAATAGTGGGGTGGAGGGGAGATGAAACCTTCCATGCCCTGGCTCTTAAAGGTTGCCTGCAAATAGTGGGAACGTTTAGAGTTAAACCTTTGAAAGCCAAGGGTCTGACTGTTACAGTGTGCCTAGTTCAATATTCAACACAGTTGACTATTGCAGGATCTTACTGTTTTTTCTTTTTTAATTAAATATATATTGAGCTCGAAGAGTATCTAAAATTGATTTAATACTGCATATATAGGACGTTCATTTCAGAAACCTTTGTAAATCAACAATACATTCAAAATTCCCACTTTCTTTGGGAATTGGAAATAGCATTTCTCATACACAAGCAACGCAACTGAAAGAAAGAGATTTGATTTATCCCAAGGCTCTTGAAATGCTGGAGTAATAGCCTTAAAAAGTAACCAAATTTTAGTCAGTTGTTTAGAAAGGTTGTCTTTAACTCTTGGCCAAAATATGCAAGTCCTGCAGTTTTCCAAGCCATTAACTGTATCAGTAACACAGATACATGGGGCGGAATGTTGAAACCAACAGGGGCTGAATATGTTTGTGTTTTCTTATCCTGTGTCCTTCACCAGCATGGCTGTGTCTTATACATTTCAGTCTTTAAGATGTTCACTCAGCTTCCCCCTTCCTCATTCCAAAGCCACTCGGGAGGGTTCTGAAGAGGGGAGGGACCTCTTTAGCTCTAGTGTGGCACCAGGCCATAAGAAGGAAGCAGCAAAATAATAACCACTGCAAACCTTACATATTTGTATACTAATACTGCTGTTTCTATAGTAAACATTTTGGCATCCATTTCAGATTCTCTATTAGGTAAGAATTTTAGGGTCAGAAGCCTTTCTTTCATCATTTCTTCAAAGCTCCCGCAAACTTTTTAGGTCTTCACAATTTCTACATATAATCCTTAAAACGAAGAAAGGTACCTCCATGAGGGAGCATGTGTGAGAAATAGGGAGGGGGCTGGAGAGAGAGAAGGGAAGAAAACAATGTTAGGTTATACAACTCATATCCTTAAAGACAGCTTGGAGACATGGAAACCATATGTGAAATTTTAGCTAATAAAATAAAATGCCAAAATGTGGTGGCTAAAGCTATTGCACCCAAAATGTAATTGGACATATGCTCATTTACTTGCTTATAATCAAAACATTAAAAAAACTGTTTTGAACTCAGGCTAGGTGTAAGTATTGGACTAACTTAATTTATGTAATTACCTCACATGGAAAGAATGCATTTGTGCCATGGTGTTATTATTCCATTAAGAAAAGTAAACAATGTATAAGCTGGAATAGATAATACTTGAGCAAAACCAAAAAGTTCCTATTGCCTATGTTGAAAAGAGGAAAAGAACTTATTAATTTCACACTGAAACTATTTTCCAATGAATGTGCTATTTGGCTCGTGTGCCTGCTGTAGATTTATCATGTTCACGCAAATGAATGTCAGTCTGTTTAGGTAATCAATGCAAATTTCATTTCGTTAGTCAAAAATAACAGCTTTTACAAGTCTGGTGAAATTGCCAGAATGTCAGGCTTTGGTTGCTAAACTCAGTTTATGTACCACATGCATCTAAATTTCTCATGTGAATTCATTCAAGAATACCAAAATAGTATTGGGTTTCTCTTACCCGAAGGCCCTTTTTAGTTGGTCAATTTATTTATCTTTACATATTTACTTATTCATTTGTTGGTTGGTTAGTTGGTTTATTAAGCACTTAGAAAAAAAGTCCAGTTATTAAAAACTATATTTCTGAAACAGGTCATATACACAGGCATTAGTTAAGGATGAAGAAAAAGCAAAAGTAAATCAGATTTTGAAAAATTTAAACAGTTGTGAGGGATGATAAGAAATTTGACTTAAGAATAAAGAACTATTGACATGTTTTTATTATCTCAGAAAACATTTAAGTAAGAACTTTAAAGGAGACCAGATGACAGGATTAAATGGAAAAAAGTAAAACTCAAATTTCCTTCCTCAAAGCAAGGTAACGTAAGAAAGTAAACAAACACATATGAAATGTATACAGATGTTTGTAAAGCAATTTTCAACCCATGTAAGAACGTAATGCAAACTGAGTAACAATGGCAGGACTTGACAGTACACATAGCATATACTTCTGCTATGTCATAAATATCTAAATACATGCTTAGCAAAGAATTCACAGACCATCTATCTGTATATAATCAATAACTTATTTGTTTATTTGTTTATTTATTTATATTTTAGAGAGAGAGTATCACTGAATGAAAGGCAGAGAGGGAGGCGGGAGGGGGAGAGAGAGAGAGAGAGAGAGAGAGAGAGAGAGAGAGAGAGAGATTGAGAGAATCTCGAAACAGGGCTCAAATGCACCCGGTATGGGTCTCAAACTCATGAACCATGACCCCATGACCTGAGCCAAAGTTGTATGCTTAGCCAAATGAGCTACCCAGGTGTCCCAACTGATTCTATATTTATGATACAAAGAATTATCATAGAGTGAAGTTTGTCAGCAAAAATAATTTTGGAGAAGATAAATCGGAAGGTAGATTGATGAGAGGCCATTGATGAGAAAGATGTGTGATTCTGGAAGCACAGTCATGAGGCTGGGAAAACAATGTAGGCACTAGAAAGAGGAACAATGGGAGGCTAGAGGAAGATGTGCATGTTAGAAGAGAATGTTGGAAATCAAAAAACACTTTAAGGTGTTCAAAAGAAAAAAAGTGAAATTGGCTTGAAATGAAGTCTGATAATAAGGCTAGTTGATTCAATACTTTAACTTCTATGTTGAAGCTTTTAAATGAATTTTTCTTTACATGGTTGGCTGGATGTGAGTAACAAGCAGCATGGGGTTTATAAAAAGAAGACATGTAGAAGACCTTATGGTTAAATTTACAGTTTCATATTCAGAATGGACTGAGCAGGGGCTCTCTATGAAATGATTAAGGCATGTATTGGTTTGTGTCCACTGTAATGGAAGCAGCGACTCTGTCTCTTCTTGTGTAGCCATTGAATTAGAATTGTGTCTTCATGGCATCTAGAGCACAGAAACTCAGATGCTCAAAAGTCAACTGATGGATTGGAAAAATATGAATCAAAGTACCTCAAGAAAAAAATCATAAGATCATATCAACTTATAGTGAAGCTAAAGATGACAGACTAAGAATGAAAATAAAAAATCACTTTATTTAATTTTCCTTTTCCATAAAATAAAACCATATCCTTAGGAACAGAGGGGAAAAGATTCCTACCCAAGGTTGAAACCATCCCTAGAGTGTCACCTCTGAATTTATACTCAGGAGGAAGTAGATCTTCCTTAATCAGTGACCAGTGACCAGTGTGCCAACTCTAAAGTTCCAAGAAATTCTCAAGGCTTATTCAATTTTTTAAAGCAAAGTTTACTGATTGTTTTTCAAACCTCCAAAAACAGACATTGAACATAAATGACATATATTGAAATACATAAATAATATATAAGTATAAATTGAATTCTTCCATTTATTAAATGCTAATTTTATGCCAGGCAATATATTGAGTGACTTATTTAAATTATAGTAGTTAAAAACATGGACTTTCAGGCCAAATTACCTAGGTTAAAATTATAACTTTCTCAGGGTGTCTGGGTGGTTCAGTTGGTTAAGCATTCGACTCTTGATTTCAGCTCAAGTCATGATCTCACGGTGGTGAGATAGAACCCTGCATTGGGCTTTGTGCTGAGTGTGGAGCCTGCCTAATATTCTCTCTCTCTCTCTCTCTCTCTCTCTCTCTCCCTCTGACCCTACCCACTACCCGCTAGCATGAGAGTGTTTTCTGTCCCTCTCAAATAAATAAATAAATAATAAAATTCTAACTTTGTCATTACTAACTTTGTTACCTTTAGCCAGGTGTCCTTTCTCTTAGTTTCCTCATCTTTACAATCCAAATAATATTTGCGTCATACCTCAAAAGGTTGTTATGAAAATTAACTGGAATAATTCAAGCAAAATACTTAGATTAGTGATGAACATATAATAACCACTCACTAAGCAATGCACACTAATCCTCACAATGCTACAAAGATTTAAAAAAATGAAGGTCCAAGATTTTAAGAATTTTGTGCAAGTTCCTCCATCTAATTAGTAATAGGGGTGGGATTTTACCCGGGTATGTCTGGCTGGTCCATCTTCACAGTGCTTCATTACTTAATATTCAAAACTGGGGACTCTGCCTTACCCTTCAGTTGGCCTACCAGGTGTTGGGACACAGAAATGGGTCAGTCTCATAGCGCTCCATTTCCCTCCTGCACAAAGACTGTCAACATCTTTTACTCTCCTCTGACCTCTGGAGAATTCAGTGAGCCTAATCTACAGATCCAAGAACTTAACTCATTAAAAAAAGGAAAGAGAGAGAGAGAGAGAGAGAGTTCAAATTTCTTCAGAAAAAACAGAATGGCTCCTCAGTTTGTTTGTTTGCTTAGGATCATGTAACCTTCCAAGGAAAACATTTAAGGTTTTGGAGAGTTGATTTTTGGTGTTAAAAAAAATGACATGATAACTGGACACAGTTGGCTCCAGAGAGGGCAACAGCATATAAAATCATGAGACACTTCAACCATCCTGTTAAAGTTAGAAAAATCCATTACCAAGTTGTAGAAGGAAAACAACTTGCGGAAATATCATCGAGGGCCGACCGTTTCCAATCACTGGTACTCCATTCATTATATGCTTGAGTGGTTCCAGGAACAACAGAAGACCGTGCACTGTTACAATGCCAAGGACAAGAAAGGCAACTCAGCCTGTCGGGCTGACTTCCCCTCACAGCAATCCGAACATTTCAGGCTTCGCTTCCCTTGCCCAGATGAGTTAGTCACTAGGGAAATGAAGCCATGGCCAAGGACTCCTTTCTCAGAGAAGACTCACTGCTCTCTTATGAACCATCGCCTGCTTCAAATTCTTCAGGCCTAGCACACACAAACTCTATAAGGAAGGGACGAGAATGACATGTCAATCCATCTTCATTCTACTTTCCCTTAGTTTTTTTATTTTGAGTGCTTATATCAGGGACCACTATTTTCATATAGTATCACTAATTCTTATACTACCCTTATGAAACTGTTGCATTGTCTGGACGAGGAAGCAGATGCTCATGATATTAAGTTTAAAAGAGAGTGTACTAGCAAGTGATAGAAATGGGGTTTGGGGGTGCTTGGGTGACTCGGTTGGTTAAACGTTCAACTCTTGATTTCAGTTCATGATCTCATGGTTCCTGAGATGGAGCCTGGCATCAAGCTCTGCCCTGGCATCATGGAGCCTACTTGGGATTCTCTCTATCCCTCTCTCTTTTCCCTCCTCCAAATTGTGTACTCTCTGTCTCTAAATAAATAAATAAATAAATAAATAAATAAATAAAATGGGGCTGTACCTAGGTCTCTGAGTTCTAAAACCCATGATGTTTCATGTGGCAGTTTAGCATAGTTTTGAGGGATGAAAAATGCAGAATCCATAGTAGAGTGTAGAAAAAAAAATCAAAGTTTTGTTTGAGCAAATCCAAAAATCTGATGCCATTGAAAGAGGTCAAGAGCATCTGGATAAGACAGAAGAAAAAAAGTTCATCTAGTAAATATTTTATCATGAAAGAATGGATGGGGCCATGGAAAATGGAATGTTAGCTTGCCTGGGGGTGCTATATAATAGCTTTAAGCAGACATATGGTCCAATGGCCACCATGAATAAAATATGCAGCCAAAATGAAGCGTTATTTTTAAATTCCCATTTGAGATGCTGATTCATTTGTATTTAATTCAGACTCTAAGACTGAGATAGTTCATTCTTGCTGAGCTCAAGAACACATATTCCAACCTTTGTAAATTTAGTTAGTGATATGTGTAGGAGTTAAATCTTTCTAATGATATCTTAAACTAGGTAGAGAATCTTTAAATCTAAAATAAGTCTGGGTATATTTTGAAGTGAATACCCTGATATTAAGAGTACATTAAGTCTAGATATTTTATTATCCAAAAATAAGAGAGCGGGTTGCTCAGTCTTGAGAAGGCATAATTTGATTCACATATTTGGTAATGATTGCTTAATTGTGTTAGACACCTTTGTAAAAAGAATTAGCAACTGAGGTGTATCACAAGGGGATGCCTTGAAAGTTCTCCCTCTACAGTATAGCCCAGAGCTTTTATTAGATGTCTATGTTCTTATCACTGGTTCTGGATTGACCTATGGTTAATTTGTCCCTTAGCTTTTTTGTTCTCTAAAAAGTTTGTAACCTAGAATAATAAAATTGGCTTTACTGATTCACTTTCTATTTTCCACTCTCTTTAGGGTTTTGTCCTAACATCTCCAGCTTAAAAAAGAATAAATTTATGCAGGGCTTGAGTTAGGGAACAGCTGGTATTGAAAATGTTTCTCTTCTTTAAGCCCTCTCCCTTCCTTATCCAAACAGAGAAAAGACAGATCTGTTTTTTCCTACTCAAAAGGAGTGGAATGAAATCCAAGTCCTCCAAAAAAGAGACGGAATGCTGTTCTACCTCACTACTCACTCCTACTTCAAACTTTAACTTTTGGACTCACATCATTTTTTGAATGTTAAACCATTTTTCAAAGACATTAGACTCCCAAGAGGTAGGTACGGATTTGTTCCAGTTTAAGCAAAATTTAAACACACAAATTTTAAAAAACAAAGTGAAACAAACAATCTGGACACCGCTTTCTCTTCATTTTTAGACCACGAAGACACAAACACTGAAAACAACCCAGGGTGTCCACGCCATCACAAACTGCACTCTTTCGACCTCCAATCTTCCAAAAGAAGTTTGGGAAGACATGAGCTGTTGAGAAGTTGCCAGTTAAGAAGTCAGTTTGGAAGCCACTTTAAACCAAAGTTGCGTAATCAGAACTGTTGGTCTTAAGTATGTGTTTGAGTAATGTATTAAATGGCATTAACATGGACAGTAAAAACCTTGCATTATTTTCTTCCCTGGGGGCGTATAATGCAGAACTTCATTGACTGGAGCCAGTTTGGTAAATGGGGCAGAAAATGCCTGTAGAACTGATGTAATGTTATGAAGAAAGTGGAGCATAAGATGGCATATAAATTCCTAATAGTATTGTTTCCTAGATTTTCCTTGTGCAGCAAAAGTGGATTTTCTTGCTGCTTTTAAGGGAACAGCCCGATTACAATTAAGGCACCAGTGTACGTTTCCTGGCACACACATGACTATGGGGCACAGATTAGAATTCATTTCATCAAGCTTTAATTTTCATGTTCAGCCCCTTAAAAGTTCCATATCTTTTAAATATGCTGCCAGCAACCTGTTATCTGGTATAATGAAAAGCAGTGTAACCACTCACCAAATAAAATCCCATATAAAATCTAAACCTCAGCTTCACTTTTCAGGCCCTGGTTTCATTGCTTCTTCCACCCTCCCTTTCTCTCTGCCAGAGCCTCTAATGAGCAGCAGCAACTCTGGCCAAACCCCACCCAGTGTGAGCAGGTGGGTTTGATGGGATGTGAAATGTAGTTTGCCTCTAACAAGACTACCATTCGCGGCAAGACCACATGGAGATTAGGCAGAGAGTGAGAAAAATCTAAGTAGATGTTTACAAATAAGAATGAATATAAATCATATTGTTTTATTATTAATTTGAATAATACTCATGATATGTCAAAGCACACTTAAAGAAATATTTCTGGAAAGATTTCCTTTGTGCTTTTTAAATGTTAAATAAGTGGATTTCTCGAGAAGGAACACATTTCTTTTCATCCACACAAAGCCCAGAAAAGCAGAAGCTGTTTGGATGATATAACCATTCGTTCATTCTTACATTCATTCATTTGTTTTTAAAAAAAGAAGAAAAAAACAACTAAGAAATTCCAAAATAATTATTTTTACTTTTATTTGTTAGACAAATTAATGAATATAACTCTGGGGTTGTGAAACAAAAGCAAGATTATTTTATTTTTACTCTGATTTGATTATCCAGTAATTTTCGAACAGAAAGACCTTATATTTTCATAACTAAAACTATGTTTGGTTTAAATTATGCTCTATATATGTTTTGAGAAGAAAGAAATATGCTAAAGTAACTCAAGGCTGAACGTGAGAATCAAAACAGATGACGTGATATGGAAAGCATTTTGAAAGTGGTGAACATTTCACAGACTTACAAGCTTACTATTATCTTTAGAGGTAAGATGGCGTAGGGGAGAGAGTAGACAGAGTGGGAAGTCAAGTACAAACTTTGCGACTAGCCAGTGGTGTGTGGGGCTGTGCAGGTCATTTACCCTCTTAAAGACTTAGTTTCTGTTTATTTAAAAATTCCCTCTAATAACTCCCTTCCCTATCCATCCACCACCCAAGCTTACTGTGAGAGTCAAATGTATTTAAAAGCACTCCTTTGAACTGCAAAGCACAATAAGTAATTCTGAAATTTGTGAAATGTGTTCTTGATTATGGTTGCCATTTGGGAGAACTATAACACAATTTCAGAAATCAGGAAATTTCAGGAGCCCGTTTCATACCCATGCAGGAATTCAAGTGCTTCAGTACATTTCATTTGTAAATGTGATTAGTATTAATAAAAAACTCTATCCAATTAAAGCCTTTGGACCTAGAAGTATAAACACAAATATAATTCATAGATTTCTTAATTGACTTGCTCTGTTGATAATAGCTATATTTTTTAAATTTACAGTTTTCTTTTTAATACATGTAAAAGAATGTGTATAATGTATGTATTATAAAGTGATATAGAATGTACTAAGAAATATGTAATTAAGCACAAGAATGTACCCAGAAATGATGAGCCTAAAAACTAGGATAGAAGTAAAAATGTATATATCAAATAGTGTCCTGGTAGGAAAAAGGTGAGATACTTATAAGGGTTTAACTGAAAAGAATACTGCACCAGCAATGACTAAGACTTTCCATACCTTCTCTACCTGAACAGCCTGAGTTTAAACTGTGAGGGTCCACTTTTATGTGGATTTTTTACAGTACAGTACTTTAAATGTACTTTCTCTCCCTTAAGATTTCTTAATAACATTTTCTTTTTTTCTAGACTAATTTACTGTTAGAATACAGTATATAATACATATAACCTATAAAATATGTGTTAATCGACTGTTCATGCTATCAATAGGGCTTCCGGTGGGTTATTAGTTAATAGTCAAAAGTTATATGCAGATTCTCAACTGGGCCAGCACCCCTAGCCCCCACATTGTTCAAAGGTCACCTATCTTGTGTTGTCGAGTTCTTAGTTTCTGCCAATCGAGTGGGTAAAATGGTGGCTATCGCATTTCATCTTGATTTCCATTTCCCTTATTACTGCTGAGATTGAATTACTTTTCATAATTTTGCTTACCAAAAATCATTCCTCTTTCATGAAACTTCTGTTCATATCTTTTGTCCAGTTTTCCATAGAGTAATAGTGTTAGTGACTTAAGAGGTTTCTTTTTAATATCTGAGACAATAATCTTTTGTTGGTTATATATATTGCAAATATCTTCTCAGAGCTTGCAACTTGTGTTTTCATTTTATTTTGAGGCACAGTTGTTAATGGAATCATATTCGTCGATTTTTTTGTGGTTGATGCTCTTAAGCATTATTTAAGAAAGTCTTCTTTACCCTAATTTCAGAGTGATCTTTCCTATATTTTTTGGAAAAAAAATTAGTTTTATATTTCACAGAGATATTTAAATCGTTAGCTCTAAAATGATGAGAAGAGTGCCCTAATTTAATTTTTTAATAAAAATTGACATTTGAAAGCTACACTTATCAAATAGTCTATAATTTTCCCAGTGATCTGCTGTGCCACCCCTATATTTGTCAAGGTTTCTTCTATGCCTGAACTTGTAGCTTGTCCTATGGGTCATTCTTTGTATCCATTTTGCCAGCACCACATTTTCTTATTTATTAACGCTTTATCTTAATGCTTAATATCTGGTAGGACAAATCATCCTTTTTTATTCTTCTTCCTCATGAATATCTTAGCTCATGTTGGCTCTTTTCTATGTAAATATTAGAATCTGATTTTAAAATCCTATATAAAACTCTGTTAGAATTTTAATCAGACTAGTGTTAAAGCTACATATCAGTTTGGGGACATTTGATATCTTTATAACACTGAATATATCTTAATAGAAAATATCTCTCCATTAATTTAGATCTTGTTTAAATTGTTTGAATAAAGTTTTAAAATATTAGTACAAAAGGTCTTACACATCTATTGTTTGACTTCCTCTAAAAGACCTAGTTTTTATTGCTGTTACAAATGGCATTCAAAAAATATTTTCTGACCTTTGTTCTACTCTATAAAAATACAACTGATTACTGCATATTAATTTAATATTCTGTTAACTTGCTATATATACTCATATTATAGTCAACAATTCATATTAGATTTTTCTGGTGTTGTTTCTACTTTTTGGTGTCTTTAATTACTTTTTATTTTCTTATAGGATCATCTAGGATAGTCAAGGCTTGCCTATAGCCTAATATAAATGTAATCACTTTTGTAATTACTATAATTGTGCTTCAGAAGAATGTATATGTTATAATTTAGGATGTAGATATATTTCTATATGTCTCTACTTATATCAAGTTTATCAAAGTTTTCTTATATTTTGTGTGCTTTGACCTATCAATAATTAAAAGTATTTTGAATTTACCATTATGAAAGTGGATTTATCAGTTTTACTTGTATGACTATTCACTTTATATATATATATATATATAGACATATGTATATGTTTAAGGACATTTTATTGGGTTTATGCAAATGACATCTTCCATGTGAATTAAACTTTAATTATTATGTAATAATCCTCTCTATACCTAATATAGCTTTAAAGAAAACCTTCAAACATCTACTTTTAAAAATCATTTTAATCATTTTTAAAGGAATTGTCAGTGGCATTAGTACTCTCACAAAATTGTGCTACCATCACAACTATCCATTTTCAGAATTTTTTCTTATCCTAAACACCCCTAAATAATAACTCCCCATTCCTTCATAAGCCTAGACCCCAGTAACTTCTATTCCACTTTCTTTTTTCTATCAACTTGCCTATTTCTCACATAAGTGCAATCATACAATATTTATCCCTTTTTGTCTGGCTTATTGCAATTAGCATAATGTTTTGAAGTTTCATCCATGTTGTAGCCTGTATCCTAATACAGCTTTTTGTCTTAAATTCTATTTTTCCTGATATTACATTACTTTCTAGGATTCTTTTAGGTAGTATTTGCCTAGTATATCATTTAAAATCTTTTGCTATCAGCCTGTTTTAATCATTATGCATTAAGGACGTCTCTTATAAATTACATATAGCTTTATTTCCTCAATGCAATTAGAAATATTTGACCTTTAATTGACACATTAAAATTATAATTATTGGCATATTTTAGTTGATATAAATTTTTATTTCTATATTCAGATTTGCTATCCTTTTTTCTCCTTTCTTGCTTTTTATTTTTTAATTTTTTTTAATGTTTATTTATTTTCGAGAGAGAGAGAGCATGAGCAGGGGCAGAGAGACAGGGAGACACAGAATCAGAAGCAGGCTCCAGGCTCTGAGCCCGATGCGGGGCTCGAACTCATGAACGGTGAGACCATGACCTGAGCCGAAGTTGGCTGCTTAACTGACTGAACCACCCAGACGCCCCTCCTTTCTTGTCTTTTAAGCATTGAATGATGGAGGTAGAAATTTCTATTATTTTTCTCTGCCTTTCTTTGGACTTTGCAATTTTTTTTTTTTTTACGTATTTAACTTAATAAAATCAAAAGCTAAATAATGTGTTAATTCCCACTCTTCAACAAGAAATGTCTTAAAGAATGAGTCTTAACCATGGTCTAGTTTGTAGTCTATATTATTTATTTAGAGACATTTATCTAGGTCTCTAATATAAACCAATAACACTTGCTATATAATTTATTTTGAAGAATGAATGAGGAGTGTTATGGACTGAATTTTTGTGTTCCTCCCAAATGTGATGGTGTTAGGATGTGGGGCCTTTGGGAAGTGAGTAGGTCATGCAGGTGCAGCCCTCATGAATGGGATTAGTGCTTTTTAAAGGACCCTCTTGCCTTCCTCTGCACTGTGAGGACACAGAGGGAAAATGGCCATCTATGAACCATGAAGTGAGCTCTCATCTGGTACTAGGCACCCTGATCTTTGACTTACCAATCTCTATAGTTGCAAGAAATAAATGTTTATTGTTTCAGCCACCCAGTTTATGGTAGTTTGTTATGGAAGCCTGGACAGACTAAGCCAAGAAGTGAAAACATTGTATTTACTTGAACTAGAAACCTTGGCATATGATAGCATGGATTTGGAGATTTAAATATATGGGTTTAAATTCTGGATCTACACTTGTTATTTAACTTTGAACAAGCTCCTTACAGCCTTTAAGCCTAAGTTATTTCTTTTAAATATGACGGGAGCAATAACATCTACAATGTGGTGTTCATTTATTTGTTCATTTAATGGTTAATAAATATTTGTTTGAACTGATAAATGACTGATTCTGTAACAAATGTTGAGTGTGTTGTGGTGGTAAACAGAATGCACTTATTTCCTGACCTCAAAAAATTTACATTCTTGGAAATATAGAATTAGAAGAAGATCATACAGGTAACTGAGACAAATTCAGAAGAAAGAAATTGATGTGAAAAAAGAGGCTGTTTAATGATATTGTGTATAAAATGTATGGAATTTAATAAGCCCTCAATAAATGATGATCATATTTTTATGAGCAATAATTTTCCATATCTTCACAGTGACTAATTTATAATAAATAAATAATAAGTCATATGATATTTATCTTTCTCTGACTGACATTTCACTTAGCATAATACACTCTAGTTCCATCCACATTGCTGCAAATGATAATATTTCATTCTTTTTGATCGCCAAGCAATCTTCCATTGTGTATATATAAACCACATCTTCTTTATCCATTCATCAGTTGATGAACATTTGGGCTCTTGCAATAATTTGGTTATTGTTGATAGTGCTTCTATAAACATTGGGGTGAATGTGCCCCTTTAAAACAGCACTCCTATATCCTTTGGATAAATACTCAGTAGTGCAAGTACAGGGTTGTAGGGTAGTTCTATTTTTAACTATCTGAGGAACCTCCATACTGTTTCCCAGAGTGACTGAGCCAGTTTACATTCTTGCCAGCAGTGCAAAAGTTTCCTCTTTCTCTGCATCCTCACCAATATTTGTTGTTGCCTGAGTTGTTAATGTTAGTTATTCTGACAAGTGTGAGGTGGTATCTCATTGTGATTTTGATTTGTATTTCCCTGATGATGAGTGAAATTGACCATGTTTTCATGTGTTAGCCATCTGGATGTCTTCTTTGGAAAAGTTTCTATTCATTTGTTTTGCCCATTTCTTCACTGGCTTATTTGTTTTTTGGGTGTTGATTTTGGGAATTCTTTATAAATTTTGGATACTAACCTTTTGTCTGGTATGTCATTTGCAAATATCTTCTCCTTTTCCACTGGTTCCCTTTTAGTTTTGCTGATTGTTTCCTTTGCTGAGTAGAAACTTTTTATCTCGATGAGACCCCAATAGTTCATTTTTGCTTTTGATTCCCTTGCCTCTGGAGACATATCAAGTAAGAAGTTACTGTGGCCGAGGTCAAAGAGGTTGTTGTCTGTTTCCTGCTCTAGGATTCTGATGGCTTCCTGTTTTGTGTTTAGGTCTTCACTCATATGTGGAATTTAAGATACAAAACAGATGAATATAAGGTAAGGGAAGCAAAAATAATATAAAAATAAGGAGGGAGACAAAACATAAGAGACTTTTAAATACAGAAAACAGACTGAGGGTTGGTGGAGGGGTATTGGGTTGGGGGATGGGCTAAATGGGCAAGGGGCATTAAGGAGAACACTTGTTGGGATGAGCACTGGGTGTTATATGTAAGTGATGAATCACTAAATCCTATTCCTGAAAAGATCATTATATTATATGTTAACTAACTTGGATTTAAATTTAAAAAAATAAAAAATAATAAGGACAGAAAGAAGAAATAAAATAAAACATTATAGAACCTGCAGCTCATCTACTGTTAAACCTACAATTGCTTTAGAATATCTTTACTCAAAATAAAGGAATGTCTTTAAAATATCTCTAAATAAATAAATAAATAAACAGTAAGTCATCGAGATAATATGTAATAAAAAACTAAACCATGTGTTATAGGAATTATGTTTTTCTTAATGATGTCAAAAAGTTGAGATTTGAATATTTATTTTCTAAACTAGAATTCAATGCATCATGAAATTGGTTAAATACACTTTCACAAATATATTTTTATCATTTCCATCAACTATGTAGAGTCATATTTTCTGCCTTTTCTTAAGGAGCATTTCCATGTCTAAACTGTATTCATAAGTTTGCATGATAAATATATTTTATTGTATTATTTTTTAATTAAATATCACCGTTTGGCCATTGAATCATTCAATAAATATATATTATTAGGCATTTATTATGCACCACATATGTGTTATACTAGAAGTCATGTGATATTTTACAGTGGAATTCGAGAACCAAGCAGTTAGGAGATGAGGATAGCCCAGAACCAAGGAATATAAGATATCTTGTGCAATTTATCAGATTATGTGTCATGTGACTTTGTTTTGCTTTTATAAAAACAGGATAGAAATAAATTAATTCATGTATTTACCACATACTTGTCACGTGTCTCCTATTGTCAAAGAATCTGGAAATACAAAAATTGATAAGATACACTCCTTGCTCTGATGTTAACGGCTAATTGGGAATTATTGATGGGTATAATCCAGTGTGATTTTTAAAAATTTTTTTAATGTTTTTTTATTTTTGAGAGAGAGAGGGAGACAGCGTGAGCAGGGGAGGGTCAGAGAGAGAGGGAGACACAGAATCTGAAGACAGGCTCCAGGCTCTGAGCTAGCTGTCAGCACAGAGCCCAATGTGGGGCTCGAACCCACGAACCATGAGACCATGACCTGAGCCGAAGTCAGACGCTTAACTGACTGAGCCACCCAGGTGCCCCTAATCCAGTGTGATTTAGAAGATGAATATTATCTGGTGTGATATTTAGAATACTTTATTACGAGGATTCTAAAATAATTTTTAGACCAGGAAGAGTGTTTCTTACCACATTCCACCGTGCTTTATTCTGTTTTTGTCTCCTGCAAAAACCAGAGTCTAAAATTGTTCCCCCAAAATCAAGATTAAACTACTGAAACCATGTGACAGAAGCCTATTTTGCAAGGGACTTGAGAAATATGCATTATGTTTATGGTTTGAAGAAAGAAACAAAGAATATTTTGAAATCTGATACTTCATGGTATATTCAGTATTTTGTATCCAATTCAACCTGTGTAAACTGAAATTTATCTATGGTTTCAGTTCACTCATTTTTAAGAAAAGATAAATCAATAATTTTTCAAGGCAAGGAAAGAAATTTTTGTGCATATCAACTAAGTATTAGAGCTTTAAAGTATTAAGAGTTCAACCTAGTTTGGCCATGGCTTTATTTTTCAGGAATTAAAATTCACTAGAATATTTGACACTCAGCATTTATCAATCAAATTCATCCCTTAAAATGAAAATGATTAGCTGATCAACTAATAATTGGATTAGCCTAACAGTATGAAAAATGACTGGGAAGACTGAAGAGGCCAGACAAAAAGGGTAGATATTCACCTTATAGTTTTTTCTTGAATTTTCTGTTCCACATATGTGTAGTGGAAATTTTGCTACACTGGGTTGGCTTGGAGTCTAGCCATAAATGGGCTGTGGTTCTTTATGGAACCAGAGAGAATTAACATAAAAGCTACAAAAAGTTTTTAAATTGGGAAAAAACAATAGGATTGATAATAGAATGACTATAAGATATTTTGATCTTTTAATTTCTATTTTCATTGAAAGTGCCTCTACTTTTGTCTTGTTTATTCTATTTTTTCAATAAAAGTGGGAAGTTCTATGGAATCATAGAGAGCTAAACCTTTTGTAGCAGTTTTATTTTTCTTCTAAATGAAGTACTTATGGATGGAATTGGTGGCTATGTAAACATAATACTTTTACTTCCTACTAAGGTATGACACATCAGGAGAAAACTCAGCAGCTCTTTGGTTTTTGCTTCAAATGTTATTTGAAAACTCCAAGATAGTCAGAGTCTAGATAAAGGAGGATAGTGGAATATATTTCAAATGGTACCCTAAATAATCTTTTGTAATGCTAGATATCCTTTCTCCTACCAAAGTAATAATAATAACAATGAAATAGTTTTTAATTAAAATGTTAATAGCTGTAGAGAAAGATACACAAAGATTGCTGGTTTTTGAGGCTGGGGTGAAAGAAATGTAAGAATTCATATCTGAATATATGTGAATTTCTAGATGATACCTTAAGGATTTGGAATAATCTTTCACCTTAGTATAAAAGATGTGGCTGAGACTTGGTATTTATTTACCAAACTGTCTATCTTTCCTTTCTGGGCAGACAGACTACATTTCCAAGTCTCCCTTGCAATGTGATGTATATAGAACTAATGTGAATCATTTCTGGAACTGGCCTACATAACCTTCTGAAAACTAAACCTCCACTCTCTCTACATTGTTCCTCCCCATCTGAGGTCTGAATCGGAGAACTCTAAGCACCTAGAGGAGGGCAGAGCCACACAAGAACAAAGCCACAGAAGAGAAATTTCTCTTTGGAAGAAAGCCAGCCAGAAGAATCATTCAACCCAGAACATCGCATTAGACGTTTGTATGCCTGAGAATAAACTTTTAATATGTTAAGCCCATAACATTTGGAGTTGTAAGTTAGCTCATCAAGACCAATTCAAAAAGATTCCAAGAATGAGAAGAAGTGAAAAGGCTGCCATCACATTCTAGAATCTGTATCACTTATGGACACATAAAGCATGGGCTGGAGGGCTTTCAGAATAGGTATCTGTCCTTATTAATGGTGTCAGAATTTCATCACTAGAGTGAGAATTCCTCTAGGATCCTTCTTAAAAATGCAAATATTCAGGGAGAGGAAATGTGCTTTCATGAGGCCATTTTCCTACATAACAGGAGAAATGTAAGTAACTTCAGAGAAAAGGATGATGTTTGAGAAAAAAAGAATGCTGAAGCAGGAGAAAGGTAAGAAAAGTCAGAATGGCAAACATGACTTCACTTATTCTGTTCAGGGATATGGTGTCAAAGGTAATGGAAACTGTAATCTTTCTAGTGTTCCTTCCTGGCTTCATGAATAATGGCAGATGGTTTTGGATGATACCATCACTTCTAATAAAATGCATTCTGCCACTTGATTATTGAAAACCTCTTGTATCTCTTTCGTGATATTTTCACATCCTGACTTGTTTTGCATTCACTTTACAGTAGGGTACTGTGTAAAGACCTTAAGATATAAAAGTGAAAAAAACAGAAAGTCATGGAACTTGTAGTCTGGAGAGAGACATGACACATATAATTAGATAGATATTTAAGTACATAAATGTAGCAATATAATTATAACTTAACACAAAAGAACGTAATAGGTTGATCTCAGTGTTATGTTGGAAGATGTTGAGTCACATGAGTATGAAAGAAAACGTCTCTGTGATAAAACAAATTTTCAGTCTGAAAAAATAGTGGGTAAGGTGGGTGGAACAGTAGAGAAAGATAGGTGATTTAGGTGAGTGGAGAAAGGAGACAGGGATTACCCAAAGAAAGGAACCAACATATGAACAAGTATGCAAAATCTCTAAGATGGGTAGGAACATTCTATACTCAAGAAAAAGAGAAAGACACAGAGAGTATAGGATGAATTAGGAAGAGAGGGGCAAGACATGAAGGCAGAAAGAAATTGGGTAACCCAAAGCACTGTAGGCCATTTCAAGGACTTTGAACTCTTTTGTACTAGCAGTGGGAGATTATTGAAGATTTTAAAGGAGGGGAGCTGCATGAACTATCATGGCTTTTTAAAGACCACTTGTCTAACATGGAGAAAGCATTTGAGGGAAAAGAATGCAATCAGGAAGATCTATTTGGGAGTTAAATCTGAAGTCCAGGCAAAAACTGATGGTGGTCTGTACTAGGATGGTGGCAAGGGAGGTAAAGAGAAGTTTGAAAAGTCAAGATGATATATTTAGGGAGTAAAACCAAATGGAATGATCAAATGTGAACATTAAGGAGAAGGAGTAGAGAAGGCCGACCACCAGAATTCAGACCTGAGCCATCGGTGGTTATTTTTTTCTGTATTCCTTGTATCTCTCATTGTCTTGGGTAAGCTTCAAGATAAGAATACTTTTTCCTTTAGTGTTAACTTTTCAGCACCTAGTCTAGTAACGCAAAAATAATAGAAGCTTAAGATGTTGAAATAACCAATGAATGAATGTGTATATATATCTTTATATCTGTATTATTCTCCTTTTTATTCTCCTCATTCAAGTAGACACCAAGGGTCTGAATTACATCACTCAATAGACATTTGTGCTGGTGAGTTTATTTAGGAAATTCTATATTTAAACATAGAGGCACTGAAGCTGAGCTCTGAACACACCATGGGGGATGGTTTCTATTCTTAGAAATAGATGGTTTCTATTCTTAGGAATAGAAAAGTTGCTCAAAATCTTATGGGTAAACTAGCATTCCATCTGATGTAATTGAAAATCAAGTAGAAATTAATTAACTCTTTATAAACTTAGATTTGTGTCCTGACACTCATACCTGTAATATATACTTTGTGACTGAGACTGTGATTGATAATTTTATGTGCGAATTTGGCTGGGAGATGGTACCAAGAAATATGGTCAAACATTATTCTTGATGTTTCTGTGAGGATGTTTTTGGATGAGATTTATTTTTAAATTGGGTGACTTTGAATGAGAATTGCCCTCCATTATGTAGGTAGGCCACATTCAGTTGAAAGGCTAAATAGAATAAACAACAACAACAAATCCTGACCTCCTGTGAGCAAGAGGGAATTCCGCAACAGCGGGCCTTTGGAACTGAACTACAACATTGGGTCCTTCCTGGGTCTCTAGCTTGATGGACTTTGGACTTGGTCAGCAGTATTGGTTCTTTCCTGCATCTCCAGACTCCTGGCCGAGCCTATAGTAGATGGACTTGCCAGCTTCCATAATCATGTGTGCTAATTCCTTAAAACTATATATATAGTTTACATAACACTATATATAAAACTATATAGTTATATATACACATATATACATATGAAAAAATATTACACACTAAAATATTATTACCATTTTATAATAATAGTTACAACCCTTATAAATTTATTGACATTAATCATTCGCTATGTACAACTAAGTTAAATTAGAAATAACTAACAGAAAAATATATGAAAAAACTCCAAATATTTGTAAAATAAACAGCCACTTCTAAATATCTTGGACTCAAAAACAAACCATAACAGATTATCTTAAAATAAATTAACATGAAAAAAGATATATCAAACTTGTAGAGTTTAGCTAAAGCTACCATCAGAGGAAAAACTATAGTCTCAAAATGTCCTATAAAGAGAAGAGAAAATTTTAAAATCCATTATCTGAGCATCCATCTTGAAAATGTAAATAAAAGAAGAGCAAATTAAATTCAAATTAAGCAGAAGAAAGGAAATAATATAGATAATAGCAGACATCAATGAAATATAAAACAGATAAACATATGATAGCAATTAGACCAAAAGTTGGTGTTTTAAAATCTTGATAAATATTTTAAAGAATTGTAAATATTTAGCTAGAATGATCAATGAAAAAAGAAAAGGATACTCAAATTACTAACATAAGGACAGCAACAGATGACATCATTACATACACCAAAAGGATAATAAGGAAATATTATGAATAACTTCATGGCAATAAATTTGGTAATTTCAATAAAATGGACAAATTCTTTTAAAATACTTACTACCAAAACTGACTCAAAAATACAGAAAATCTTAATAGTTCTATATACTTTTTAAAGAAATTGAATTTGTTATTAAAAGCCTTTCCAAAAGTAAACTCTGGACCCAAATAGCTTCACTAGTACATTTATGCTCAAAACAAGACTTTCAAGAAAAGAAAACTGCAGACCAGTAACCCTGGTAAACATCAACACAAAAATGTTTAACAAAATTTTAGCAAATCAAATTTAGTAGTTTTAAAATGGCTAATATATCATGTTAGGGTTTATTTCTGTAATGCAAATTTGGCTTACCATTTAAAAAACAATCAATATAATTCATTATATAAACAGAATAAAAGGGGGAAAAACATGTTTAGACTGTCAAAACAGGTGCAGAGCAAGGTAGGCAGGGGGATGGGTTAACTTGTTAACGGGTATTAAGGAAGGCACTTGTGATCTTGTGTGTTAGTTTTTATATGTGTCACATGTAAGTAATGAATCACTAAATTCTACTCCTGAAATTAATATTACACTATATGTGAACTGACTAAAATTTAAATTAAAACTTGAAACAAAAACAAAAACAGATGCAGAAAGCGGTGCCTGGCTGGCTCAGTCAGAAGATCATGCGACTTGATCTCAAGTCAGGAGTTTGAAACCTAAGTTGGGTGTAGAAATTACTAAAACAAACAAAACAACACCAAAAAAAAAAAAAAAAACAGATGCAGAAAAAAAGCATCTGACAAAATTCCACAGCTATTCGTGATTAAAACCACCAAAATTAAGAATCCATAGGGGTGTCTGTGGCTCAGTCAGTTGAGCGCTTGACTTCTGCTCAGATCATGATCTCATGGTTTGTGGGTTTGAGCCCCTCGTCATGCTTTGTGCTGACTGCCTGCTCAGAGCCTGGAGCCTGCTTCAGATTCTGTGTCTCTTTCTCTCTCTGCCCCTCCCCTGTTCACGCTTTGTCTCTCTCTCTCAAAAATAAATAAATGTTAAAAAAAAAAAAAAGAATCCATAGAAACTTCTTTTACTTGATAAAGGGCATCTAAGAAAAATTTACACCTATCATCATACTTATTGATGAAAGATTGCAATGTCTCCACCGAATGTTGAGAACTATGACTATCACTATTGTACTAAAAGTTCCAGCCACTTAAGAGAAGGAAAAATAAAAGGTAAGATACCAAAATTAGAAAGAAAATGATAAACCTTTATTTTTTGGCATATTCATAAACCTAGACTTTCATAAGCAACTCACAAAATTGCTACTAGAACTAAGGTTAGCAAAAATTTAGAATATACAAATAATAAAATTTTAATTATGTTTCTATATACATGAAGAAAACAAATGGGAATTGAAATTAAATAGTGTTTATAATACCATCAAAATACAAAGTACTTAGGGATAGATTTAATAAAATATGGGGAAAATACTCTGTACTCCAAAAAATATAAAGCATTTTTAAAAGACCTAAACACTCGAGCAATTACACCATGTTTTAGGTCAGGAGACTCAATATTGTTCAAATTGATACAGAATTAACACAATCTAAATTCTAGTGGGCTTTAAAAAAAAGAAATTGACAAACTAGTTCTAAAATCCTTATGGAAAGTTAAATGAGGTAGCCTTGCCAAAAGAATGTTGTAAAAGAAAAGACGGACACCTGGGTGGCTCAGTCGGTTAAGTGCTTGACTTTGGCTTAGGCCATGATCTCATGGTTCATGAGTTCAAGCCCCATGTTGGGCTCTGTGCTGACAGATTCTCTGTCTCCCTCTCTCTCTGCCCATCTCCTGCTCGCATTCTCTTTCTCTGTCTCAAAAATAAATAAATAAATAAAAATTTTTAAATAAAGAAATTTTAGAGAACTTCTACTATTTGACTACTATTCAAGGCTTACTTATTACAGAACTATAATACCAAGACAGAATGTACTGATGTAAAAAATAGACAGTAAGCTTAATGGGACAAAATAGAAATTCTAGAAATAGACCTTTGTATATATGGCCAACTAAATTTGAACAAAGATGCCAAAGTAATTTAATGGAAAAAGGCTAGTCTTTTCAATATACAATGCCAGAAGACTGGATATCCATATGGAAAACACAAACAAACAAACAAAACATTAGCCTCACCCTGTAGCTAAGCCACATGTAAAAATTATCCCAAAATGACAATAGATTTATATTTAAAGCTAATAAAAACATTTCTAGAAGAAAATTATTGCGACGTTAGAGAAGGCAAAGATTTCTTATATGGAACACAAAAAGTATAAACAATAAAATGTTGATAAATTTGACATCATAAAAATTAAGAACTGCTCTTCAAAAGCCACTATTAAGAAAATGAATAAGCAAGCATTAGACTGGCAGAAAATCTTCACCATACATATATCTGAGAAAGACATCTATTTTACAATACAATAATATGAAAATAAATCCAATTAATCCATTTTTTACCAATGATATGTAAGTGGCAATAATTCATGGGAAAAAAATGCCCAAGCTAGATAGTTCGCATGTAAATGAAACTTTAAACCACGTAGAGATACTATTACACACCCACTCAGATAACTAAAATGAAGACAATGCCAGGTATTGGTGAGGGTGTGGGTATGGAAAACCTGGGACCTCTTATGTTGCCGATGGGAATGTAAAACTGTAAAACCCAGTGAAAAACATTTATGCAGTTTCTTATAAAGTTAAATATACACTTGCAATATGAGGCAGCACAAGCATACCTAGTCATTTAGCTAAGAGAAACAAAAATATGTGTCCACACAAAAACCTGCCCTAACAGTGTTATTCTATAACTGGAAATAAAATGTCCCACAGATGATTGTAGTATGTCTGTACAAATTAATAGTAGACAATGGTAAAGAATACATTCCTGATACATGCACCAATGTGACTAACTCTGAAAAACATTATGGTAAGCAAATGACACCAGAAACAGAGAGTTCATACTGTATGATTCTTTTTGCATAAAATTTTAATTCATAATTATAGAAATTGGGTTAGTGGTGTCTAGGTCTGGGAGTGGTATCAGGATTCACTGAGAAGGCACAAGAAAATATTTTGGGATAATAGAAAGGTTCCAAATCTCTATTATGGAGGCGATTACACAGGTGTATATATTTTCAGGGATAGTTATACACATGTTTTTAAGTGTGTGTATTTTATTGTATGTAAGTTATACTTCAATAAAGCTGATCTTTGAAATAGTTATCAGTTTAATAAGAAAGATATATGCATAAATAATACACTAAATGCTCATATATTATATCACAGCATGGTCCTAAGATCATAGAGGGGTACTCACTATAAATTTCAGCAATCATGCCATTTGATTATCTAGGTTTAAAATTATTCTCTTTGAAAATCCCTTCAAAATTTAGATTTATAAAAGCACAGGACCCACAAACCCAGGCTCCACGTTTATCCCTGCTCCAGTCTGGTCTCTGTGGATGCAAGCTCCAGACCCATTCCAGTGCCAGGCTGGCCCCTGACACCTGGGTCCCCATGGACCTGGTATGTGGGCCCATGGGGAGAAGCTAAATCCCATGGATCCAGGCACCAGGCTTGCCTGCCTGCCCACAGACCAGAGTAGCAGGCCTACTTGTTCACGGGCTCCAGAAGCAAGCCTGACTGCCTTTCCCTGCTGAAGCTAATCTATAGCAACTAGAAAAGGTGATGAGTTCTTCAAATATATAGATATCAATGCAAGGTAACACAAATCACAAATAATCAGACAAACATAGCACTATCAAAGGAACCAAATAATAACTTACTCTAAAGAAAAGGAGATCTATGACCTTCCTGAAAAAGAATTCAATATAATTGGCTTAAGGGAGCTCAAGAGAACAGATAGACAACTAAATGACATCAAGAAACTATACATGAAAAAAAAGGGAAGTTCAACAAGGAAATAGAAATCATAAAAGCAATGAAGCAAATTCTGGCGCTGAAACATAAAGATGGCAATAAAAAAATCAGTAGAGGGTTCAACAGAAGACTCAATCAAAAAGAAAGGATAAGTGTGCTCAAAGACAGAAAATTTCAAATTACCAGGTTGATAGCATAAACAAATTAACAAACTCTTAACTAACTAAATAAAAAAAGACCGAATACATATACAAATAAAACTGTCGGTGAAACAAAAGACATTCAATTGATTCCGAAGAAACAAAGGATAATAAGACAATGCTATGTATGGTTTTTTTTTTTGTGCCAAAAAATTAACATTTCTCTAAAGAAGACATATAAATGGTAAACCATTTTACCATTTGAGGGATATGAAAAATCCTCAACATCCCTAATCATCAGGCAAATGCAAATCAAACCCACAACAACATATCACCTGTTAGAATGGCTATTATTAAAAAAACAACAACAGGGGCACCTGGGTGGCTCAGTTAAGCACCCCACTTTGGCTCAGGTCATGATCTCACAGTTCTTGAGTTCAAGCCCCTCATTGGGCTCTGTACTGACAGCTCAGAGCCTGGAGCCTGCTTCACACTCTCTCTCTCTCTCTCTCTCTCTCTCAAAAATAAACATACATACATACATACATACATACATACATAAATAAAATTTTGAATAAAAATTCAAAAAAAAAACCCTACAAAGTTAAAGATAACAAGTGCTAGAGAAATGTGGAGAAAAGGAACACTGGTACAATGCTGCTGGTAATGCAAACTGGTACAGCCATCATGGAAAATGATATTAAGATTCTTCAAGAAATTAAAAATAATACTACTCTATGATCCAGCACCCCCACATCTGGGTATTTAACCAAAAGAACTGAAATCATCATCTTGTGGGGATACCTATACCTCTATGTTCATTGCAGCATTATTCACAACAGTCAAGATATAGAAGCACACTAAGGGTCCATTCATTGATGGATGAATGGATAAAGAAAATGTGGTATATAGAGAGAGTGGGATATTATTTAGCCTTGAGAAGAAAGAAGCAAATCCTGCCATTTGAGACAACATGGATGAATCTGCTAAGTGAAATAAGCCAGATAAAGACAACTACTGGATGATTTCATTTATGTATAGAATTTTAAAGAGTCAAACTCATAGAAGAAAAAGGTATAATGGTGATTTCCAGGGACCGTGAGGAAGGGGAAAGCAGGAGGAGATGGTCTAAGAAAACAGAATTTTAGTTATATAAGACAAATACACTCTGAAGTGTTCTTATACAACATAGTGTCTCCACCTACGGTATTTACTACTTGTCTTAGTCTATTTGGGCTGCTATAGCAAAATGCCACAGGCCAAGTAATTTATAGGAATAGAAATATATATATCTCTCAGTTTTGGAGGCTGGGAAGTTCCAGATCAAGTTGTCAGCATGGCTGCATTCCGGCGAGGGTCCTCTTCCTGATTTATAACTGGGGACTTCTTGCTGTGTCCTCACATGATAGAAGGTGCTAGAGAGCAATGTGGGGTCTCTTTCCTAACAGCAGTAATTGTATTTGTTTTGGCTCCCTGCTCATGACCTGATCACCTCCCCAAGGCCCACCTCCTAATACCATCAAATTAGGCATTAGGATTTCAACATACGGATTTGAGGAGGGGGACAGAAATATTTAGATCATAGCAACACTTACAGTTTCCCAAGAAGATAAATCTTATGTTAAGTGTTTTTTTCACACCGTACAAAGTGATATTAATAATACAGGAGCTGGAGGAAACTTCAGGAGTGATGGATATGTCTATCTGTAGCCTTGAGGGTGGTGATTGTTTGTGTTTACATTCCTAAACTTATTGAGATGCATACATTAAGTGTGTTCAACTTTTTTTTAACATGTCAATTATACCCCAATTTTTTTAAAGTAGAATTCCCTGCCACTTTCTTAGACCTGTCACCCTGATGATGATAAAGTCATCTTTGCTGACTAAAGGTGTCTTGGCACCTGACCTAAGGTTTCACATCTTCATTAAACAAAATTTTAAACTATGTTATAATCATGTTATGAAGGGAATGGCAAGAACACTTTGTGAAGGATGCCCAGCCTTCTGGGAGGTTGTGCTCTGTGCATCAGTTGTGAGATGAGATTATATTCTACGTCCACCAGAATACAGAAAGAGATATACTTGAAGAAGCAAAGCTGTGAACAACTACCTGTGGTCTGGAATCCAATCTGGAAAGGAAAGAGGACTCATTTGAAAGGAGTAAATTAAAAGTAAACTGGCTTTTAAAAATTAGCACTCCGAGACAATTGTTTTGACAAGATCATAGTGACAGAAAATACTAGTCTTTACCCAGGTTGAGATCTGTCTTTCCTCTCACATAAGTCTTCTTCTTTTTTCAGTTTTTATTTATTTATTTTGAGAGAGAGAGAGAGAGAGAGAGAGCGCGGGGGAAGGGCAGAGAGAGAGGGAAAGAAAGAATCCCAAACAGGGGATCCCAATGTGTGGCTCAAACTCACGAGCTGTGAGATCATGACCTGAGCTGAAATTGAGTCTGACACTTAAACGGCTGAGCCATCCAGGTGCCCTTCACAGAAGTCTTTTGACATGTGAGGGGAATACGGCAAATGACATTAACTTGAGAAGTAGCATAGAGAACATACCAGTCTTCTATCCTTACATGATGGTAATAGGTACTTGCACTGGGTTCTTTTCAGGTGGGGAACAGAATACAGAACAGAAATCTCCCAGGAATCATATGCCAATTGATCTCATTCTCCAAACTGGTTCTTGTGGTCTCTTCTCCAGATGTGGGTGACATCACCAGACCCTTGTTTTGGTTAGTAATGTGCACTATCAGCTCGTATTTCTGCCATAGTCATATTATAAAAATTCAAGGAAATACAAAAAAAATGCATATTCATCAAGAGAAGGTCAGCAATGTTACTTCTGATGACCAGTACAGTCCTTCCATTAGTCTGCAGACTGGAAGTATGGGGGAGGGGCAGCTTAAGAACACAGAGATCACATTAGCAGTTTGTGAATTTGGAGGATTTAGGTTTGTGCCTGGCTTCCGAGCTTACTAGCTGTGTGATCTTTTGCAGTCTGCTCTATCTCTCTGGTATGAATTCTAGTATCTGCTTTATAGTATTTTCTGAGGATCCAAATAAAAACAGGATGCAATGCACTGACTGTAGTTCTTGTGCACTGTTAATATATTGTAGCTTTGATGATCATTACAATCTTATTAGAAATGAGGACTCCTGAACTCTAATGCCCATGGACAGCTACAGCAATGACAATACCTTTTTTTAAAGTTTATTTATTTATTTTGAGAGAGAAGGTGAGGGTGTGGGGGAGGGGTAGATAGAGAGAGGGAGAGAAAGAGAATCCCACTCAGGCTCTGTGCTGACAGCCTTGAACTCAGGAACCACGAGATCCTGACCCAAGCCAAAGTCAGACATGTAACTAATTGGACCACCTGGCCACCCCAGCAATGGACAATTCTTAAGCTTTGTGCCTAAGTTTTCTCTTCAAATCAGGGAATTATGCCTTTCTTATCTGATGGAATCATTGAAAGTATCAAATATAATGGAACTGTAACTACCACAATGGGTGACCAATAGTGTGCCCAATTATTTTGTGTCTGTGTTAGGAAGAAGATTGAGAGTCAAAAAAAAGTGAATGCTTTAAAAAAATATTTTTAATTGGGTGAGAGAACATTTTGAAGAAGAGAATTGGTAATTGCATAACCGGATGGAAAAGTTGGTTAGGATAAAGAAGGTGAGAAACAGGATTCTAATAAAATCAGAATTGAAAATCATGGATTATCACTAAAAGTGTAAACAATATTGAACTCCAGGAAATTATTGCTTAAGACTGCTAGGAAGTAAAACTCAGCTTGGTTCTTTTCTTGGCATACTTGAACACACATACACACACACACACACACACACATCCTCTCTCTCTCTCTCTCTCTCTCTCTCTTTCTCCCTCTCAATACCAGGTGATTAAGCAGATTTGTTTCTGTCATTTTCAACATGCCACTGCTTCACAGAACTTGGGAAGGCTTTGAGGGCTAAGGCTCCCTGGTTCTCAAGTGTTCCTCCTTGCATAACTCTGGTTTTTGAAGAGGTGCGCCAGAGGTGAAGTGCACACTATGTCATTTCCAGGATTTATGAGGAACCAAATGCTTGAGTCAGAAGTTGCCAAGTACACATTTCATTTTGATTTAAAAGACAGTTAATGCCTGAAATTGAAAAGAACACAAGTGATTACTAATGGAATAGGTAACTGGAACTAACAATTGAGAAGCAGACCTTTTTTACATGCAGCAGAGGATGCTGATTTGCAATTAGGTGGCTAAAGCAGGCTCCTAATAAAACGAGAATCGATCTTCTGAATGACAGGATTCTGTGACTGATCTTCTTTGATGGTGAAGAGGCAAATGGGGCATTTTGATATGTTGCTGGAAAGATCATTTTCTCTAACCGTACTATAAAGTTCTGTTCATACCCCTGACTTCAATGCCACAATAACTTGGCAAAAAGCTTCAATGGCTCACAAATGGATGCTTATAGAGGCATTTAAATTGTCCAGGCTTCGCTGCAGCTTGTAGAAAAAGAAGGGGTTCATGGTTACTGTAAATGTGGACCTTTCCATTGAATGGTGATATATAAGACTGATGACTAATAAACATACCCTACATGGGAAACATTTGAGTGATGACATCTTTTTTCTTTCACCCTTTTAACTAGTCACAATGGCTGGGATTTTACTTAAGAAATATATGGGAAACAGACTAAGCCCCAAGGCAGATCACCCTGGCAGCTGTAGAAAGAGAAGGCTATACTTTCCCATGTATGTTATCTGCATTTTTCTATCATTTTAACATCCCCAGGGAGATCAGCTTGGTCCTGTGCATGAGGCACATTGAATGCCCAAGTCTGGCAGACAACTTCAGCTTCTGACCAGAGAAAAAAGAGACAGACTATTAGGCTGTGGCCCTGAGGCTCCTGCCACAAGCCCTATCAATGCCATTTGGGTTTTTGGATAAAGGTACTCACAGAGGTTCCCAGTAATCCTGGGCACAATTCATTGTTAAGCTACCCTTTTTCCTGTGGCATTTCCTTGATCCTCATAGGAGATTCATGACAATCAAGTAACAAGTTGATTGTAATTTTGTAAAACATAAAGCAAAATGCAAAACATTATATCATTGTTTAATGCCACTTTGAAACAAGGTAAGTTCTTTATGCCCTCTCCATATAATTTATTATGGCCACTTACCTCATTTTTGCCTGCAGATATATATTTCTGGGTGCAGAATTATTCTAGTTTGCCATTAGACTCTATCATATCAATGAGCACGTTCCTAGTCCTTTGTCTACTCTGCTTTCTCCTATGTTGCTGAGATTTTCTAAGATTTTTCTAAATTAGTAAGTTAGAACCATACCATTCCTTTTTATTGAGACATAATTTACATATATAATATTGTATTAGTTTTAGGTGCACAACATAATGATGTGATATATTGCATACATTAGAGTGAATACCCAAATAAGTGTAGTTAATATCCATCACCTCGTATAGCTACAAATGTATCTTTTCTCATGATGAGTACTTTTAAGATCTACTTTCTTAGCAACTTTCAAATATACAGCACACTATTGTTAACTACAGTCACCATGCTCTATATCCCCAGGAGTTACTAATCCTATTGCTGGAAGTTTGCACCTTTGACTACTTTTCCCATTTTCCCTACCTACCACCGCCAATCTGTTATCTGTTTCTATGACTTTTGTTTGTTTGTTTTTTAAGATTACACATATAAGTGAGGTCATACAATATTTGTGTTTCTCTCTGCCTTATTTCATTTAGTATAATGCCTTCAAGTCTCACCCATGTTGTAAAAAACATGAGGATTTCCTTTTTATGTTTCAGTAATATCCCATTATACATATCATATGAGATATATGTGTATATATATGTATATATATGCTATATATATAATATGCTTTTTAGTTCATTCATCCATCAGTGGACACTTAGGTTGTTCATGTCTTAGCTATTATAAATAATGCTGCAATGAACACGAAGGTGCAGATATCTCTTCAAGATAATGATTTAATTTCCTTCAGATATATGCCCAGGAGTGGAATTGTGAATCATGTGGTAGTGTTATTTTTAATAATTTGAGGAACCTCCATACTGTTTTCCACAGTGTCTATGCCAATTTACATTCCCACCAACAGTGCACAGGGGTTCCCTTTGCTCTACATCCTTGCCAACCCTTGTTATCTATTGTCATTTTAATGACAGCCATTCTGACAGGTGTGAAGTGATATCTCATTGTAGTTTTGATTTGAGTTTTCCTGATCATTAGTAATATTGAGCAACTTTTCATTTACCTTTTGGCTATTTGCGTCTTCTTTGGAAAACATTTAATTCATCTGCCCATCTTTTAATTGGACTTTTTTTGTTTTCTATAAGGTTGTAAGAGTTCCTTTTATATTTTGGGTATTAACTCCCTATCTAATATATGATTTGAAAGTATTTTCTCCCATTCTATAGGTTGCCTTTTCACTTTGTTGATGGTTTCCTTTACTGTGCAAGAGTTTCCTAGTTTGATGTAGTTAAATTTCTTTATTTTTGCTTATGTTGCCTTTGCTTTTGGGGTCAAATCTAAAAAAATCATTGCCAGGACCTATATCAACCCCCCTCTCATGTTTTCTTCAAGGAGTTTTATGGTTTCAGGTCTTACATTCAAATCTGTCATCCATTTTGAGCTGATTTTTGCCTGTAGGGTACAATAGGAGTCCAGTTTCATTCTTTTACATGTGGCTTTCCTGTTTTCTTAACATCATTTATTGAAAAGACTGTCCTTTCTCTATTGTATATTCTTAGCTTCTTTGTCATTAATTGCTCATATATGTGTAGGTTTGTTTCTGGGCTCTCTATTCTGGTCTATTGATCTGTGTGTTTGCTTTTTTATGCCAAGACCATACTGTTTTGATTACGATAGCTTTGAAAGGTGTTTGCAATCAGGAAGCGTGGTGCCTCCAGCTTTACTCTTTTTTTCTCAAGATTGCTTTGGGTATTCAAGATCTTTTATACTTCCATACAAATTTTAGGATTGTTTGTTCTATTTCTGTGAAAAGTGTCATTGGAGTTTGGAAAGGGATCACATTGAATCTGTAGATTACTTTGGATAGTATAGAGATTTTGACAATAGTAATCATTTCAATCCATGAGAAAGGAATATCTTTCCATTTATTTTGTGTCTTCTTCAATTTCTTTCATCAGTGCTTTATAGTTTTCACTATATAGATCTTTTCACTTCTTGAGTTAAATTTATTCTTGGGTATTTTATTCTTTTTGATGTAATTATAAATAAGTTGTTTTCCTAATTTCTGTTTCTGATAGTTTGTTGTTAATGTATAGAATCACAACTGATTTTTGTATATGAGTTTTGTATTCTGTAACTTTACTGAATTCATTCATTAGTTCTAACAGTTTTGGAGGTGTGGAGGAAATTTTTCTATAGTAAATTAAGTAAGTTGCTTAATCTTCTTTCCTTCCATTCTTGAACCTAAATTAGATGAATTTAAGCACACAGACAAATTATTTCAATTTTCTGGATTGTCTCTGCATCTTGCTTTTCTGCTACCAGAATCTGTCTCTTTAGAATAAAGAACATATACCTACATAAAGAACTGGTCTTTCTAGGACCACATTATTATTAGGTAATGGAAGGGGAATATTTCTTTGCTCAGATATACCCTCCTCTTATAAGCAACATAAATATAAAATATGCCTAGATGTCTAAAGTGTCTCAACCTCTATGGGCCTCCTTATTTTACTTTCATTAAGCTGCCAGGGTCCAATCTCCTGAGAATTGAATGGAAGAAGAAGTTGAGGTCAGCAAGACCTAACATGACTAGCAGGTCATTTTTAGGCCCAAATGCAAGTCCCATGGTCAGCTCAAAGAATAATGCTGTCCCTTTTGTCCTTCCTTTTATCACATTTGTTGCTAAGGCAAACATGGATTTAGAATCCAGATTGAATGTCTAGGATGATGTTGAAAAAGAAATTATAAAGTTATAAAGTTAAAAGCTCTTGCTTCTTACTCTCCACTCCCCATTGCCATCCTGCTCCACTGCATAAACATTAAAATACTATCTAGACATACTTCATCGTGAGTCTTAAGAAGGTCTGTTTCTACTGGCAACCAACTTCCTAAACATCACCACACACCGATTAGGAAAAAATCAGGGTTGATGAAACCACAAAGGTAAGATTTGTTCTAGGTGATTTATTCTTCCGTAATTTCTTCCAAGAGCCCCTGACCCTCAACACACACACACACACACACACACACACACACACACACACACACACACCTTTTTCCCTTACATAAATGAGTTTTGGAAGCCCTTTAACCTTTTTTTCTTATAGACATCATTCTAAAGGAAAATAGAGACCAGTGTATTCTGTAAGTTTATGTAAGTTCCCAAAAAGAAGTCACTCTTGTGCGGTTTCAACCCTCACTGCAGCAAGTTTCATTATGGTGAGTATGACAAAGGGCAGGCTGTGCTGCAAAAATGCCAGCCGTCTCTGTGTTCACAAACCTTCTATCACTCTTCTTGATTTGACATGAAATATTAAACACCAGTTACCAGCAAAAAGTTATTGAACACAGATGTCCACTATCACTTTCAAATTGCTAAAGTCAATTTGGGTTTATATATTTTCTTTGCTTTAGCGTTCGCATGCAACACAAATGTTCTGTGACAGTAATGATTTCACAATATACCCTTTCAATTAGGAAAGCACATCGTATATGTGTTTTCATTTTTAAAATGCCTATTTTTTTTTTCATTCGAAAGCTCTGGGTCCCTCACTGAAAATGGGACCTTGGATAGAAAAATAAATAAAAAGAAAGAGCTCCACCTACTGATTCATCTTAAAACCTTTTTTCTCTGTTCTGGTTTTGAATTGAAAATGCTCCTGGCACAACAGGAATTTTGTGAGCACGTAGCTCAAACTGTTTAGTTAAAAAAAAAAAAAAAAAGATACAGGAGGTGCCCCCATGGAAGGGAATAGATTAGAAAGGAGCTCTGTCTCTCTAACTGAAAGAACTTCCCACCCCCACCTTCTCTGTGCCCCTCAGAAGCCCTAATTAATAAGTCTGCTTCAGGTTTAGTGCTCCCCAGGGATATGGGTTAACTGTGGCGTTCCTTTTTGCTGGATTTACCAGAATCCCGACGGGTTACACATTTTGCTCCACAACAATAATTGTATTCATGTCATTGGCTACCTTTTCCTTCTGAAGGACTTGGTGGGCCCTCTTTGAAAGGATTTAAAGGGCCATGTCTCCCACGGGTGAAACTGGAATTGTTTAGCACCTACCATACTACTCCCCTGGCTCAACCACTAGACTCAAGTGATTTCAAAGAGGAAGTGAGGAAAAACATCCACTGGGAACCTGGGGGTAACTTAAGGAGGCCAAGAGTAATTACTTGAGGAGGAACTGCTGTGCCAGCCTCCTGGGGGCAAGGCTTCTGAGAGGCAGCTGGAACGGTGGCTCTCTGTGATGTCTGCCAGCTCTCACCCTGTTACCTTTGTTGCTGAGAAGCTTCCAGAACCATTTTTAATTCCTGTCTTGGAGCTTCTTGGGAGAAGGGCGTGTTCCTATGAGCCTCCCATTGTGTGCCAACCCAAGCAGTTTCCTGGGGACACAGACAGATGTGACTTATTGGGGCGATATCCTGGCTGCTTCTTTGAAGGGTCATAACATTCTGGGTTTTAGGTACCCACTGCTTCCTGTACTACAGAATTTCTCTTAAGATGAATAAACACCAGACTGTATTCATCTCATACATTTGAGCAGTGGCTATAGAAAATATTACCAATGGGCAATGAGATGATATCTGGAAACACACAATGGAGTAATTTAGATTAAAATCTCCTACCTTTGAATCTGTCTGCTCAGTCATGCATTTCTATAGACATGATTAACTAACCATAAGACCCAGGAATTCAAAGTCTGAATAGAAAATGTCTATTCTTCCCCCAAATGAATCACACATCACCTATCACTGCAGAGTTGCCAAACTCTATGGTTTTCTTGTCAAACATAAATTCAATAGCTGACCACAGCCAGGAACAGGAATTTCTTATAAATCAAATAACTACATACATTAGAGGGAGATGCAGGGGACCCACTGCCACATTTCAGTCAATCAAAAATATATGTAATGAGTGTCTACTGTGTTCAAGGTGCTGTGCTTGGTGTTGTGGGGGTACTTAATGAAATATGACCTGGCCCTAACCCTTAAGCAAGGAAACACCTGACTCACATTGCTGCTATGAGGATTATATGCAATTACCTAGCACAGTGCCTGGCACATAATTGGTGATAGGTAACTGGTCACTGATATCATTACTAGTAATGTAATATAATATTTCAGTAATCTTTAATACACAAATGGAAGAGATGTTATATGATGGAGGGGTTACCAAATGGTTGACTCAGACACTAATTGTGTTGAGATCAAAAGAGAGGGAAATTCCTGGAGTCTAAAGTAGGTGAGATAGTTTCACACAGACAGTTTGAGCCTTAATTATAATGTACCATTTTTGGAAGCTCATTAAAGTCCAGGCAGTGGAATGATCATTGAGAATTTTATCTCTTTTTCACTCTCACAGTCTTTCACAATGAAATGATGTAGATATAATCACCCTTGTTTTACAGATGAAGGAATGAGGTCCAGGGAGGCTAAGTAACATACTTCGTGTCACAAAGGCCTGACACTAAGGCTTACGGTTTTCCCACTTATTCAAATGGTTGCCGTGACTGTTAGAAACGGAAGAAAATGCAGAAACCATGTTGCCCTAATTGACCACCTGACAGGTAAAGAAGCAGAGGTCCCTCAAAGAAAAGAGATTTGCACAAGTTCACACAGCTACTGAGTGACATCGCTGACATTAGAGACGGAGACTCTGCCTCCAACTAGGTGCCATTTCCAATGTTTTCCACATATTTGTCAATATTTATCCTAAGTCCATAACCCTTTTCATTTTCATTTTTAAAGTTTATTTACTTATTTTGAGAGAGGCAGAGACAGCATGAATGGGAGAGGGGCAGAGAGAGAGGAAGAAAGAGAATCCCAAGTGGGCTCTGGGCTGCCAACGAAGAGCCCTACCCGGGGCTCAAACTCAGGAAACTGAGATCATGATCTGAGCCTAAACCAAGAGTTGGAAGCTTACCCAACTGAGCCACCCAAGCGCCCCAATAGTACTTTAAAAATATAAATATAAGAATATTATGCTAAGAGAAATCTTTGGGCTCCAAGTCAACTTTCCAACACCTCTCTTCTCTGATGAGTAGGTAGGTACTTAGTGATTTCCTATTAGTGAGAAATCATACTCCACTTCACACTCTGCTCTATTCTGTTCCTTACACACACACACACACACACACACACACACACAGTCCCACTCAAATTACATTCTGTTTTTATTCAGAAGGTAAAATGCAGGCTAGGTTTACATGCACATTTGAGGTTTCTATTTAAGCAAGCCCAGACTTAACTGAACCATTCTTTCTTCAAGCTTCTGTTTCAGCAGGATTTGGAGTTAATCTGTTTCCTGGGAATTGTATAATTTAGGACAAATATGGCAAATATCTACTAATCATAGATGCTGTGATCTGAATGTTTTTGTCCCCCCAAAATTTATATGTTAAAAGCCTAATGTTCACTGTGATGGTATTAGAAAGTGAGGCCTTTGGAAGGTAATTAGGTCATGAGGATGGAGGCCTCATGAATGGAATTAGTGTCATATGAAAGAGACCCCCCCAAGCTCCATGGCCCCTTCCACCACAAGAGGACACAGAGTGAAGGTACCAGCTATGAACCAGAAAGGGGGTCCTCACCAGAAGGCGACCATGCTGCTGCCTTAATCTCAGACCTTCAAGCCTACAGAAGTGTAAGTGAGAAGTTACTGTTGTTGGAAGCTACTTAGTCTATGGTATTTTGTTATAGCAGCCTGGATGGATGATAATAATAGACATTAATAATTGATTACAGAATACTTTCTTCTTTGGTTCATGAATGGTTCCAAGATCAATCAGGGCTCCTCAGAGTGCCTACCAATCAGAATGTTAAGTGAAATGAAAACTTTTGCTCTCTGTGATCATAGGTTTTTCTTGATCTGATACAATCATGCTCCTTTGCATCCCTCTTCTATTTTCTGTTACAGCACTCTACCAATTTCCGGAGTTGACCCAAGCATAAAATCAAAAGAAACATATGAAACTGCAGTAGGGCAGACTCTTTTAACAAGGGAAATATATATAATAAAAACTAATAATTCGTCTTTCAGTTCTCTAATTCAATTCTTATTTTTTCTTTTTTGAGAGTGCAATTACGTATCATAAAGCAAATACCTATGTAAATTTCATCATGGTCATGCAATAAAATATTGTCTGTGCCTAGGAGGGCCTTTAGTGCACCCCCTTTTAGTCACTCCTTCCTCCTCAAAATTACCAATACTTTGAATATTCTAATAATAATTTCCTTCCTTTTCCTGATGTGATCAAAGCATGTATGACTAGGGTTGAGTTATACAGAGTGTACATATATATGTATATATATAAAGGAGCAGTAGTAAGATATATATGTATATTTAATATATGTACATAATATATATAAAGGAATAGTAATAAAATACATATGTATATTCCTGGCCTCTTTTACTTGACATTACATCCATTCATTCATAGATATGCCACAGGTTATTTAGCCATACTGTTGAAAACACTTTTTTTTTCCAGTTTTGACTATGCTAAATAATGCTGCTGTGAACATTTTTGTACGTTTTCTGGTATGCATGGTCTGCATTATCTTGGGCACATATTAAAGAATAAAATTACAGGGCCTTAAAATATGGTCAACATTAGTAGATGTATTTTTCCAAAGTAGTTGTAGTACCATCCAATACCAGTAATGTAAGAAATCCTATTGCCCCCTAATATTTATTATTATATCTTTAGGTGATTTTCATTTGTATTTTTCACACTACTAATGAGGTTGGATATCTTTTTGTATATTCCATATGTTATGGATATTTGCTATCATTATGTGTGTGTGTGTAGTGTCTTTCAATTTTCTTGTCTTTTTTTTTTTTTTTTTTTTTTTAGAAAGAGAGAGAGTGTGAGTTGGATAGGGACAGAGGGAGAGAGAGAGAGACAAAGAGAGAAAGAATCCCAAGGAAGTTCTATGCTCAGCACAAAGCTCGATGCAGGGCTCAATCTCACAACCGTGAGATCATGACCTGAGCCAAAATCCACACTCAACCAATTGAACCACCCAGGCACCCCTTCTTGTCCATTTTTTCTATTAGATTGTGTGCCTCTTCGTTATTTTTATGTGGGAGGTCTTTATATAATATGGAAAAGGGGGTTTTATTAGTAATATATGTTGAAAACATTTTTTCCTCTTGATTTTTTAACTGCATTAATGGTATATTTTGATGAACAGAAAAGTTCAATTTTAATAAATAATCCTGTTTTTTCAATCATTTCTTTTTGTTAAAACTTTTGTTTCTCATTTAGGAAGTTTTCACCTTTGGGGAACCTGGGTGCTCAGTCGGTTGAACATTCGACTCCTGATTTCAGCTCAGGTCTTGATGTTAGGATGGTGGGATCGAGCCTCGCTTCAGGGTCTGTGCTAAGCATGGAGCCTACTTAAGATTCTCTCTCTCTCTCTCTCTCTCTCCCCCTCTCTCTCTCTCTCTCTCCTTTCGCCCCTCTCCCTGATTCTCTCTCTCTCTCTCAAAAAATAAAAATAAATTTAAAAAAAAGAATTTTTCACCAGGGGCACCTGGGTGGCTCAGTCAGTTGAATGGCCAACTCTTGGTTTCTGCTCAGGTCATAATTCCGGGGTCATGGGATCAAACTGCATTGGGCTTCATGCTGGGCATGGAGATTCTCTCTCTCTCTCTCTCCCTCTGCCCCTCTCCCCAGCTCATGGACACTCTCTATCTCTCTAAAAATAAAAATTAAATTTAAAAAAGAAGTTTTCACGTATAGTGAGATTATAAATATATTCTCCTATATTATCTTCCACATGCTTTATTATTTTACCTTTCACATTTAAATCTACAATACATGTGGAATCCATCGATGTGTATATACAATGTGAAGGAAGGCCAAGTTTCTTTTGTTTTTTTCTATACATAGTCAACCTTCCCAATATCATTTGCTGAAAAGACCATATTCTCCACTATTCTATTCCCCACATATTGTATCACATGGTCTGTCGATCCTATTCATTTGATCTACTCATATCTTTGTAAACCCATACCATGCTCTTTTAATTAGTGTAGCTTTATAAGTTTGACATACAGTAGAGCAATACCAACCATTAATGGTTATTTATAGGGGAGATGACTGCAGAAAATACACAGAGGGAACATCAAAGGATGACTGAAAATTAGGAGATGCCGAAACATCCAGGCTTAGTCCTTGGGCCACTTTTTACCTGCCTACACCTAAGTCATCTCATCTAGTCTCATGCTTTCAAATACCACCTAAAACTTTCTGTCTCCAGCCTGAACTTTCCCCCTAAATCTTGGATTTAACTTTCCATCATCCTATCTGACATCTCCACTTGAAAATATAATGGGCATCTCAAACCTAACATGTCCAGCACTGACCTCCTGATACCTGCCTCTCCCCATTAAAGTTGTAGTTCCTCCTGTAGTCATTCTCATCTCAGTTAAACAGTAATTCAACTCTTCCATGCACCTTGTGGTGGCTTTTTTTCCTCCTCTCTTTCTCACTCTTCACATCCATTGCATCAGGAAATGCTCTTTGTTCTGCATGAAATTATATCCAAAATTAACAACTTCTTCCCACTCCACTCAACATTCTAGATGCCATCTTCTTTTGTCTGGATTATTGCAATAGTCCCTCACTAGCATCCCTGCTTCCACCCCCAGTTCTCCATAATTTATCCTCTCCCCAGAAAGCATGGCTATTTTCTTATTATTCCTCTTTTCAAACACAGCTCAATAGATTTCCACATCATTCAGTGTAAAAACCAAAAACTATGTTGAACAAACACCTAAGTAACCTGGTTCCCTGATATCTCTCTGATTTCATCTCTTAATATTCTTCTCTTTATTCTCTCTGTTCCAGATACCTTGGTTTCAAACATGCCAGGCATGCCCTCTCCTTACTGTTTTTGTATTAGCTGTTCCCTTTGCCCGGAACATTATTCGTTGCCTCCTTGCATTCACATACCTGAATTTCTCATTTCTTTTGGTTCTTCACTATATAGTTACCTTTTCAGTGAGATAATCCCTGGACATCTTATCTAAAATTTCATATAGTCTGACATCATTTTATGTTGTCTTTCCATGCTTTGTTTTTTTCTTAACACTCATTACTATTTTATATACTATCTAAAATATTCATTTTACTTATTTATAGTGTTTATGTTGTGCCTCTTTGAAGTGATGTGATTTGAAGCCCAACAGGAGGAATTAGCCTTAAAAAGGAGTAATAGCAGTATATCCATTATAACAGGTGAGAGAGAGGATAGGATAAATGCCCACATTAGTGGGCTCATAAATCTGATTGGTTGAGGAGTCCATAATCTACTGCATAGACAGTGCTTCTGTCTTCTTACATATTATCTCCAAAAGGATTGGTTGGACAGATTTCTTAGAACTATGCATTGAAAAAATTCTTTATGATTGGCCAGTTTTGTGCTTTATAATATTACCTGAACACTTTGACTACTGAACATGTTTGGATATGGGGCAGATGGAGAGGTGGAGGGGGGACAAGAAGAGAAAAATCTGCATATCCAAATTCAATGTACTTACATTCATTTGAGCTTAAAACTTCTTATCAATTTAAGAAGTAGCTGGTGCCCTATCTGTAGCTTTATCTGTGATTGTGTCAACTGAAACATAGTAAAAAGCCTGAAATCTGGTTGTCCCTATGAAAGGGCAGTAGTTAGTTAACTTCAATATCACTTGCAGTAAGTATCAGTTACAGGCTTATAAGAAAACTATCCAAACAATACCACCCTAATTTGGTCACCCAGTAAGTGAGGTGACTTCCTAGATGAACAGACATTTAGATTTCAAAGACTGTGTTATGAATTAAATTGCATCCCACCAAGAAATCTTGAAAGTACCCAGTACCTATGAATGTGACTTTATTTGAGAATGAAGTCTTTGTAGATCAAGTTAAGTTGAGGTTATTAGGGTAGACTCTAATTCAATAAGACTAGTACCCTTATAAAATGGCAATATGGGCAAAGACAGACACACACACACACACACACACACACACACACACACACAGGGAGAACACCATGTGAAGATAATGGCAGAGATCAGGGTGCCGCATCTACAATCCAAGGAACATCAAAGATTGCCAGACACCAGCAGAGGCTAGATGAGAGGCATGGAACAGAATTTTCCTTACATTCCTCAAAAAGAACCAACCTTACTGACATTTTGATCTCAGACGTGTATCTAGCAGAGCTGTGAGACAATCTTGTTATGTAAGTCACACAGTTTGTGATACTTTGTTATGGCAGCCAGAAGAAACAAATATACTCCTCCTCTTTTAAAAACAACTAAAGTAAATAGGATTCAGCTTGTGGCCACAAGAATTATAATCTAGTAAGATTTCCAAGGTTGAGAGAGTCTTTTTGTTTTAAAAATAGACTTTTCAATTTAGAACAATTTCAGATTTTAAAAATTGCAAATATGCTACATAGAATCCCCACCGTTTCCTTTCCTAACATCTTATATGAGCAGGGTATACTTGTTACAACTAATGAACTGATATTGATACATTAAAGTACACACTTTGCTCGGATTTTCTTAGTTTTGACCTAGTGACCTAGCCCATTGAGGCTACCATATTGCACTTAGCTGTAGTGTTTCCTTATGCTTCTTTCACCTGTGACAATTTCTGACTTTCCTTGTTTGTTGTTGGCCTTGATCATTTTGAGGAGTACTGTGTTTTGTGAAATATCCCTCTGTTGGGATTTGGCTGATGTTTTTCTTGTGATTAGACTGGGAGAGTAAGTTTTAGGGGAATGATCACGAAAATAAGCTATCATTTTCATCACATCATCATACCACCAACATGACTTATCACCACTGATGTTAACCTTGATCACCCAGCTGAGGTAGTGTTTGTAAGATTTCTTCACTGTAAACTTATTCTATCTCACTCCCTTCATACTATATCTTTGGAAAGAATTCACTATCCATAACCCATACTTAAGTGATGAGGAGTTATGTTCCACCTCCTTTGGGGTAGAGTATCTATATAAAATATTTGGAATATTTTTGCAAAGGAGATTTGTCTCTTCAGTGTACATTGTAATTACCTGGAATAGCTATTTCAATGCCCTGAATATAAGGAGACTCTACAAAGAGGATAACTTAAAAATGTTACTATATAATTTCTCTTTAAAACAAAATAAAACAGTATTAGTGGTTTATCTAGAACAAAGCAGATAAATAGAAATAATAATCTATACTTTCTAATGATTTCCTCTGATCATACAGCCTTAATTTCTCTCTACTACAGCATGTATTCTCAATTACCAAGAGCATTAAAATTGGTTCCCAAGTATGAAGGAAATGTTTTATTTGATCACAAAATTATTTAACCTCTTTCATTGTCACATGGAGAGGTTTATATCCTTGTGTATGATTCAATACTGCCTTTTCTTCATGTGTATCCTCTCCTGGGGTACAATACAGGGTAGAGAGGGAGAAATCCTTGTGTTTCCCCCAAATGTAGACTTTTTCACTAACCATGGATATGCCTAAATCCAGACATTCTAGATTTTGCATTTCAAAGTATGGAGTTCCATTTTCCATCTCCTTTCTCAGACAAAACTAGTAAAGTGATATTATGGAAATGCTCATGCTACAAGGATCACAATAGACTATATTTAATGCATCCATATTATTCATTCAGCAAACATTTATGGAAGGTTGGACATGTGCAAGGCACTATCTTTGGTTCTGGGGAAACAGCAATGAGAAAGTACTGATTAGGTCTCTGTTTTGACATAGTTTTAAACTTGGTGGAGAAGATAGGCATTGAGTAAGAAAATTACAATTGAAGAAATTTAGGATACTATGAAGGTATAAAATATGACCAGGTAGTGGATGATGGGCTAGTTAATTTAGTGCAAAAAAACAGAAGGTTTCTTTGAGAAAATGATATTTAAGCTCAATTCTGCAATATGCATAGGAGTCAAGCAAGCATTAGAGGTCAAGCTGGGGATGATTATCACATTAAGTGATATAGTCCTGCTTTGAGTGAGAGTAAAGTTTCTCCTTGCTTTACAAGGGACAAAGACTTTTGAAAAGATCTCAAATAAAGCTAATGCAAGGGTTCAGAAAGCTTTTGGAAAGTCAGATGAAAACCTGGCTTACCCTGGACATTTATTATACATAGTTAGGGACAATTCCTACTAGTATCTTCGTCTCAAAAATTCCATGGAAATAGAAACAATACAATACATCTATAATAGATGTAATTATATTGCAGCCTCTCATGCAAAAGGTAAAATTGTGCGGTTGTCAGGATGTTTGCTACAAAGGCAGAAAAAAAAAATCTGAGGCAGCAGTTTCCCAAATGTGGTGACAGCCTAGTCATAAAAGAACATTCTACTTTATAGTTATGAATATATTAATCATTCCAGTGGTTTACTGTGAATATTTTCTACCATTTACAAGAAAACATCTGCTACAACTAGATGAATGATTAGCTGCAAAGTACATAGCAATTTTGTTTTTAGGGATTGCTTTCTAAAGTACCACCATTTCACCCTTCACTTCATTCAGGTACATGTATAAAGACATAGGGGGTCATTTCCCGAATTTTCTGGGTCAGCAAAAACAAATTCTTGAAGAGGCTCATAAGATAAAATTTTTGCTTCTCTTAGAATTTGAGTATCTCTTTGAGATCACTCCATCCCATTTTCAAAGAGTTCTATCCCCCCTCCCTGGCCACTTTCTAGGACTATTTTCAAAGTTAATGTTTAAGTGTTAATTAAGCCTAGCCATCTCTTAAGAGATAAGTAAGTAAACAGGCTAGCCTTGATAACAAGGTTTCTAAGACTGGACATAAAGGAATGTTAATGCGTCTTTCATAATGGAGGCAATATGTTTATAATCTTAGACTTAAAGTAACTATGGTTACAAAGCCTTGTTCTGCCTCACCTTTACTTGATTCCTTTCACTGGGGATCCACCTCTGTCATCAGGAGAGAGTCTCTTTGGCTAATAGCACTCAGTTTGTCACCATGAGAATACAAAGATTAACTGCCTTGTGAATAGAGTGTGCAAATTTTTTTTTTATCTGCTTCAGAAGTGTCTTTTCAAGAAGGAGGACTTGGTCAACAAAGAGAGAAGTATTCCCAGTTTAAACCAACTTTCTAAATAAAAAACATTGGCTTTCTATTGCATCTGAAGTGCTTTGTTATCAATGATTACCTAGCAATTGCTACAAGTCTTTAAACCCATAGTCCTGAAGTTGACTAAGTGCTTCAAAAAGAATTTCTGAAGATACTTAGGGTAAAAGGGTCAAGAAGAAGATATTATCAGGGTATTATTTAAAATACTAGATTTAGGATGAATTGCTGTAGACATCTTCTCAAAGAGTGTTAAGGAGAGAGGAAATAAACATGAGAAACAAAGCAGGATTCAAAATGTATACATAATCTATTTTATAAAACAATTTAAAATATATAAAGATGAAAGAAAGTACATGAAAACATAAACATTCAGGGGTGAGATTATGGGTGATTTGCCACATTAAGCATGTATTACTTAAATAATTAAGAGAAAAACAATAAGCTTTATATAATAATTATTTTAAAAAACAGCTAGAGCTTTGGCAATTGTGAAAAGGATCACTGTTAATCTGGTACACTTTCGGAGGAGGTTGGCAAATGATATCAGGAGTTGTGAAAATACTGATGATTTTTCACCTGGCGAAAAAAAGAGTAATGAAACATGAAGGCTGGCTCCAACCATTGGAAAGACTGTCAGGTAGAGGAGTAACAAGACTTATTTTCCAAAGACTAGAAATTCTATGGAGTCAGCGCTTGTCTTAATTTAAGAAAGACATTTCTAACAATAAGGAAACAAACTGATATTCAAGAAGTTGGGTGGATATCAGACAATTATAAAAATGATGCTGAGTGAGAACTAAGACTATGGGGTTCTTAAGGTCCTTTCAACCCTTGGATTCAATTACTTTAAACATTGCTAACATATTTGCCCAAGACTCGAGAGGTCAGAAGTCTTGGTTTTTCTTTTCCTCTCCTTTCTTCTCCCTTCCCCACTCTCAATTTCCTCCGATAGTGACTGAAAATGCTGAGTCCAGCATTTTTCAAGGAATCACTGGGGCAAATTGCCCTTGAGCACAATGCTAATGGAGCAGTCAAGTCCTCATGATAACACACCTGATTTAAATAGAATAGAAATTACAGAATATAGCGACTTGCCTAATTTACCACAATGTGTCAATTATGTACCATAAATACATGGTGGGGTTTCCTTGGCTTGGGGTTTGCAGGGGCTTGAGAAAAATAACAAAGAGTAAGATGGGACCAGATTTCCCAACTCATCTGATTTAGAAATGACCCATATTATCCATTCTTTTCTCTATTTCATCAATTTCCATACCATTTTACTCAAAATCTGTGATCAAGTTTCCCATACATCTCAGTCACCAAATTCAGGATGCCCCTTGTGTGATCCCTAAAGAGTGGGACATCCTCACCTTTCTTTGGCTTTAAGGTAGGAAGCAAATATTTTTGTAATACTATTCTTTCAGGAACCAGCCAAATAGTATTAGAAACTTGTTCCAAATACCAATAGCCATTTACCTGCTAGTAAAAATAACAGAATATAGATACTTAAAATTCTGGGTAATTTAGATATTTAGAAAACTCATTCTACTCAAAGGCATAAATACCAGAAGAATGATTGAGCCTGTTGGATATGTTCCGTTGATAAATATTAAAAATGTGATTTTTTTTAACTTTCCTTCTGAAATATAAAGACATGTCATAGAAGGGAGAACTGTAATTCCTAATTCTCTATTTTCTGAGAAAGCCTCTAATTTCAAATATATCATGTTAAACTTTCTGTGGTCACTTCCCATGTTCTGATTTTTTATTTGGGAAATACTGTCCTGTACATGACAGTATTTATGAGACGGTAGACTTGTTCTCTATGAATAAAAGAATATAAATAACAAGAAGAACTATACAAGGGCTATTGCAGGAGTTACAGAACTAATGTACATGCAGTCTCAGGCCAGCTTTCTGCACTCAGTAAGAAAGTGCTGTTACGATTATTGTCAATGGTATTGCTATTAACAGATGAAACTTAGACTACTTAGTCCAGATTCCACTTCTACTTTTTCAGAATCTATATGGTGCAGTATTGCAATCTATTTTTATTTAACCTTCTTGTAATTTTGAGTGAAGAACTTTGTTCCTCTCTGTTCATATCAGGGATAGGCTAAATAACTGATGGGTATTAAGGAGGGCACTTGTTGGGATGAGCACTGGGTATTATCTGTAAGTGATGAATCACTAAATTATACTCCTGAAACCAACACTACACTATATATTAACTAACTAGAATTTAAATAAAAACTTGAAAAAAATAAACAAATTCATTAGTAGGATTAAATGAATGAAGGAAGGAAGGAATGAAGGAATGAAGGAGTGAAGGAATACATACATACATACATACATAAAATAGTATTTTGCTTGGATCACAAAACATTACTTCCTGTGATAGACATATTAAACCCCTATTAAAGATACTCATTTGGTAAAGAACTCATGTGAGATTCAAAGTCATGTTTCTGCAGAGTTCTCTGTCTTGCTGTGAATGAGAATGCTGTGAAATATTAAGGAAAACAATATATCTCAATAGAGACAAGCCCCCAAAACCTCTGATTGTTTATGGTGTCTTGGCCTTTACATGATGTACCTCATAATTAATTTTTATTAACATAGAATATTTCCTTGTTAACCATTAAAATCCTATGAGTGAATTATATTTCAAATAATCTTATGAGTAGAAAAAGGAAAATAAAAGCATTGATCACAATGTGTCCAAAAATGGGGACAGAAAATATTGGCCAAGAAAGAAGAAAGAACAGGTGTTTGCCCTTATCCCGCACTCCTTCAGACTGGAATATGGAAGAGCCACACTCTTGTTTTTGTGGATATGCTCTAAAGAAAACAGAAAAATCCAGCTAAGATGTGCATTGATTCTCATGAATATGTAGAGAAGTGTTTACATGTCTTGAATTGAGAATGGAATTCTAGTCCCTTTAGACTGTGAGCCAGATTTTAGAAGGCCAATACAAGCCTGCTTGTATTGTCTAATCATTCTCTCTTCTGGGAACATTCTAATTTAGCTAAAACCAGGATTTGGACTTGGCCTAGCTATAAATTAAAAGAATACTACATGGCTATGCAGCTCTGCTCAAGAGTTTATTTGCTCTTACATTAAAAAATAACTCAAGTCACTCTCAATGGATTCATTAAAAACCTGATTTCTCCACTTTATAGCTATTTTGCCTGGCAGATGGGATCTGGTTTTTTCCTTATGCTGCATTTTTTGAACTAAGTATATATGGTGGGATAGCAGTACACTCTCCCGCCAACAAAAAAGCCACATGCATATTTCAATAAAATCACATTATTTGGCATCTACTGTCCACATATGTTCATTTGGCTATTGCTAGTCCAAGCCAATTATAGCCACAAGGGAAATGAGTGTTTGAAATTTAAACAAGGGGCTCTAAATTTTGTAAGAGAGAAGAGGCCTCCTGACAGGTAGATCAGTCTCTAATTCATTTTTAATGCTGTTGACAATTCCATAAATCATTGTTTCTCTCCGATTATGTGCCAGCTTCTGTGCTATAGAAGTTTGAAAAGAAAACTTCTCTGTGCATTTGGGTGGGGGTGTAGGGTTAGGTAAGACTCTTTGAATGATCTTTTAAGGATGAATAATTCACCACATAGAGAATAAAGAGCATTGCGAGCAGCGAGAATAGTATGGGGGTATGGTGAGTTGTGAGGTAAAGCAATTCTTCATTGTGGCTCAAGACCACATGGTGGAATGGATGTGGAAACTTAACTGGGAAGGGGATAGTAGAGATGATGGATTTCTTGGTGCAAAGAGCCATTGTCAAAAGTTTTTAAATGAGGAATTAAGCTCTATCCCTGTGAGTCCTGAGAAACAGAGTATTACAACCTCACAAATGTGAAAAGAAAACTTGATGTCCTTGCCCCAGCAAAGAATGTCTGTAACAAAAGTCTGATGTTAAGTTGACAAATAAGTAGGGACAAAAGTTAGCTGGAAATACTGTTGTAAGTGAAGAACGAATGCAATATTTAGTTAGAATATCCAAAGATTTTTTTTTATTCTGATTTTTAAGAAACTAGTTGGGAATTGGGAGAGAACAAGGTACATCTAAAATTAGTGTGAATGTTTTTTGTAAAAAGTCAAGATCATCCAGAGATACCCTTCATTTATTAATTTCTTATATACATGTTCCAGAAAAGTACACAAATGCATTTTTCATACAGCAAAATAATGGTGGTTGAAAATGTGACTAAATCCATATGTCTGAATCAGAATCTGGAGTATGAACACACTCTTATTTGGATTTACCAAATTTCTATGACCTTCCAACATTTCCAGCTATAGATTTTCATCTCATATGGTAATGTTTCAGAATGACATGCATAATATAGTCTAGAGCTTGGCTCCCAGAATCAGGCAAACCTCTGCCCCACTTAAGAGCCATAGGACCTCTGTAAGTTATCTTATTCCTTTTAGTATCAACCATCCTCAACCGTTAAAAAGAAAACTCAGATATAGGCCCATATCTACTAAATAATTATTGGGACGATTAATTAAATTGTTTAAAAAATGCTTATTATAGTGTCTGGTATATATTAAGAACTTGATAAATATCATTAGCTAATTATGTAATTATTATCATCACCCAAAGATAAACATACACAATCAGTTTGAGAAAAAACATCTGTTAAGACTACTTTATCTATACACTGAGCTAGTTAACTCAAAATTGCATTTTGTTTGACTGAATGATGTTAAAAAGGATAATAACATACGTACAATACTTTAATGTCTGAGAAGTATTCCCTCATGAATAAATAACTTGGCAACTTGGCACCAACCCTGTGAGTTAGGAAAGATAACATATTATTGTTTACAAAGAAGGGAAAAAAAATCAGGATAAAACATCCAAGAGAAAAATACCTATAAATGCAAGACTAGACCAAGGGGATAAAGGGGAAAGGAAAGCCTTTCAAAAAGATTAATTTTTCACAACAAATATTTCAAATAATAAGAGTAGAAAGACATCATACCTGCCAGTGAACTGACAACTGACATTGTCAAATCAAATGATGGGGAGCCAACAAATATCAGACTTATCTAACCTTTTTTTTTTTTTTAATAACTAGCTATTGATTTCTCAAGTTTAAACAATTCAATACAAAAGGAATATTTCAGTTATGCTTATGACTCTTTTTTTGGTAAAGTTTATTTACCCATTCTGAGAGAGAGAGAGAGAGAGAGAGAGAGACAGAGCACACGAGTGGGAAAGTGGCAGAGAAGGAGGGCGAGAGAGAATCCTAAGGAGGCTCCACACTGTCAGTGCAGTGTGGGCTTAAACCCACAAACCGTGAGATCATGACCTGATCCAAAGTCAAGATCTAGACACCCAACCCACTGAGCCAACCAGTCACCTGAATATGCTTATGACTCTTAATATACAGTATCACAAAAAAAATCATAAAATATTTATTTAAAAGAGGCATGATTTTTATATACCCAAGCTTGTTTTAAAAAGTACATTATTGAATAAAGTTTTAGGTTCTTTATTTTTAAAAATTATACATTTACAGATTAAAATACAGCCACTGTATTTACCTATTACTTAAATAATTGATCAGTAAACTATAATATAGACTTTGAGGCAAGAGTTCTCAAACTCTACAATGGTGTGCTGAAAATGTGAAGGGTTCCATCGCTTAGTTGAATATGACTATTCATTTACCAAGTTCATATTTGATTGCATTTTCTTTAACATTTTGATCAATAAAAGTTCTCTTAAAAAACTGATGTCCAAGAATTTTTGAGTCTGACAAAATGAATGTCCAAATATCATGAACTATGTATTGATGGAATTTCTGAGAAAGGTAACTCTGCCTAATAGAATAGTTAACCTGTTTTGGTGTCATATATTCTCATGTTTAAGATTTCTGTTTTGTATACCTATAATAGAAGTTATAGTTTTCTAACTAGTTCTGATTCAAGTTCGTGTAATATGATTGCATATTCCAATAATACATATACCATTTTGAGTACCATGGTATTCACTTGTTCTGCTCCCTGATCAAGGTTAATAAATGTTGCTTTAGAAGTATGTTAATATATTCTGATCCATTTTATAGAATTATTCTAAATTTCTCTGAATTCTTGAGTATAAGACAGTACACTTAAATTTATACAGAATCGATGCATTGATATCTCTGGGGCTTTTATTCCAAGTGCTTTCACACTAATGCAAAAAAACCCCCACATTAATGCAACTTTTCCATATGGCTACAAGTGACATAGTAACCAACAATACTTCTTAGAGGTTTCTTTGGCTCTTATATGATAAATGTAAATGAAGAATTCATATATATGTGGCTTAAATATAAGAATAGTGCTTATTATTCATTATAGAAATTGATAGCAATGGCAAAATAAAATATTGTTAAAATATGTAGGTTAAACAGTCTTTCAAAATAAATTTAAATAATATATGCCGAAGAAGATCTAAGAACCTTTAAAATTCAGATTATTTTTCTTGGAACACAGTGTAATCATTAGGACCATGGGCCTCTCATTGGCTTCCATTCCTTATATCTGTATAACTACTGCTCCCAGAATCAGTGTGAATATCCAAAAAAGGGGGACACTGCAAGTTTGAAAGTTCTGTGATACTACAGCTAGAATTCAAAGGGATTTCTGTAAAGCAAAGTTCACTGACCCTTCTAGCCAAAAGAATTTCTCACATGTCTCAGAAAAGGTACAATCAAAAAGCAAGAAATGAAATATATAAGATAAGAAAGCCTTGGTTCTGTGATGTATTCACTGTGGGACCCAATTCTCTGAGCCTCAGTTTCTTTGCTTATAAAACATAACGACTAGAGGGAGTTTAAGGTATTTTCCAATTTTGTGCTTCTGTGATTCCAACTAATGCAAGATTCTGTGCTCTGTTTAAGTGTTGCCCCCTTGTTTTGCTTGGTTTTCTGACATGTAATATAGCTAGGTTATAATATCTCAAATTTTGAATGGAGGGTTATTTTAGCCTGATCCTATGTGAACTGATTCATACACTATTTATTAATTTAAAATGTAAATATATATATCAAAGTCATGTAGTAGTGGAGTTTTTTGTTAGAGAGAAAGATGGTTTTTCTGAATGCCACACCGTACATTCATTTGTCATAATTTGGAATTTGAACAAATTTTAAGCAAAAATGTCTTTAATATAAAATTCAAAGGAAATTCCCCACAACCTTTTACCGACAACATAAATAGGTCTGTGTGTGTGTGTGTGTGTGTGTGTGTGTGCGTGTGCGTGCATGCATAGAGCTGTGGATAATTTATGTTAAGCACTTAATAAATGATATAAAGAGCATTAGCAACTAATACTTAGATCATAATAACTGTAGTATAGAATTTATACACTTCAACTATGATATGACTAGGGCTTATGTAACCATTTAGTGATTCTCAAAAAGGACTTATGTTCATTCCAACGTGCTACTAAACATTCTCTTTGGAATTTTTAAATCATTTTAATAATTCCCAGGGGTTATTCAAGATATGGTATGTAAAACTACTATAAAATGCCCAGATGTTAGTAAAACTTTGGTCTTTTATTTTCTAATACATATTCCTATAAAATTTTTATCATATTTCATTTAAAAAGAATACAATTTATCTCACCTCTTCCTAATTGTCCTTAATGTTTAAAAAAAGTGACTCAGTTTCACATATTAATCAGACAAGCAAGAAAGGCAGAACTCTTTAAGAGAGCTTTATCAACATTTTACTTTGCATTTCCAAAGTTCCATTTGAGAAATACTAACCAGCTCATAGTAAATCCAAGGGAAACTATAAAGTAATATAGGCCTTGCTCAGAATTCTCTCAGGCAATTACTAGAAACACCATAAAAATGTGTTGATCAGTGCATCAGACGATGGATGTTTCTGAGGGATCACTCAATTAGGTATTTATTCTCATTTTTCACAAAAGGTGTTCCTTGGGATACTAGTTTTTCAAAGCACTCCTGAAAAAAGGGACTCCTAGTTAAATAATTTGCATACTATGTCTTCCTACTGAAAATTCACAAATCACAATAGAATATTAGAGTTCTTAATAAGTATGGCTGTGGAGTCTGCTATTTATTTCTTTTTAGCACAGAATTTCCTAGTTGTTGGTGTTGTTTTTTACTCTAATACCCAAGGAATTCTTCTCCCTCTTCCCTCTTTTCTCCTTACTAAATTCTATGAACTTGCATTCCATGGGATAAGCACTGGGAAATGCTGCAGTAAGGCCCCAAGGCCTTGGGAGCCTGTCTACCATAGCTTTGGTACTGGGGACTGTACCTGTTACTCAAATGGCATCAGGCAATTCTTCCTATATTAAAAGAAATAATCCTTGATGATTATAGCAAAACAGCGTGAATGTACTTAATGCCACTGACCTGGACACTGAAACACGGGGAAGATGATGAATTTTATGTTGTGTGTATTTTGCAACAATTTAAAAAAAAATAAATGAATAGTTTAATCTTGTTTTACACCACAAAAATAGAAAGATATTTTTTAATGCTTGAAAAAATGACTTGCCTTGTAATAAAACCAGATTCTTAAGAGTGAAACAATCTAAAAACCCTCCTATATTACCGGGAAACACTGTCCTGACCAAAAGAGAAGACAGTGGTGGATGGTGAACTATACGACAGTTGTCAGAATAAGAGAAATACTCTCTTTTCTTCCTTGTGCTTCCATTCCCTAAATTCCTGTGCTGTTACACTTGCACTAACAGATTTGAAAGGAGACTTCCATTTTACATGGCAAAAAATAATACAGTGTTCTATAAATGTAAAATGGTATTTCACAAGTTTTTAAAAAAATATTTCATTTCCTGTAGTGGCATTAAGAGCAAAATCTGCTGTGTGGATTTTTAAGGTTAGGTGGAATACATCTGACTTATCAAAGCATGTATTAATATACGAGAATTAACAAATTTGTGAGAAATAGACTTAGCGAAGGATTTGTGAACCATAAAAGGACTGATGAACTATAAAACTCATGGCAAGGCTAAGAATGTTGAAAAACATTGCTCTCATTGGCTAATGTCATCTACTAGACTGTAAGTTTATGAAGGCAGGGAACACATCCATCTTGTTCATCACTGTTTTTTTTCATGCCTATGACAGTATCTGGTGTTGTAGACACTTAATAATTTTTTTTTGAGTGAGTTAGGAAGTTCAAGATAGAGTTAAAATACAGAAAGTTGCTTTTTAGGCAATGGTTAAAAACTGACACTAATGAAGATACTTCTCAGTTAGTAAATGATTCAAAATGTCACCAATTGAACATTTAGATAACTAATAAGTCACAAGTTCATTATTCATGCTAATCATGTGCTACCATATCCATCCAAATCCTACATACGGAATTTTATTCACAAACCAACACCCTACATTTCAAGAGACCAATATTGTCAACACTTAAGCACTTAATATTCAAATCTTTACATGAATCTTTTTGCCTAATGGGCTATTGCTGAATTTCTCGCATGAAGGCTGGGCAATAAAATTATATTTCATAGATATCCCTATGTTCTTTTTAAGTGGAGGCATTATTATTAAACCTTCCCTACATTTTAAAGATATCCATTGGAAGACTATTAATTAAAATATTAATGTTCATTATTCAAATTAATTAATATTCAGGGGCACCTGGGTGGCTCAGTCCATTTAACGTCTGACTCTTGGTTTTGGCTCAGGTCATAATCTCATGGTTTGTGGGTTTGAGTCCCGCATCGGGGTCTGTTTTGATGGCATGGAGCCTGCTTAGGATTCTGTCTCCCTCTCTCTCTGCCCCTCCCCTGGTCTCTCTCTCAAAAATAAATATGTAAACAGTAAATTAATTAATACTCTTTGAAATTTGAGCTATTTGCACACAAACATTAAAATGATGAATGATGAACCGGTGTTTCATGCAATTCTGACAATAGATTTAGAGATGAAAGAGTATGCGTTTATAAGAATATAAAAAAGAGGTATCTACTGCTTTTAAATATATTTCCTGAAACTTAAGTATTGGATTTTATGTCTTTTACTTAGAACAAATAAAATGTAAGCGGGAAAAATAAGAACATAGTATCCACATGATTAGCTAAAACGGTCGAAACTTTGGAATCACTTTGAAATGTATTTTAAAAGCTCAGCTACTTTGACTTTTTTTCTATTATAGAAACATGAAAAGTTATTTCAACTGAATTGCATACATAACTCCTGGAGTGTAGACAGTTGCTATTATTTGTTCACTTCATCAAAATGCTTTTTTAAATTCTTGCTACATCTGTATTACCAGGTCTTGGAGAAACCAAGGTGAAAGAGGCCCAGGAGAAGCCAAGCCTTCTTTGCTATTTCTAACAAAGGAAATGCCATTCTTGCCACTAACTCTTGGAATGATTTCCAAGTTCTCTAAAAATAATTTAACCTGTGTCAAATAGCTGTCTCATCTGGAAAACTCAATACATGAATGTAGAAGTTAGAAAGAGTAGGGGGAAAGTTAGGTGTTAAACTGAAATGGTATATCCCAGGCATGTTAGATTGAAAGTCCAAATTAGCCAGCACACTTCCATACATCTGCTCACTTTTCTTTAAACTTGAGCTATATTATTGCAGAAAAGCATAACAATCCCCACTCTGATCTTGTATTTCAAGTGAAAGAGCCTGAACTGTCACAGCATAGGCACTTTTGTAAACGGGTATAATGGGTGGATGAATTTCTTTTGGGGTCAGCATTTCTAAATTCAAAGGGGAGATTATATAGAGAGGAGAAATAAGAAGAGCAATATAAATTATTTCTTCCTGATGACAACATTTCTAATTCGATATTGGACTTTAGTTTTAAGAGGACATGCCTACTAAATCATTCTTAATTTTATTTATTGGACTTTAGTTTTAAGAAGACATGCCTACTAAATCATTCTTAATTTTATTTTTCCTAAGTTTATTTATTTATTTTGGAGAGGGTGGAGGGGCAGAGAGAGAGGGATAGAGAGAAGCCCAAGCAGGCTTCACGCTGTCAGCGCAGGCCTGATGCAGGGCTGGAAACCATAAGCCGCGGGATTAGGACCTGAGCCAAAACCAAGAGTCAAACGCTTAACCGACTGAGCCACGCAGGAGCCCCAATCATCCTTCATTTTAAACAAGAGTTGAATTCTTTATAATTTTGTGCAAGTTATTTCTTAGAAGCCAAATCACTCTTCACTGTACCAAAATAACTGTTTACATGTAGAAAGCTCAGGTAAATCCTTATAAAAGTAAAAAATATACTTTATTCATTTGTTCAGAAATGTAGGCCATTATATATTATTTTCTTAATTTGAAGCATTCTAACATGGCAGTTATTAAAAATGAATTTTTAAATTCTCTTGGAATTAAAGTTTTATGTTTATATTTAAATTCATTTAAACTATTTTTATCAACTCAGTTGAAAACTATGAGCATTCTGAGTACTTGCTCATTTCCCTTATCTTTTTTTTTTAAGCATCTCTTGGCTATCCCCATCTGACCTGCAAAGAGAATAAGGTATGTAAAAGCAACATTCTCTCATGGGCTGCCATCCACCGCTGGAAATTGCAAGAAATTGCCATCTTATTGCAAGAAAATAAGAGTTTCCTGCTTATTCAATTATTAAAGATTATTGTTAATTGTATGTTGGTTCATGAGTGAAATGGTATTGCCTGAACTGATTTTCAGATATCTGCTAGTGTTCTCAAGCAGAAGGACTGGACTATTTTTTAGGAAGGATGACCTACCATATGACTATTAACGTTTGCAGAGTACCACCTAAGTCAAGATTTTTCAAGGTGACTAAAGAAAAATGAAAATATTCCAGACTTTAAACATCTCTCTGTTTTCTATTTTGACATGAAAGCCAACCAAAAATTTTTTTGTAAAGAAACGGGGCTGCAGCCACTTGCATTATTTCCTGTTGACTGCTATAAGGAGGAAAGTGAAACTCAATTTGTCTAATAGGTCATGTGACTGTGCAAGTACAGGCACATGCTTTGGCTTTGCCCACTCTTAAAATTTGTTTTAGAGCTTGGGGTGGAAAGGGAGGCGAAAGGAGATAATATATGGACCGCCTGACATTTGCCAAGAACTGTGCTTAGCATTTTACACATGGTTTCTCATTTAAAAAAAGTTAAGCAGTACATAAGGAAACAAATTCAACCCAAAGAAGTCTTACTCTTTTTTCCCCCTGCCAAATCTAGAGTTTCTTGCCTGTCTTAATAGGAGATAACACCTCTAGTAAGGAAGAGAAACCTGGTTTCTTGCTTCTTTTTCTCTGTAGTCACTGTTTTTTTAAGTCTTGAAATGAAGGGAGACAGCAGTGGATGGCAGCCCACGAGAGAATGTTGCTTTTACATATCTTATTCTCTTTGCAGGTCAGATGCGGATAGCCAAGAGACGCTTAAAAAAAAAAAAAGATAGGGGAAATGAGCAAGTACTCAGAATGCTCATAGTTTTCAACTGAGTTGATAAAAATAGTTTAAATGAATTTAAATATAAACATAAAACTTTAATTCCAAATACTGTAGCTGGAGGGAAAAAAAGATAAGATCATCATGGCTCTATTAAGACTAAACCAAATTTAAGAATAATCTCTTAAAAAGTTACTTGTCAAGTCCTTGATAGCATTTAAAAACATTAAATTTGGCCTATTATAGGTATGCTATATATCTGCTAAATGTACTGAGATACAGGAAATGTTAAGTAAAGATCAGAAACCATACTGAATTGATAACACCACGTATTTTTAATAAATCCTTCAGTCAATTCTGTTCTAAATCAGTTTTGATTCAAAAGCTACTCTAGACATTATGTTTAAGTCAAATATCTAGTTATATATATATTTTTCTATTTCTATCCCAGTAAAAGAGGGTAACTTTAGTAAAAACACTTCCAATCAAGAAAACTATTGTTTCTAATGTAAATTAACCAGTAGTTTGAAATGTTAGATGTTCATAAACTACTTGAGAGCAAGAAATACAATCATATTTATCGTTAGATCTTTCTTATCAGAGGGTTTATGCTTACAAATGGTCGGTGGTGGAGCCGACCTGGTAGATGAGCAATTTGGGTGAAGAATACCAATGTGAATTAAAAGCCTAATTCCCAACAGGCCCTTCTCTATGGGAAATCTATGTCTCCACGGGCTGGCTAAGAACGTGCCTTGATCACTTCTCTTCACTTTTTCCCTGTCTGCTGACCAGTAATGGAGAGAACACCACTAAACATTTTGATGATTCATTATAAGTGTGCACATCATACTTTTACACTGATTTTTATGTGGCTACATCTTAATAGTCTCTCACACCAAAAGTCATGTTTGAAATACAATACATTAACAATCTGAAGCAGACTGAGCTGTGAAGCAGGATACTGAGAATAAATAGATGAAATTCTAGACATTTCTAAAGAGGATCCAGCTACCTAATAGCCACTGAGGTCTTCGGTGAATAGGTGTGAATATTTCAGTGCAGTCCAACCTGAACTGAGAAGCAGTTCTTCATTCCAAGTTTAAATACCGCCTGTGCATATTTAAAAAAAAAAAAAGGAGTTTTATTTATTAGTCCAAAATGTTACTATGATTGAGATCTTGAAAAAACATTCTCTTTTTCTTGGGCATGTTCTTCAGCAAAAAGCAGTTGGGAAGGGTAGGCTAGAGAATGGAACTTATCCTTGGAAGCCATAAAGTTGAGATGTCCTGTTTTTCACCTCACAACAGGCGAAGCTGGGCTGAAGATAGTTGTTGAGTAAGTACATTTCTCTGCCAAAGTTAAGATGATGAACCATGGGTGAACCCTGGCAACATTCTATTCACCCACTGAAAAACTGTTAGTATTTGGTTATTGAGGATCGCCCAAAACATTTTCCTCACAGGTTGGACCCATTCTCTTTGAGGGGCAAGTGCAGCTTCCAACACAAGGGTTTCAGTGAGCTCTGTGGATACATTCACACGTCAGAGCACAGTTCAGTCCACATTGGCCTGACCTGCATTCTGTGAGGGAAAAAATAAAAATAAGCGCAATTCAAATATGCTTTTTTATCACACAGTCTTTTTACTACTATTTCTTGGAACTGAATAGGATAATGATAGACTTGTAAAGAATTCTGGTTAACCATGTGGCATCTTTTTCACATGCTAGAATGTTATATAATAAAACTAAGGATTTTAATGGAAAACAGGAGGAAGCTGGGAGTGTCAAGGAAGTTAGTGACAAAATTGAAAAGAGGAGGAGGCAGGACAGCAACTTACATTTTTAAAGTACCTTCTCAGAATTAGGTTGCTCAATAGAGCTTAAAACAGTGGCATTCTAAGGGACCCAGGGAAAATGGATTAGTTGTCTTGAGGTCAGAACGAGGCAACACTCACTCAGAATACGCAATATATGAAATTTGTCTTTAGGTTGAAGCACAATTATTTGGGCTCATGTTGTTGAAAATGAAATGCTTTTAAAGTCAACTCTTTCATCTCTTAAATATATGTCAAAAGGGCCATAGGTCTCCTGTGTACCTAACTCTGCAAAATTCTGCTATATGTACTAAAGGGATATAATTATCTTTAAATTGAATTGCATTGTGATTACAACTGGTAGAAGAATAAAAGGAAGGGATAAAAAGAATTAGCTTTATCAAAATAACTAAACATGTACCAAAAGGGGTCCCCGCAAACATCACACCCAGGTCTGGGTGTTTGGTATTAGTCCAGCAGAGAATTAGGATAGGATTAACAGGTGCTGTGTCTGAAGGATTGTGAAGTTAGGGAGAAAGTCCAGCCCAGCCCAGGCCATGGAAACAGAAAATGGATTCGTACTTCCTATTCACGCTGGCAAGACTAGGAATTAACTCAATTTACCAATATTTAAGGATCAGAGAAATATAACTTGAAATAATAACAGTTATCTAGCTTCTAGGCAGTTTACAAAATGGGTTCCTAATACGTTATATCATTTGGTTCTAAAAAACACTTGTGAGGTAGGCAAGGCAGTGAGGTAAACTCTCTCATTCTAGAAAGAGATAAACCAAGGTTTGCTATGGCTTAAGAAATGTTCTTAAATGTTATATCTCAGGTAAATGGTGGAGTTGGATTTCTAAGTTCTCGTCTATTGCTCATTCCTCATTCTCCACTACTATGTAGAAAGACAAGGTATCAAGCATATATATAGAAGAAAGCCCAAATAAGAAATAAGAAAGCTGGAAAGTGGAAAATTTAGAAAATAATATATAACATATAATAAAAAATATATAACATATACAATAAAATATATAACATATGTTATATATACATAATTGTGTATGGATAGATAGATGATAGAGAGATACTAGAGCAAATCTTGAATCTGTGGGCACAATTTTGTTAAACATTTCTTTATTGTCTCAAAATTCTCTTTGCTGGGTGGGAGATTCAACCTAAATTTATCACAAGCAGTTGGATTTTTTTCTCTTGGACAATGAAGATTGCTTAAGAGGTGGTTTAGAGCTCTTTTCATAATTAATTAACTAGTTATATTTTAAATATATATAAATGGAGACTCAAATCAATTTTGTAATTAATCACTTTGACGGAGTAATTCAACTCCTTCCTAAAGGAAGGTACAACAGGTAGGTAATGGAGCTTTGGAGGTGATGTAAATGGTGCTCTGAAATGAATCTCTTCTTTAAAACTTCAAATTTTATGAAGTTAAAAAAGAATTCTGTCATTTCAAATTCAAACTAACACATCCACCTCTGCCCAGTGTGTGGGAGGATTACTTGGTTTGGTGGTAAGACCTAAATGTTCTTGTTTGAAAAGGAGTTATGAATCAGGATCTCTCCTGAGCAGTTCAGAATCTGATTTTAATTTATAAAAATACCACATTTTCATGTTAATAACGATGTGTATTTAAGACATCTGTTTGAATGTCTGCAAATGTTAATTTACCAAGAGGGTGGGGAAATAATCCAATAAAAAGCTGCTACATTCTTTTATGAATTAACATTATGGCTGTTTAATGGGTCCTTTACCAGAGTTCAAATTAAAATGAGGTCTTTTATCTTTATAGTGCCTGCATAGACACAGCTGCTCACAGTTAATATCACAGATGAACTGTGCCTAATTGAAAATAAAAATGCAAATAAAAGACCCTGTACTACATCTGTGTAAGCTGTGGGTACCCCAAAGAGTTCAACACAAGAGGGGCCTTGAGGTGCCCACTGAGAATGGACACATTAATACACATGATCCACTGTCACATAGTAATTTATTTGTGGAGGAAAGAGCCTATGTGATACAGGAATTTAGTCCATGGAAAAAAGTCCATAGAGTGAGGCTTTAATTTCCAGCCTGTCCATCAGCTCTCTTGGTTTAGTGGCTAGTGTTAAGCCACTTCTGAGTGCTATCCCATAGAACTTTCTGCAAAGACAAAAAAATGTTCTATACTGCATTATCAAACACTGGAGCCACTAGCTATATGTGACCACTGAGCCCTTGAAATGTACTGTGGGACTGAGGTGAATTTTAAATCAAACCAAATTTAAATTAAATAGCTGTCTATGATTAATGGACAAGGTGTATTAGACAATGTGGATAGATAACCAAAAGCAATCCCTATGATTGTAAAGTCACCTAGCATAAATTAAAATGTCTGGCATATGATATGCACTCAATAAACACTAGTGGTTTTCTTCGATATTCAGATGAAACCACAAATGCTATAAGCATTCTGCCTTTCCAGATCATTCCATTGGTGACACGCATGTTGTGGCTTCACCAGGATGTTATGTCAATGCTTATTCTGGCATATTTAGTTTAGATATGACCAAGTTCTGGGACTTTTGTCTACCATGCCTCCATGAAGAATGCAGAGAAGAGAAGCCAGAATTCCTTCAACAAAACTTTGCTACAGACTATCATGTGCTGACCTTGTTCTAAAGGATGAATACACAGTGGTTCCACTCACAAGCTTGCAGTGCAATGGAACACAAGGATTAGACATTTAAATGATTCAGCTTTACAAGAAAGTAAAGTCTGTATCAACAAGTTCCTGAGTTGGAAGATCCCAAGGTTCCCAACGTCTGTATCAACAAGTTCCTGAGTTGGAAGATCCCAAGGTCCCCAATGTCTGTATCAACAAGTTCCTGAGTTGGAAGATCCCATAAAGTTCCAAGTCAGTATTCATAACCCCTTTATCTTGTTCTAAAACTCTATAAAAAGGGAAGAAAAAAGTATAGGAAAGGTTATAACACTCTTGATGAGTGACTGGAGGTTCCTTATTCTGGCCTACATACAGATATTCACACATACAGTATTGACCACTAATAGCCTCACCCAAAGTCTGAAACCAGTCTTCCTGGGTTCATATTTTGGTTCTGCCACTTATTACCTTTCTGTGCTTCAGTTTCTTCATCTGTCAAATAGCAATAAAAATAGCAACAACCTCATAGAATGGTGGTAAGAATTCAATGAATGCATGCAAAGTGTTTAAGATGGGGCAAGACACTCAAAAAAGTAGCTTTTTTTTTTTTTTTTTTTTTGCTATTTCTTAGAAGCAAGGTAGGGTGGGAGAGATGGTGCTGGGTAAGAAGCACTCTCCTATAGCGTGGAAGGTTACTATGATTTTCTCAGCATTACTGAAATTCCAAGTTACAGAATCATAGATTCGTGCTGGAAATGATCTTAGCAATACATAGCCTCAACCCTTCTTTCTGACAAGGAGGAAAGTAAATTCTGAGATTAAATGCTCTACTTTGGATCATAATCTGTGGCAGGGTCAGTCCTTCAGAGCTATAGTGAAATATATAAAAACCTTTTCATTTAGTAAGCATCCATCATGTTAAATAGCAAGTGATGTATCAAGAACCCACTCAATCTACTTTCTCCTCTTCTTAAGACACTCCCTCAAACATTTAGGATTTTAAATTCTAGGTCATTTTTGTGAGTGGAAAGGAAAATAAAGGTTATATCTCAATTTATAATGAGTAGGTGGGAACTTGGTTTTCAAGAATACTATCTGGATTGTAGCTTAATTATCTTAATTTTAGTTATTTTTCTGGATAACTTTTGTGATCAGGGTGTTTACTTGGATTACTCTGAGGTACTTTCTCTCTCAGCTCTGGTGCTGGTTTTGGGTGCCTGTGATCAGTAACAGCTATATACCCTGGTTAATCAGACTAAGGCAAGGTGACAAGCAGTGGTGGGGCAATGTTCTCTAATTGAGTAATGTTTTTAGTAGGAAAATGTCTGTATATCTCCATGTAACCTATGCATCAGAGGGGCATCATGAGGTGCCTTAGTTCATACCAGCATCACATCTGGCTCCAGTTTTCCAAGGAGGATAGAAGCATTTTCCAGTTACTGAGTGGCAGGAGCTTTCTCATTCACAGTCACAAATTTGATGGCAACTGTCTCCAAACATTCCAGGTGAACATTCTACCAAGAAAAGCTGAAAAATTAACCATCTGAGAGTTTACTGATGCACCTAAATTGAGATTAAAATACAATTTCTTTGAGGTGCCTGGGTGGCTCAATCAGTTAAGTGTCCGACTTTGGCTCAGGTCCTGATCTCATGGTCCGTGAGTTCAAGCCTTGCGATGAGCTCTGTGCTGACAGCTCAGAGCCTGGAATCTGCTTTGGATTCTGTGTCTCCCTCTCTCTCTGTGCCCCTCCCCTGCTCACACTCTTTCTCTGCCCCCAGCCCGTCTCTCAAAAATAAACATTAAAATCGTTTTTAAAAATACAATTTTTCTCAAGATTAAATTCCAACTAGCAAAATGGGATAGTAAAATATTTGTTGGTCAGAAAAAGGGAGGGAAGTTTTGGAATTTTCAGAAAGAATCTGCATTGTATACATGATTTCATATTCAGGTCTTAATATCTAATTATTTTAACAATGGTTTTATATCTGTCAGAATGTGGGTAAGCTTTTTGAAGACAGGAATTTAAGGAAAGAGACTGAGTCTACTAGCTAAGTGTATTTTAATACTTTTCCTTAAAATGCTATTTATTGTGTATCTCATCAGAAGACTGTTAGCTCCATGTTTTCTGTTATATTCTCAGATTTTAATGCAGAAACAGGCACATAACAAGTACACATTATTCAATCACTAAATAATAGGTGAATAAAGGATGGACAAGAAATGCTGTATATAAAACTCTAGTGACAAATGAGGATATGGTATGAGACTAATATATAAATCTTTTTAAAAGGGAATAACTTTGTTTCACATAAAGTCAAATTATCACTATCATTATAGTATTATTATCATGGTTGTTGTAGTGATATGCACAAGAGTGCACATAATAGAGAGGAAAATTGGACTTAGAGTTGTTTACTAAGAACTATGTAGTTTGGTATTATTTAGAAGTAGACTGATCAGGGTCTTTTAAGATGTCATAATATTTTATTTCAAACTGAGTAGCCCGTCGCTCCCTGGTGGTCTAGTGGTTAGGATTCGGCGCTCTCTCAAACTGAGTAGCCCAATTCCCACCTCTCTCTCTTCATCCACATTCATGGCTGCCACTACTTTCTTGTGATAAAAGCCTAATTCACATCTTTCAATATTTTTTCATAAAACCCTTATATTTATTTCAATACCATTGAATCCAACATAGTCTTTTAAAAGCATTAATGAAATATTTTTCATTCAGAGGGAGATTATTTTTCCATTGAAAAGTAACAGCTTTAGTGATGTTTTGAGACATTAAACAATCTCATTTATAGGAGGCAAAACATTCTGATCAATCTGCAACAAAATGAGAAAGAACAACTATATTGGTATAGAATGAACTACTGTCTCCTTAATGTCCGAGTCGGAAGCTTAGATGATTATTCCATGTTTTCAATTTGAGTTTTCATTTTTGCCCTCAGATGGAAAGATCTCACAGTCACACAGAATTCCCACATGCCTGAAAATGCTCCTGCTATACCTTTGTCACATGGGCTGCTATGGAAACCTGCTGGGCAAATGCACTGTCTACTCACTGCATCACAACTGGCTCCATTTCTGCAGTCCCAGATGTGAGCGCAATCCAAACCAGAAAATTCAGGAGGGCATGCTAGAAAATGGAAATGTCAAAAGGCTATTTTGGCTTTAAGAATAAGTAAAGGGAAAATTAAAGGACCTGCTCTAGGTCATTTTTTCCCCCAAGACCAAAGAAGGATAGGAAAGCAAAGAATTGGAAAACAAGAAAAAATTGTATGGAGATGAATATCGACAATCGTTTAGTCATATAGATAAATGAATATATAAAATGCCATTCTCTACAAGTCATCTAGAAAAATCCATAATAAAATGTAAAATACCTTCAAGTAGATAAAATTTATTTGCTATGATGTGCTATAGTCTTTACAAAGATTTAACCAAAACCCTCTAATACCCTAAACACTTAAAACAATGTTTTCAAACTTCAGATTCAAGCTAAATTTAGCAAGAATGGTTTTTCAATTAAATTCTTTAAGTAAATAAGAGTATCTGTGGAAAGTGATTCGCATAGCTCTTTTTTAAAAAAGTTTATTTCATGTATTTTGAGAGGGTGGGGAAGGGTGTAAAGAAAGGGAGAGAGAGAATACTCCATGCTGACACCGTGGAGCCTGACACAGGGCTAGATCCCTCAAACTGAGATCATGACCTGAGCTGAAATCAAGATTCAGATGCTTAACTGACTGAGTCACCCAGGCACCCCTCATATAGATCTTAGTGGTTGAAGTCCTGGGAATGTATGACAAAGGTGGGTATGAGGAAAGCAGGGGAGGAAGAGAAGGAGAAAGGGAAAAAAAGACAGAGAATATGATGTATATATAATATATAGTAGGTTAACATCCTATGAAGAAGTTAAGTTTTAAAGTAGAGATCCTTAAAGAAGTTGAGTCAGTATTTGGAAATTTTCCTTAGGTGGCCCATAAAATACAATATAGAATTGCTTTTAGGAAGTCCAGTATAACCTGTTTCTCTTCCATGGCTGGAGATGGTCAATATTTTTATGGCTGAATATCAGAAATAGTACTTCGTTTACATTTAGAGACCATATAATCCAAGCAAATGCATTTCTTTAAATGGAAAAATTGTCATCTGCCCAGAGAGATGCTCTGAGAGAAGTATGTGAGAGCTAAGCTTGACTGCAGACAATAGATTCTCATTTCCTATCTTGAGCTTTCTTTAAGGCTATGCTTACCACTCATCAATGGAAGGAGGATGAAATTTACTCACTCTTCAATTATCCATATTCTCTCCCTCCGTCTCTTCCTTCCTTTCTCTAGCTCTCTCTCCTCTTTCCTTCTCCTCTGTGTCCCCCACCCTCTTTCTAGAGTGGGATTTGCCTACGCTTCATGTGTATGACACTTGTCCATCATGCATGGAATTACCTGGGACAGATTCAACATTAGGAAACACTCATAATCAGGGAGAAGAAAACAAAAGTAAAACCAAAAGGAGATCAGGAAATTTTACACAATATATACTCTTATATTTTCTGATCTCATTATAACTCTTCAAAAAATAAGTAACAAAGGAAGATCCAGTGCAATGTTTCTTCAGTTTGCTCTTGTATAATTGTTACTGAAAACACATAGAAAAAAATCAACTATCCTTCATCTCCTTTATTTTAATTATATATAAAATTGAGCTCATAATGGTTGCTTTGCTCAATTTCTTCATTTCTTTAAGTAATAGTATTTAAAAATTTTTTTAACATTTATTCATTTTTGACAGACAGAGAGAGGCAAAGTGTGAGTGGGGGAGGGGCTGAGAGAGAAGGAGACACAGAATACGAAGCAGGCTCCAGGCTCTGAGCTGTCAGCACATGGCTTGATGTGGGGCTTGAACTCATGAACCGCGAGATCATGACCTGAGCCAAAGTTGGATGCTCAACCAAATGACCACCCAGGGGCCCCTAAATAATACTATAATTTGTCCAGGCTCTCTGGCTCAGAATTTTACAGCCATCTTTGATTCCTTTATTTTCCTCATCTTCATATCTAAATCAATTGCCTAATACAGTCAATTGTTCTTCCAAAATAATCTTTTGGTCACTCATTTCCATTTTTATCCCAGTCTTTATTTTAAAAATCCTAAACTATTATTATAACTTTCCACATAGACACTACCCATGACTATCTTTCCCAATAATCAACAGTGTACCTACTTTACAGATTTGTTTCACCATAGTGATGTCTCCTGTCTGCTCAAAATCTACCTTGATAACCAACTGCACATAGGATGAAATTAATGGGCTTTGAATAAATATATTTTCCTCTCTTGTATCTGTTACTCCAATTTTGAAAACAAAACAAACAAAAACTACAAGATGTTGGTTCTGACCTAAGAAACTTCAGAATAGTTGGCAAAAATTGTAAACTTTAAAAGGTTTCATAAGGTTTATTCCTGTGAAATATATTTGCCAGAGCCTAAAAATAAATTGAAAAGCATGGGAACAATTTTATACATTACTATTATTTAAGTAACTTAAAAAATTATATACCTCTAAATAATTAATATTTATCAAGTTTTTGCCACATGCTTCAGTGCTAAATACTTACATGTATCTTCTTATTTAGTCCACATTATAATCTTTTAGGGAAGGTGTTATTATTTTCCCCATTCTACATATGTTGAAACTGAAACTTATAGAAATTAATAGTTTATACATCTTTTATATGACAGAGTTAGGCCCTATATAGCTAACTCTGAAGACTAAGCTCTCACATCTTAATTTGTTAACTTTGTTGTCCATCAAGGATCCCTGGTGTCTAAAACAAATTATTGTATAATTCTTCCTTTTCCTATTTAGATGAAAATATTGAGTCCAAATGAAGAAGTGATACAAATATGTTTAAGGAGAACTTGTAAACAGACATTTCTGAGTTAAGCCTAGGTTGACATGAAATAAGTGGCTTACTTGTCTATATTTTGCCTGAAGGCAGCCAGAGGAAGGAGAACAACTTTGTTCAAAAAGTCTGGCATCTGACTCCTCTGCTTGTGTCTACTCCAGATGATTCTGCAGCCATAGAATCATTGTTGGATGAGAGTCACAAGAAGAATGAACAAGTTCAATTACTTCATCATGGCAGTTGCAACATTAAGAACTCATATTTGATCTATGAGATCCATTGTAAGAAACTAAATAATTACCAGTTTACCTAATTTGACATAATGTGAATGTATTACTTTTATGATTTAAAGCAGTTTTTAAGGCTTAAAACTTGTCAACACTATAAAATGCCCACTTATGGGGCAACTGGGTGGCTCAGTCGGTTGAGCATCTGACTTCAGGTCAGGGCTCAGGTCATCGTCTCACAGTTTGTGAGTTTGAGCCCCGCGTCAGGCTCTGTGCTGACAGCTCAGAGCCTGGAGCCTGCTTTGGATTCTGTGACTCCTTCTCTCTCTGACCCTCCCTGACTCACACTCTGTGTTTCTCTCTCTCTCAAAAAGAAATAAACATAAAAAAATTGTTTTAAATGCCCACTTATTATCTTTGTTTACCATGTTCACAGTTCCTTCCATGGGAACCTTGGAGGCACTCACAGCCTCCAGAAAACCCACTGAAAACTCCATTGTTCTGACATGAACAATTAAAATGGCAGCCTGAGCCATAATAACCAGGAGAACATTTTGAAAAAGAAACCACCCAAGCATTAATTCTAGTTAAGGCAACTGAATTTGTAGTAATGAGTTCAAAAACAGAAACAAACTGAAGAATCAATCAAAAAAGAAGAGCAAATCATTAGCTAACCTAATCAAGACAAAAACAAACACACCTATTTTTTTAAATGTGGACTAACCATCAAAATGAAAACTGGACCACTTTCTTACGAAAAGTATAATACAAATAATAAAAACTGAAAGGAAATGGAAATCTTATAGAAGAAAACTTACCAAAATTCCTCTAATTTGAGACTGAAAACCTAGATAGACTAATTATAATACAAAAACAATAATGCAAATAGTAAAATAGTTTCTGATTTAAAACAACAGCAACAAAAATCCCACCAGTCTTAGGTTTCACATGGAATTCTATAAACCTTGGCACATGAGATTATCACCTTACTATATACACTATTCCAGAGCGTTGAAAAGGAAGAATAGTTTCAAATACATTTTATTGAGTATATAACATCAATTCCAAAACCTGATAAAATGCATATAAAACTACAGCTTAATTTTACCTATGAATATTGATGCCAAATTCATAAAAATGTAAGTACACAGAAACCAAAAGCGTATTATAAAGTACTATGTCATGACCAAGTAGTATTTATTCCAAGAATGTAAGGTCATTCAGCATTAGAAAATTCATTTATAAATGCATCATATTTATCAGCCAAAAGAGAAAAATCTTATTATTAATTCCACAGATGCAGCAAATACATTCAAAAAATGAATTAGCTAAAAAATTCAGTAAAATCATTGAATAAATCAGAAAATTAATAGTTCATTTAATTATGAATATTAAAACCCAATATTTTACTTTATGGGAAACAAAACTATTAAACAAATAGATAAAGCATGTTTGTTTTTGGATTAAATGAGTTAACATCATTAATACATTAATTCTCCCTAATAGAGTAAATGCAGAGGACAAAAAAAAGCAAAATAAACAAAAACACCTGCATTTTGTTTTTGTTTTTTGTTTTTGCATCTAGAAAATTTATTTATAAAGTTAATTTAGTAGGACAAATAAACAGAAATGTGTCAGGAAATCCCTGAAAAAGAAGAGCAATGAAGGGTGGCTCGCCCTGTTAGTATCAAGTATATATATTAAAGACTCATAATAAAAAGTATTTCATTTCATTTGCACATAAATACAAACCAATAAAACAGAGATTCCAGAACTATATCTAATTGCATATAAATGTTTAGTATTTGATTAAGGCTGCGTCTTAAAGCAGTGGGGAAGATAGACTTGTAAAAGCTGCAATATAATAACTGAAAAGCTATATAAAGGGAAAATAGATCTATTCCTTACACCATACACCAGGAAAAATACTTATTATTGACCAGAAAATTAAATGTCAAAGATGACATCATGCAAGTATGAAAAGAACATGAATTCTCTTAAAAGTTGAAAATGGGAAATACATTCCTAATTATGACTCAAAACTAAAAAAAATAGAGGGGGAAAAAGATATATTTTATTACAAACAACAACAAACTTTGAATCATGCAGAATCTATAATTCAAAGATGTCCCCTAATAAACCATATCCCCTGGGATTTGCACTCTTGTACTGCCCGTCCCACATAGAATCTGTGTTAATCCTATGACTTACCTTATCCAATAGGATGTGGTAAAAGTTATGTTATATCATTTCAAGCCTTAGAAAGACCTGATGACCTCTGCTTTGGGAAATCAGCAGTCACCTAAGAAACCCAATTATCCTGTTGGAGAAAAAGGCCATACAAAGGAGGATAGAACTTTATGATGGGACTAGTGCCCTTATTAGATGAGACACGAGAGAGCTTTCACACTCTTTCTCTGTCTGCCATGAGAGGATAAAATAAGAGAAAAGTTATCTGCAAATTAGAAAATAGGTCTTTCTCCAGGAACCAAACTGGCTGGCACCTTAATATTAGATTTCCCAGGCTCCAGAACTGAAAAAAAAAAAAAAAGAATTTTAAGTTGTCTCACTTATAATATTCCGTTAGCAGCCCAAGTTGACCAAGACAAGAAGAACAAATCCATGTGCAGGAATACTGAGGTGGCAGATGTATAAATGAAGACGTTATCTTCTCTAGTCCCACCCAGTGGAGTGTCCAGAAAGCTCCAGGCCCAGTTATTATCTGAGACAAGAGTCACTCAGCTGAACCCAGTTAATCATCATAATCATGAGAGAGAATAATAAATTGTTTTAAGTCTCTAAGCTTTGGGATGGTTTCTTATATATCAATAGATGACCAGTCACACTGTCATCTATAGGCAAAGTAAACAGTATACACAGCATAGGCAAAGTAAAAAGACAAAAGATAAATTTTCCCAAATTAAGGCGAATGCTTCACAACAAAGAGCTAATATCCCCTATATGTGTGTGTGTGTGTGTGTGTGTGTGTGTGTGTGTGTAGGATTTCTAACATTAGAGAAGAAAAATACAACCTTATAGAAAAATGAGCTAGAGTTATGAATAATTTATAAGAAAAGATGCAAAAGGTCCTGATCCATTAGGGAAGATGATAAAAATTTTCAGAATAATAAAAATTAAATTAAAACTCTATTGAAGCATCCTTGGGTGGCCCAGTCAGTTAGATGTCCAACTCTTGATTTTGGCTCAGGTCATAATCTCAGGTTCATGAGTTTGAGCCCCACACGGGGCTCCACACTGTCAGCGTGAATTGGGATTCTCTCTCTCTCCCTCCTTCTCTCTCTGCCCCTCTCTGCTCTCACTCTCTCTCAAAATAAATAAATAAACTTTAAAAATAAATAAATAAAAATAAATAAATAAAACTTAATTGATATAACATTTCTCACCAAAATTTTGAAAACATATTCTTTTGATAAAGCTGTGAAGAAACGAACATTCTATATATTGCTTGTGAGCAAGCAAAGTGGTACAACACCACATGGAGAATTTTATATGTTGCAAAATTATATTTGTATTTACCCAATGACTCAGCAACTCTTGCATATGTTTGAAAGGTTTCATATTAACAGTTTAAATGATAGAATCAAAAGTTAAAATATTCCATATTCCATAACACCAGATAATTATTCAACTTGAAATTTAAAAAAACTAATATGAACATGATGGTACTATTTTTAAAGTACTGCTGTTAGTCTGATTCAGTAATCCCAAATATCACAAAATTGATAAGAGCTGTTTTAAATGAATTATGGAAAATATCCACATTAAAAAATATTCCCTGAAAAACAATCTTCAATTTAGACATATAAAGGCTGTCATTACAAAGTGTCTTTACCCTCACTTCCAGATGGGAAAACCAAATTGTGAAGATGGTGATGTTCCCAAAGACACAGAGCATTGTATCAGCAGGGCAGGAGTTAGCATAGGGATCTCTTTACTCTCACCGCTGCCAAATTTCATGATAGTCAAATTAGTGGTAAAATATGGTGGGTAATTATACCCTTTGTGATAATATGTAGGGGCCACAAATCTAAAGAGTCATAGCTCCCATAGGTGAAACCATTTAGGTGAAAGTTCACTGTGTACTCCAAGTTTAGGTCCCCACACTCAGCCTCAAGGTCAGAGCCCTTTCTCTCTATTCTGCCAAAAGAAAACATCATCTCCTACAATAGCATGCTCTAAATAGGGAGCATGCTCTCCAATGTTGCACCAAAAAATCAATTGTGATTTGTAAAGAAAATATTAGAACAACCATCAATATTTATCTTTATTCATTCTTTATCAATTTAAACCTTTACATATCTTATAATATACATGTTGGTTGAAAAGCACATGCATGTTAGTTGAAAAGCACATGCATGTCACTTATAAATAAAAATTATTTGTGGTGGTATATAATTATTTTTTTCTTAATGAAGTGACGGTGGATGACCTCTGAGTCCTACTCTTCACCCCTTGCAGTTGGGGCCATTCTTAATGTGAACTGGCTCTGCCCAGGGCCTCGGGTCCTCCACCTGCCAGCCTCAGTGCCTCAGTGTGGTTGAGGCTCTTCAGTATCTTCCCAAGAAACTCAAGGTTCGGCAAACCTGCCATCCACAAAGGCTTCAGGCTTAAACAGAGCTGGAGGGGGAGTGGGGTTTAGGTCTCATAAGAGCGCTTTCACATTAATTCATACTATTTCAATTACTTAGGGGTTTTAAGGATTTTCATGTGGTATTTGAGTAACAAGGTAACAAAACCAGTTGATATTAACATAACCCTATTCTTATTGGTAATGGAGTCATAATTATAAACAACTTGCCTGAACTTATTAGAAAATAACCTAATCACAATCCTCTACTATATTTTATCAACCAATGGCGGTATGCTCTGGATTTTTGTTGAATAAAAGAAAGTGCTAATCAACTTACCTTTTTCACAATAATTTCCTGTGCATCCAAGACCACGAGTACAGATTCCGTCCACAGGATTGCAAAGTCCACCATTTTTACAGGTACGTTTTAGTTCATAATTTGGGCCATACATTGTTTGGGGACACCCTATAGTAAAAATTATATATATATATATATATATATATACACACACACACACACACACACATATATATACATATACATACACACAGAATAAAAATGTCACATGAGCAAACATTTTTCTGTGTTTCAGATAGAGCAATCATATTTATATAGCAAAAGCATAAGAACATGTTCAAATCAAGACAACTACTCAGATGTTCCCTGAAGGTAGTAAGCACAATCATTCATTCATGTTTTTATTCATGCTATACACTTTGATTACACTTATAACTACATGCTTGGTATGCATTGGGACTGGAGATGCCCTAGTAAACAAACAGAGGTCAATCCCAGATTGGCAATGGGAACATTTTCTATATTTAGTCTCATAATTGACAAAGGCAGACAAGCAGTTTACTTCTTAATGTCTTGGTCCTAAATCTGAAAACCACTTTAGCCTTCAGTGGTGGGTGACACAGACAAAAAGCACTGCCAAGAGGAGGTAAGGTGCAAGTGAGTGAAGCTGACCAGACATAAGGCAAATTGAGCCTTCATTGTCAGAGGAAAATGATTGAATGACGCAAAGTGTCCTGAATGGGAGAGTAAACATTACTCACATTTAGTTGCTTTTACCATAAAGAATATGGGTCCAATATAGCCATCTAAGATGATTTTTTTCAGGAAAACTCAAAATACATGTTTAATATGAAATCATTTAATCTTTGAAAGTTGGTAACTAATTAAAATTGTTTTATGGCATGTGGAAGCCAAAACTGTATCAGCCAATCCAAACACATTTGTGGCTAGATTTGGCCAAAGTCCTGTCATTTATACCTTTTAGTTTATAGTGTTTTTACATAATGATATTTTTCACATGAATTATCTCATTTAATGCTCACAAATGTCCCTCTGATGTGGGTAACAGTATTCTTATTTACACTAGAGAAAACTGAAGCTCAGAGACTTCATTCTTTCTCAGGCTTACATAGCCAGGAAAGATAAAAAACTGATCTTCCAATTTGGAACTGGTGAAATCTTATCAACCATTCTTTCTATTCCAGCCAGCAGGAGAGACATTAGAGTTTTTATTTTTTATTTTTATTTGCCCAAAGACATTTGGTTAATATATGACATACTTGAATTCAATATGTATGACACTTTCTTTCCTGCCTTTATTTGGCCCAGTAGGTGCCTTTTACTTTAGTACCAAATGAAAGAAAGGTTTTAATTCTGTCCATTTAAAAGGAAATACCGTTGTACAATTAATGGTTGAATCACCACTCGATTTTTTAAATATTTTTTTATGTTTTTTATTTATTTTTGAGAGACAGAGAGAGACAGTGTGAGCAGGGGAGGGTCAGAGAGAGGGAGACACAGAACCCGAAATAGGCTCCAGGCTCTGAGCTGTCAGCACAGAGCCTGACGCGGGGCTTGAACCCACGAACCATGAGATCATGACCTGAGCCAAAGCCGGACACTTAACCGACTGAGCCAACCAGATGCCCCAACCACTTGATTTAAAATTTCAACCCATCAGGGGTGCCTGGGTGGATCAGTCTTTTAAGCATCTGACTCTTGGTTTCGGCTCGGTCATGATCTCAAGGATTGTGAGTTTGAGCCCCATGTTGGCTCTGCACTCACAGTGCAGAGAGCCTGATTCTCTCGCTCTCTCCCTGCCCCTCCCTGTTTGCTCTCTCTCTTTCTCAAAAATAAATAAACAAACTTAAAAAAAATAAAATAAAGTTTCAACCCACATACCTCTCTGGAGCCCCACATCATGCTCTATTTTTTCTCTTAGCATTGATTGTATTCCTTTTTAGCATACACATAATTCACTTATTAGTTATGCTCATTGTTCACTCTCTTCTCCACGAGAAAACAAGTCATAGGACTGAGACACTGTGTATTTTATCCGCATGTTCCATGTGCTTGAACTGGGCATTGGCACTACATAAATATGTTTGAATTGAGTGAACAAATGCTGAATATATCCAGAAATAGTTCATGCCTAACAAAGCATACGTATGTGTATCTGTCTTACTCTTTAACACTTTTTTTTTACCCAAAAGGTTAATATAGATACATAATATTGTGAATTTTGCTTCTTCTGTAAATAAAATTTCCCAAGATTTTTCTAAATTAGTGCATATAAGAGATCTGCCTTTATCAGCTACATAGGACTTATTGCACCTAAAAAATTTATTTTACCACACCACTATGGATGGGCAAGTGGTTGTTTAAAATGTTTTATTTTGCTACTCTGAGCAGCACTGTAATGAATATCCTTATGGAAATCTTCATTCATATATGCCATTGTATCTGTGGGGTAAGTCACCAGAAGACAATTTTTAAATAAAATAATATGTGCTTCTAACTGGTGACAGATAGTATCAAATTTCCTTACAAAAAGATGTGCAAATTTACTAAGAAGGTTTACCAATGTGCCATTTTCTTTAGTCAAATGCAACTTTAATTTGGATTTCTTACATTATGAATGATGCTTATCATCTTTTCATAAGATTTATGGGTATATCAGATTCTTTTGTTACTAATTCATAAGAACACTTAGCTTATTAAAAATGTTGGTCTTTTTTCTTCCATTTAAAAAATTGATATTTTTATGTGTATTATGCCTTGAAGAATTGTTTTATTTCTTTTCAATCAAAACACCAAGGAGTTTTTTTTCCTTGTATGGCTTTGTTAAATAACTTTTTTATAATATGGCTTTGTAAAATAACTTTTAACAATCCCAATGGTAATTCCAGTGGTGTCTCCATATTGTCCAGTGGGGGGTGGAAGTTCACACTCTCCACATGGTTTCCACTGGTATAACCAGGGCAGGAGATACATTCCTATCTGGCAACCCTTTCCCTCACACCATCAGGTGCGGGGCAGGGATACCTCATATATCCAGATGGAGTCTGGCCTTTGCTAGTGAGGTTAGAGTCAAGGATGCAGTTTTATTCTTTAGTGTTTAACTGGAGTATTGATCAGTTATTGTCTATGAGTTTTCTTTCTTGCTTTGGCTGCCCTTTTCCTGGTCTTTCATTTAAAGAAAGCACCCATATCTTATATTTTTATTTTGTATGCACCCCATTGGCCTTCTGGGTTGCAGGTTCTCCACCACCCAGTCCAGGATATATGGGTCAAAAATGAAAACCCAAGGAATTCACCATTCCTGTTCCCTAGGTCCCTGAAGTCCCTAGCAAGTCTGCCTCGTTCTCTCCACATAAGAGATTCTTATGTTTTTTTCAATATGGTGACTAGAATTTTTCTGTTTAGAGGAAGGAATAGGAACAAGTGTGTGTACTCCATCTTTCTCTAAGTTAAGTCTTATGTATATTATTTTATATAATCCAGGGACTCTTCTTTAGACAGTGAATATATTATTACATAGCATAATTAATTTCTTTATTTAGTACACATTGGCTTAAAAAGTGGTTATGGCATTAATATGATTCTTCTTTCTCTTAATTTTTAATTTTCTTTTCTCTTAATTTTCCATTTTCCTTTAATTTTTCTCATTCCTCTCCTCCACCTGATTTTAGTTGGCTCATTTTTATTCTTAAATTCTCAGTTCCAGCATATTAAATTCCAGCATTTACGTTTATACATTTAAGCATACTTATTGAGTTGCCATATTTAAACAATATGTTTTGACACAGATACATTCCTCCCATTCCACAACTTTTAATGAAGAAATAAGAACAGTATACTTGCCCTCCTTCATCTTCTCTTTCCTTCCAGTTTATGCCTGTTTTGCTAAACTATCAAAATTGCCATAATGTTAAATATTTATATACTTATCTTATATCATGTAACCATAATTCCCACATTTGTTTTAAACTTAGCCTTAATAAAAATAGATTTAATACTCACTGATAGTCTTATTAACAGAGATTTTCCTTTTTATTACTTGGTTGTTCAAATTTATCTTCTACAGTTTCTTCGAAAATATTTTATGGTGACTATATCCCCAGCAACTTGTTAATATTAAAAATAGTTGTTTATTTTCAGTCATGCTATCCTTGCGTAAAGCTTATCTGAGTATAAAATATTTGAGTCATATTTTTTCCCAAGAACTTCACAGGCATTAATTACCCACATGCTAGCAATGGTTGTGATTATTGCCATGAGGCATGAGGCCAGACTGATTTTTCCCCCCTCTTCATATGAGATCTCACTTTTGTTCTTATATCCCTAATGGAGTTTCCCCTTACTTCTGATCAACCTTAAGTAGAGTTTCCAAGGATAGAATATATTCAATCTGTAGCATAGGATCTTCTTTCATTTCAGAGAAAAAATATCTTGAATATTATATTTGACTATTTTTCTTTTCCACTTATATATTTCTCTCTCTTTTCCCCATTTCATTGTTTTCACTTTTCTCAAGCATATTCTCCATGTACCTGGCTGTCACATAAGCAGATTCAATCCTCCTATTACCTGTGTTCAATATGGTCTTCATTTCTATGATGTGAAGTTTAATTTTCATTTCCACTTCTTTCAGAGCTCTGCCAGCTTACTTTTTCATTTCCCTTTGTTGTCTTTTCATTTATTCCATGAACCCCTGTATCTCTGCATTGCACTCACGATTTGTAGAGAAAGCTTTTTCATTATGTCCTTCAAATTCTTGGAAGAAATTCTGGTTAATATTTCCATGTGCTTCATAGCGAAACTTTTGTGCTCGATGTCCATCTGCTTTTGTTTTCTTATTCCTTTTCTCCTTTACCCTTCTTATAGAATTTTCACTGAAAAAGTGAGCAAAGCTTTGAATGGTTTCATATATCACTTCCAAAATGAAAGGAGGGATTTTTTTTTAATGCATCAAGTTTTTGGTTTTGCTTTCAGTTTCTTGTATACGGTTAGTTTTGTGTGCACCAGCTATTTTGGGGAGGGTAGTATGGATCTGGAGCTAGAAAAATTATTTCAGCCAGTTGGAAGCCCCTTGGGCCTGGAGTAAAATTCCATATGACACAAAGTTGTGGTGTGTGTGTGTGTGTGTGTGTGTGTGTGTATGTAGGCTTAGCTCCCTTTAGCTGCAAGGCTGCTTATCACCCAAAGATTCCCCTCTATCCTAGTGCAGACTTGAAAAGATGCTAGGTCTGTGCACTTTGTGGTTTTATCCCATTTTTCCTGCAAGTCTGTGGTGTACACTGGGGTTCAAGGAGGCTCCTATAGCACGCTCATGTGGCCAACCCTAGCTTTTTTTAACAAAGGGTCATTGGTTTTGCCCCTTTGTGTGTGCCACAGAGAAGTGGCTCTCTACATATCATTTCACTGAACTTGAGAGTTCTTCTATCATGATTATTATTGTGATAATAATAATATGATTTAGAACAAGAAGGTTTTGTTGTTTAAAAAAATTTTTTTAACGCTTATTTATTTTTGAGAGACAGAGCACGAGCAGGGGAGGGGCAGAGACAGAGGGAGACACAGAATCTGAAGCAGGCTCCAGGCTCTGAGCTGTCAGCGCAGAGCCCGATGCAGGGCTCGAACCCACGAGCTGTGAGATCATGACCTGAGCTGAAGTCAGACACTTAACTGACTGAGCCACCCAGGCACCCCAAGAAAGTTTTGTAATTTTAAACAAAGATCATATTTTCCTTTCTGTCTCTCATTTTTCTCCCAGCTTTCAATGGGCTTCTGAAAGTTGGAGAAAATATAAAACTTTTCAGGTCTTATAATTAGACATCCCTAACACACAATTTGAGGCCATTTTATGAAAGTTAGCCAAAGTTATTTCAAAATTTGCTCCCCAACAAGAGTATGCATAAATAATTCTTTGTTTTTGTTTTCAATTTTTGTTTACCTTCAGTAGACTATTTCCTATATAGTTCAACAAGAGCGCGCATTCACATGTTATTAAAGCCACATTTAAGAAGAAAGTGTTATAAACAATGCCCATGGAATTATATTCCCTGGCACCATATCTGCTTTCATAGTGTAGCTTAGTTAGTGATGGGATGGACAAGGTGACCCTGCAGCCATTGTTACCTTGCTGACACCTGGCTCTCATTTCACCAGGTGGACATTGGCACCTCCCAGCCACTGGGTCACACTGTCCTGAGCCACAAGAACACTGTTGGACACAGTCCTGCCTGTAGTGATCCTTGGGACAAGCTGCAGGAAGGAGCAAAGCAAAACCAGATTTTTCTTATTAAAACGTTTTGCCAGTCAAGACTTTAAAAAACCTTGTAAATACACGACGCTTTCTTTTAATCAAATAGGTTACCTTGTCTTGCCTTCAGTTTGGTTTTCAACTTAAAAGATTACTTTGAAAAAATAAAACAAAAAAAGGCACAGTTGAAGTGGTTGCTTACTTAGTGCAATTTTGGTTGACAACAGGAATTCCAACCAAATATCTAGTGTTGAACACTTACATATATGATATAAATGACTCTTACAAACTCAGTCTTGCTTTACCACATGGCTGCCTTAGCAAGTGTGTATGTGTGTGTGTGTGTGTGTGCGTGCATGCACGCACATGCACACATATGCATGCATGTGCCCAATAATCTTGAGTATATTCCCTCTTAAAGTCCGTTCTGAATTTTAGCTTATACCTCTATGCATTGACATAGGATCTGTTATGCTCACATCTCCAAATACCATTTATCTATTTATTAATGTATTTGGAAATCTATCATTTATTTATTAAAATCAAGAAATTTATTAAATTATCTTTTTAAATTAATTATATTAATTACTATACATTAAATTTTAATCGATTAATAAATTAACACATTTATTAATTAATTCATTTTGCTGCAACTTTATTCCACAAATTCACTGAGATGCTTACCAAAGTACAGATGACACTCAAAGATAAAATAAGTATCTGTGAGAATCAAGTGAAGGAAAAAATATAGCAACAATATAGACATAAATGAGTATCACAATTCTTCAGACTTGTAAGAGGTGGACAGAAAATTGGCTCTGACCTACTTAGCTGTCAAAGCAAAGAAGGAAAAGTACTCAAGTACAAGTTCAGAGCTTCTGAAGACAAAAAACTACCAATATTCAGGGAAATCAAATCTCTTGAAGATGCTTTGGGCAGAGGAAATTAAGAAATTTCCCTCAATGATTTTCTTTGAGGAACAAAGGGGCTAGTCAGAGCCTTCCTTAGGAGATGTTTATGGGTTGGCTTTAACTCAAAGATAACTTGGCTGGTTAGGCCTGAGAGGCAGTATCCACTAGGCTTCAATTTTCCACTGCTTGGAGCCAGGACTTTGTCTCATTTGTCTTTTATCCTCAGAACATCAGGGTACTGAGGGAGGGTACTTAAAATTACCCTCATACAAAGAAGATAGAGCAACTACCTGCCTGGGGAAGACCAGCATTTTGGGTGTCTTTAGCACATAGCAACTTAGTACCTTGCCTGATCACAAACTTTGTTATCATTCTTCCCAGTGACGGAATCTCCCAGTTGCAACTACAGCACTTCTATCTTTAATGCAAGATCTATTGATGCTTATTTCACTCTTTGAATTCTGAAGTATAAAATACAGATGAGTGCACAAAAAGATAAATGTGCAGCTCTGTGAAGCATCCCAAAGTGAACTTCCTCAACAACACATAGGTTGAAGGACACAATATTGCCAGAACCACCTCTCTATCATGCTCTCTCCCGCGCATTGCCTCCTCTATCCTCCCAGAAGATCATTAGGATCTTGCAAACTGTCCAAATATTTAGGAAATGGCAAATCTGATAAGATCAAGATGTATATGCTAAGAATGTCCCTATAGTGCATTTTCAAGGGACCTTTAATTTACATCTGGTCCCTTCAACTTTATGTCAGTAGTTGTCTTTGTGACAGGTAGTTAAGTCTTTAAATTTTAGGGAACTGGTTATTTTTTGGTAAGTAGGGCAACTGCTTACTTTTGGGCTGGAAATTGCTGAGGATAAGTGAAATGGTGGTACTCTAATTTAGACAATGGGTTTGACACTATGTACACAGGCATCCCCAGGCTACTCTTCTCTTATGGAACAGATTTCCTAATCCTGACTTGAATCTTGCTAGCATTGCTGGCGTATGAGAGGTTATGACTAAAGGGCTATCTTTGGTTGCCTTCACTGCTTCAGTTCTCAGTCAAACTCCTGATGTAAGTACTCCTCAATCTAGAGTGTAGGTCAGTTGGTGTGTGCTGTTACCACAGTAAATTATTAAGTAATAATTGCAACAGCATTTACTCTCTATGTGCAGTTCTTAAAAACTCTATTTTAGCATCTCCCCGGCATAACTGGTAGACTGGCTTACTCTGACTGCAGTTGGTCCCAATGAAGCCAGGAGGGCAGTGACAAGAGCCAATCATGGCATCACAGCTGCCACCATTAAGGCACTTACGCATCCTTTGGCAATTTAGACCATAAGTGCCTTCTGGGCATCCTGTTGAAGGAGAACAAAACCATATGTGATGCTGTAACTCAAAGCAATCAGGGTTTAAATTCATGCCCACAGACATGTGGTTAACTCAACATTCCAAATACTGTTCTTTGGTATTTTCAATCACCTTCAAGCTAATAATTCAAGGCATGCACTTATCTGAGGAGAAGAGATGGTAAAGATAGATGCCTTAGATATACAGATGGGGGCAAAAATTTCTTGACGCTGCTCATTAATAAGTTACAGGAAACTTAACTCAGAGCTTCCTTGGAAATCTGCCCATTGTTAGACAGTGCACAGAATAGGTGACAATTCGCCAAACAAGGCTATTTCATTTCAGTCTAGACGAATTATTATTTTATTTAATATTTAAATGTCATAGTTTGTCTTGTCTGGAATGATCTGGGTTTAATACAAGTAAAAATCCATATTGGCATGAAGCATTTTAATTTTCTGTTAGCTTCTCACCTTTCTACTTTCACATCCATAGATGTGTGGCCCACCATGACAATACCTGTGTACCACATAAATGGCCAGAATTCAAGATAAAGGGAGACTAAACAGGACAAAGAGTGAGCTGAAGACCACATTATCTGTGCAACGATCGAAAGAGTGGGGATGTTTATTCAGGAGAAAATAGAGCTATGAGGACAGAAATATCTTCAAACATGAAAAGGCAGTCTTGTAAGGAAGAAGGCAGATTTTATCTCAATAAGGAAATACTTTCTGAAAGAGCTGTCCAAGATTGGAATAAGCTTTTTTCAGGAGGCATGATTACTCATCTCTGGAGGAGTTCAAACAGAGACAGGATAAGTATACAGTAGAGAAAATATAGAGGGTATTCAAGTACTTGAATAACTTTGAAGCACTTCCATCTGTGACATCCTCCTGCTTTATGAAATGTCTGGTATTTTCAAGTCTTCAAATCACAAAAATTTGAGTTTCAAGAGACCTCATGTCCATCTGCTTCAACTTTTATTTTAAGATGACGAAGCTAAGTTCTATAGAGTAAAGTGACTTGGAATATATATCGCACAAAGTTCTGTCACCTGTTAAAGAAAACCAGCTTTGTTCTTGCCTCCTATTTAAATATGAGGCTGTAGGAAATTTTGAATAGACTGTGATTTGAAATCTGTACATTTCACTTACTAATGTCGTGGTTTTAACTTCTTTCTTTGAGCTTCTGGTTCTTTTTTTCTTTATATTTATTTATTTTTGAGACAGAGAGAGACAGAGCATGAGCAGGAGAGGGGCAGAAAGAGAGGGAGACGCAGAATCTGAAGCAGGCTCCAGGCTCTGAGCTGTCAGCACAGAGCCCACTGTAGGGCTCAACACCACAAATTGTGAGATCATGACCTGAGCCAGTGTCGGACACTCAACCGACTGAGCCACCCAGGTGCCCCTGAGCTTCTGGTTCTTTATTCCCACGGGGGATAATAACAAAATCACAGGCCTGCTATGGTGGCTAGAGTGAACAAGTACAAACTCAGCTCCCATGTCAATGGTGGCTGTTATTTTCCTTAATGGTGGCAGTATCATTGCTATGCATGTAGCACAACCGTTTCCCTACTGGCTTGACCTGACTCAGAGTGACTGACATTTGCCTTAGGCCCTTTTTCTTGGAAAATCTTTTCATTTGGAAGCATAACTCTAAAAGTGACCAAACAAGACTAGATGATACTTGTTTCCTTCCTTTTGTCCTGGGTTTTTATGTAAGAATCCAATAGGAAGGAACATTTTTTGTTAAGTATGTCACATGTAGCATGTTTTAGAGATAGCAGCAAAGAATGGATTTAATTGAGATTCAGATTGCTTACAATCCCCATATAGGTCCTGTCCTAAAATCCAGGGTCCTCACCTTGAGTCTCAAACCCAAAGAGTGGCTGCCTCTTTCTTCCTTTTTCCCCCAGTTTTAAAATAAACTTTTTAATAATGGAGAGGGAAAATAAAACACTACAATTATTCATACCAAAGGTTATTTCTGTGTTGTAGCTATTATATTTCTTTATTCCTCCCGATGAAAAGTGATAGTTTCACTTCGCAGTCTCTTCTGTCATTCCCTTCTCCCAAGGAATGTCAATTCCCTTAGTTAATTGTTCCTTCTTTGGTATACAACATTCATTAGTCCTCCTAAGAATGTCTTTTCTTCCTCACAAAAAATTTAATAGAGCACACCTAAAAACAAAATTTGTGATTAAAAAAGACTCCATCTCCTCCTCTTCTCCTCTTCACCAAGATATAAAATGCTTCATGCCCATTTGGGTCAGACTTTTAGAATACAATTTTTTGTAGTATTTTTTATAATTACTATGTGTGATGCTTAAAAAGAATGCTTGATTGCTTGATATTAGAGAAAATACACATAAAGTGAGCTGAAAGCATGGAGTCTGAAACAATGAAGTCTTGTGTGTACTGCTGGCATATTGCTTCCAAAAAGGAGGTTAAATTAATGAGTGGATTGGTACAGAAAATTCTGCAGTCACATTGCTATGAAGTGAAAGGTGACATGGGTTTCTGTGCAAAGAAGGAAAAGAGAAACACCTGCTAATGTGAAACTCATGTACTTATTAATGAGGAAAATGTCAAAGTATGGATATAGTCATAGATATAAAAGAATTAGTGTTTCAGTTTAAAGGGAAAAATTATATGTGTAATTATTTGATAAATGTAAATAACTGATATGTGTGTATACCTATATTTTGAACTCAGTTTCATGTGAGTTGAAGTTATTTGGGAGACATAATTTCCCTCTGACATATACTCATTTTGCAAACTATCTTTTATAAAAGATTTTTTAAATGTTTATTTTTGAGAGCGATAGAGACAGAGTGCAAGTGGGGGCGGGGCAGAGAGAGAGAGAGAGAGAGAGAGAGATACACACACATACACACACACACACACACACACACGCACACACACACAGAATCTGAAGAGGGAGAATTTGTCAGCACAAAGCCTGACATGGGGCTCAAACTCACAAACTGTGAGATCATGCCCTGAGCCAAAGTTGGTCACTTAACCGACTGAACTACCCAGGCACTCCTCATTTTGCAAACTATCTTAATGGTGGTTTCGTGTTTGATAGAATTATCCTCATATTGGTCCTTCTTTGTACACAGAAAACAAAAATCATCTGACTGTTAGCCTTCAAGTTAATTATCCTTTTGAAACTGGGACACTGAACTTGACAAAATTTACCTACTAATGAGCATGCCATCTCCATCTGTTGAAAGACAGTGTATGTATAACCTCTTAGCCTCAAAACTCATTAAATTTATATATCAAGAGTACAGAATGCATTTACAAAAGTGCCCATAACTTTTTCCCCCAAGAATAAGTTATATACTGGTAATTCTAATGCCTCTTAGACTTCTGTAGCTATGCGAAAGATTGACTTCTGGAATCATGGACACAACCTTTGCTCAAATGTTCACTAAATTTAACAAGGGAACACATGCCTAGGACATAATGATTTCATTTGGCTTGAGTGAAATTTGATTTCTCCTCCCTCATTTCCTAAAGTTCCGTTTTGACCATTACTTGGCATTTGCCCCATCCTTTACAATTATTTCTCCCAGGAAACTTTGTTTTTCTGGCTAGGGATATTTAGATATTTCCCATTGGGAGATGACTATTTTTTTTTCCATTTTTGCACCATCTCTTCTTAAGGAGACTTTTTGGATGAAGCTGGGCTATGAACACAGAGTTCTGATTTGTTGAAGTACTAAAGGCTACTGTATATTATGATGATGTGAACAACATTTGGTAGTTTCATTAGAAACTTAGAACAAGCAAGGAAGTGACTGTATCCTGAGACAGTTAGCTCCCTAACAGACGAAAAGCATGAATGTGTTTTTCAGTCTTTTCCTAGTGTTTGACCAGGTTACTCACACATAAACTAGCCACTGTCACACAGTTTTTGTTTTATTCTTAAAAAGAGATGCTACAATTTGGTCTGTCTGAATTCTTATTGCTATGAGCAAGAGCGTTAAAAGCAAGCGCCTACTAATTGGATGATACCTTCCTCCTGGCACAGGTGGGCTATTCTATGGCCCATCCTTCTCAAAGCATTCTACACCAAGGTTGTTTTTTTTTTATTTATAAAAACTGTCAAAAGAACTTGCCATGGCTTTAAAGGACCCCAATGCCTTAAATGCTCTAGAGAGAGTATTACAAATAGTGGGTATTACAGTTTGGAGAAATAAAAGCGTTCCAGGGTATGGAGTTACTTTGTAATTTCTCATTGGGCATAAAATACATAGCATGATAAGCTTATATCTATTGAGCAGTTTGTTTTTTCCCACATGCTATCCACAGACTGAGACCAACCTGCCCATTATAAACCATGGACAAGTGGTGAGATCCTACTACAATTTGTCTGCTTCCTCTGACCTCTGCCGACAGAAAATTTGGATTCTCTTCTCCAAACTCGAGAACATGAAAGTCCAGTTGTTTTTGGCTGCTGAAACGTTTGCTTTTGAGCCAGCTGCACCTTTTATGGATATTTTCTTGAACCCTTTTTCGTAGTTCTGTAATTACAGTGGATGTTGCCAAGGAAACTTTGCAGCAACTCCCAACCACGTGTTGCCTGGAACTAAGCCAATCTGACTAGTCAGGGAGCGGCATCCCGACTCGGCCCTGATTTTACAAGGGGAAGCTCCCCTCCTTCAGCCTAAGGTAGCTTGTCCTCTGACATGGAAGTACCTCAGCTCTACGTAACATTTTATTTTGTTAAGAGAAAACATTCTTGATATCAAGAAGAAATTCTTCCTGAGAAATGTGACAGAATCCAAAGTGAGGAAATAACTTTCTTCCGTTATAAGGGTGCTTGAAATCTGCCATAACCAAAATATAATTGAAAGTTTACTAATTTTATATTTTAATTCCTTGGTTTGAGTTTGTATAACAGCAACAGTTGTGGGTTCCAAACAAAATGCTAATTGAAACCATTTTCAAACAGGCTTGACTTGTGTTTTTAGCTGATAATATTTAAAATTAGGAGAAAAGTGAGAAGTGATATTCAAAATATACATTCTATGGCTTGTAAAAACTTGAAATCAATAGCTTGACCATAAGTCTATGTTTTATAGGTGGCATCTGAGGGGCGGGGGAATCCAAAAATCATCCATATGTTGCAGAATTAAGAAAGGAAACTGGAAGGAATCTGCGACAGGAGCGACTAGGGAGAAAAGAGGAGCGGTGGCCAAGTTGGGGGAAAAATGAAACTGAGGCCAAATCATTTTATTTTTAAACCTATAAAAAGTACATTATAAATAATTACAAGCTTAAAAATTAAGTAGCTGACTGAACATTATAACATGCTCCTTGGGACATTTTATCGTGTGTTCTCCTATAACCATTTTCGATGTTAAAATGCCCTAACAAAGCAATATAAGGTGTTTGGTCCAGGGACTATCCTTTTTTTATTACATAGCAGTGAGCCAACTGGCATTTTATCCTTCAAGCAAGTTTCTGTTTCCATTCCAGGATAACAATTTGTTTAATTTGATTGTTCCTAAGCAGATCCTGAAGCTAACTTACTTTACGAATCACTTTAAATATATTCCCATCTGCTGTATACTGATGATAACAACCAGTTCCTATTGTCTTCATTCTTTCTTTATTTCTTGTCTTTTTCTTGGGGACATTTGGAACCAAAAAGGCAACATAGGACAATGGGTTCCACAAGAAAGTGTATTATTTCAACCACTCTAATAAACAGTTTCACAGGACTTGCTATAAATTAGAAGCCTGAATTAACTTTGCCCTTTAGCATTCTGACTGATGACCCACCCTATTGGGGTCTCTTGGATAAATGATGACAAAAACACAGAACACACTTACGGAGATGACAACGGTTTCCATGGTAGCCAGGAAGACAGGTACATCTCCCTGTGGCTGGGTGACACTTTTCATTCTCAGCTGAACACTGACATACCTGTTTACAGTCCTTCCCATATGTGCCTGGTGGACAAACTGAGGGAAAGAGGAAATGTAAACCCAATGAATTAAATTTGTCTGTGTAAATATAGCTCTAAAAGTGAAAGCAGGGAAAAATTTATTAAATAAGACCATTGCCTACAGAAGTGCGCTGCCCTTTGGGATTTAGGTTTCATTAAATTTACTTGGGGATTACTTCACTGTTTGATTTTGTTTTGTTCAGTCAATTTGTGACCGACTGTCAAGGGCCAGCTGCAATTTTCTTGTCACTGAAGAAAATCATAGGGTGATGTCAGGTAAAATCAACTAAAATAATAGTATAATTCATGAGGGACCACATATCTGGATAAAGATATTTTTTCTGGTGCAGCCGGTTTAAATTCTCAAGGTTGTTTCTCTCTGCACATTAGCATGTACTGTATTTGTGTCACTTGTCAGCTACTCTGCTGGGTTATGCTGTTTTCTTTTTAAGGCCCAGCGGTAAAAGCTTTCCCTCCAACTTCTAAATAATATCATGCCATTTTGTTAAGAAAATAAAAAAAGATTTCTGAGTATTTTTCAGCTTATAAAATGGAGTCAAATAGACACTTTATGTTTCATGGTTGTATCTAATGACAATTCAAACAAATTCAGTTTAAAAAAAAGTCAAACAATTTGGTTATTATATTTCCTGTGAACTTAAAATTTAATAATAATTTCTGGATCCACCTTTTATAAATTTATTTATTTATTTATTTATTTATTGAGAGAGAGAGAGAGAGAGAGAGAGAGGTGGGGGTGGGGCAGAGAGCTAGGGAGAAAAAGAGAATCCCAAGCATGTTCCTCACTGTCAGCACATAGCCCACGGCAGGGCTTGAACTCATGGACCATGAGATCATGACCTGAGCTGAAACCAAGAGTCGGATGCTTAACCAACTGAACCACCCAGGCATCCCCCTGGATCAACCTTTTTATTTATCATCTAAAAGATTTGGCATCATGAAAGAATAAATCTGTTTTAAAAGATTCTTCTCACATAGGAGATATTAGTGACTATTTTGTTCATGGTGTCTCTGTTTTTTGTTGGCTGTCCTGTGTGCCTATGGTGTCACTTGTTTTCTTAGCACCCACTATCTTTAAGAATATTTCATCTTTCAGTTTCTTTAAGTAAAAATGACAGCAATAGTAGAAATGCTAACTTTAAAGGCCTTTGGTTGCTTGCTTAGTATTAAAAATAAAGCCTAATGAGGTTGCCTGGGTTGTTCAGTTGGGTAAGTCTCCGACTCTCATTTTGGTTCAGGTCATGATTTGGCAGTTGGTGTGTTTGAGCCCCACGTTGGGCTCTGCGCTGACAGCACAGAGCCTGTTTGGTATTATCTCTTTGCCTCTCTCTTTCTCTCAAACTAAATAAACAAACATTTTAAAAAAAGACTAATGAAACACAGGGCAATTAATCAAAAAAGAGGGTTCCCCCCTCCTTTTCTTGACTGGGATGTATACAAACAAGAGAGCATTAGGTGGAATTGGACTCGGCATCTAAACAACTATTTAAGTAGTTTGTTTTTGCTCTAGACATTCTTTTATCTAAGAATCAGTGATCAAATACATAGCAATAAAGCATTTATCTGGTATGCCAGAAAGCACATCTGGTTTTACTGCCTGAAAAGTTTTTTAACTTTGCTTGTTAATAAGGGCCTAAGCAAGATGAACTGATCTTGGCATTTCAGACATGACTGAGAGTCGATGTTTATGATACTCTCACATCCTTCACCTTGTTGGTCAGTACACACGTGAGGGCATCACTTACATGCCATGGTGACGTGATGAAAGGAACTCCCTAATGGGAGTTATAAATGTAAAGGCTAACAAATCATCAGAAAAATCAAAATATTTCATTAGAGGCTTCCAATTATTTAAGAGCCAAGAGCTGCAGTGATTAGAAAAACTTCCCATTGCTGGGAAGACCTGTTTTTGCATAAAGCTTGGTCTCTCTGCACAAAACCATGTGCTCTGTGGAGATTGATAATACTGAGAAGTCCAAGTGGCTGTGCTGAACACAATAGGATTTGTGTAGTAAGTTCTAGTATCCCAATGTGTTAGCCATTTTCCATATTGAGATTTAGGGCACACTGGCATAGGGTTCTAAGGAAAGTGACATTCAGACTGATCTGCTCTGAGAGAGAGCCATTGGGAATGCTGTGCTGATCTGCAAGCATCCATTAAAGGTTGGGTGTTCTAGAGGAAATGGCATGAACTTCAACTTAGGTAGGTCCACCACTGCCAGTGACTTTATCTCTGGCTTTTAACAAATGATTAAAGCGCTAAGAACCTTGATTACCTCTTTTATATGATGGGATTAACAAAAACCTACCTCACAGATTGTTATGAGTAATAGCCTGGTGGACATAGTAACATATGGGAATCTCATTCAGTAAAATTTGTTTGATTTCCATTTAAACACTTATATTTAAAATCAGTATCAACTGTTCAACAAAAGTGCTATATTTGGGCAAACATTGTGGATAGATACATTCAGAATAATTATGAAAAAGTTACCTAATATTTAAAAATCATCTTTACCTGTATCTATCAGGGAAAATTATTTCTAAGAGGAAAAAAATTTAAAAAATTAAAATTGCATGACATAAAGTTTCTGAAACCCATATAAGTAAAATTTATCCATATTCTCACTAATTATTCAATATTTTGAGGCTTCATAAAACCATTCACAAATGTGAATCACTTCTCCATCCGAAGAGCTCAGGCACATCCTGAGCTTTGATTCTTGAACTTCAGAGGAATCAAAACTGCAGAAGATACAAATTATCTACTCATGAAAAACTGACCTCCTAAATTTTTTAAAGTCAATTCACAAATGGATGTTTAAATGTCACTGAAGGAATTTACAATTTATATTGCAAAGCAATAAAATGAAGATGGAAATAAAAGCAAGAAAAAGTATTCTGAATGTTACCCAAGAGAATCTTTTTGGGAAGTATTGTATTTCTTAGATTATACACTCATGGTAAAAAATATATATCCGTTGTCACCTGGTGAAACAATGACTTTGACTAAGACTTCAGAAGAAATCAAAGTTCATGTAAAGTGTGCCTCATACCTTCTGAAAGAGAATGTGGTGTGTTTGTTTATTGCCTTGTGATCCCAGATGGACTGCATTATGGGGCATGCTTTCGACCTGCAGAATTCTGGAATATTCTCACTCAGCAAGAAATATTTTCCGGATACCTACTCTGTGCCAGGTTCACAACAGTGAACAAAACTAAACACGATCCTTGTACCCAACAAGCTTGCGATAGTGGAGATAAATACAATAAAATAACCTTTCAAATAACATAGAATTCAAAAATATTATAAGGGTGAAGGGTGCTGTGAGAGAGCATCAGGGACTCCAATTTGACTGACAGGCATGGAGTGGGGGGGTGTTTAGTTCCAGATGTTCTCTTTGAAGAGATCACTGACTGAGACCTGAAACTCTACAGAGTATATGCAGTGGGAGACTATGGAGGAGAAGAATTTCCAGAGGGAAAGACCCAGGTACATATGAGTTACTGATACTATTCCTAAGTATGATGTTGGCAATGGTATGCATGTATGTTAGACAATGGTTAGGCTTATCTTAAGCATTTCTGTATTAGTTCCTTATGGCTGCTGTAACAAAGTATCACAAATTTAGTGGTCTAAAACAATATAAATTTTTTATCTCACAGTTCTGGCATCAGAAGTCTAAAATCAAGATGATGACAGGGCTGTGTTCCTTCTGGAGACTTGGAGGGGATCTATTTCCTTGTCTTTTCCAGCTTCTAGGAGCCACCTCCATTCCTTGTGGCCCCTTTCTCCATCTTCCAAGCCAGCAACTTAACTTCTTTTTCTTTTTCCTCTAATTGCCTGCCTCCTTCTCATGAAAACCTTTGTGATTACATTGAACACAGCCACGTAATCCATCTCAAAACCCTTAATCACATCTGCGAAGTCCCTTTTGCGATGTAAGACAACATATTCACAGATTCTAGGAATTAGAACATGGATATATATATATTTTTTTAATTTTTAATGTTTATTTTTGAGAGAGAGAGACAGAGCATGAGCAGAGGAGTGACAGAAAGAGAGAGAGAAGGAGACACAGAATCTGAAACAGGCTCCAGGCTCTAAGCTGTCAGCACAGAGCCTGATTCAGGGCTCAACCTCGGGAACAGTGAGATCATCACCTGAGCTGAAGTCCAACACTCAACCAACTGAGCCACCCAGGCGCCCCAAACATGGACATCTTTTTTTTTTTTTAATTTTTAATGTTTATTTATTTTTGAGAGGCAGAGAGACAGAATGTGAGCAGGGGAAGGGCAGAGAGAGAAGGAGACACAGACTCTGAAGCAGGCTCCAGGTTCTGAGCTGTCAGCACAGAGACTGATGCGGGGCTCGAACTCAGGAACTGCGAGATCATGACCTGAGCCAAAGTCGGCAGCTTAACCAACTGAGCCACTCAGGCTCCCCAACATGGACATCTTTGAGGGGTCATTATTCAACCTACTGCAATCTCTGTTATTTCCAAATGTTTTAGGTAGCTTCTGATTTATTCCTTAGAGACCATGGTATCATATAAAGGGTCAAGTTTTTAACAATAGCCTAATGCACAACTCTTTATAGAAATCAATACACTTATCATAATTTAAAAGCAATGTAACATTTATATGGGATAACTTTCACCAATTATTAAAATATATATTTAGTTAAAGATCATAGTCTCTCCACTATGACAGTTACAAACTCCAAGGCCATCTATGCCAGCACAGTGTTCCTGAGAAGCTAAATAAGCATAAGCAGAAAGGTGTTTTATATTGTCAAAACAAGTATCCACCATCCCGCTAGTTGAAAAAGAAAGAAAAGCTGATGGCTCTCATGACGGGCAGAGAGATGTACTCAAATTTCATCTAATACTTTGTTTCTCACAAATTGGGATTGACCTTCGATGGCTTATGACAGCATATTTTGCTCAGGTCTTTATTGAATACAGCTTTTAATACAAGTCACATTGAAAATGACTTGGGATTTTTTTGAAGATCAGGACCCAGAAACAACCTTGGAAGCAGCTTGGGTACCCAGAGACATCTATAGGGAAGCAGGAAGCAGAGACTTCTCAAGGGCTAAAACTCAGAGAAATGACGGACTAATTATAGAATACAGAAGTTTCTAGAACATGAACTGCTTGCTTTTTTTGTGCTCTGTATAATAACATAATTTGCCTTCTTAAAAATAAGCCACTCTAGGGGTCTCCCCACCCATCTAAGAAACAGTATTTTCTTTTATGCTTTTATGTATAAGTGCTCCTTTAAGCAGATGCTATTATGCCCATAATAAGATAAACAGACATAAGATCATTTGGCCAAATGACATGGCTAATAAGTGGCAAAACCAGGAACAAAAACATGGTGTCCTTAGGATGAGCTCTAAGGTATTTCCCACTCTCTCAGGGCTTCTTCTTAGGAGGTGAGAGGGACCTCAGTACTATACAACATCGAAGAGATTGAAAAGCTGCAAAGTTGTGGTTTAACTTACTAGGTAGAAGAATCAGCCTGGAAAATTTTATGTTGAAAATTTGTTTACCTTGTTTATTAATTAGCTATCCAGAACACTGGAAGAACTGGTCAAACCAGTCACAAGTATTTTAGTTCTTCCTAGCTGAAATTACTCTGGGCAACCAAATGACCACAAAACCTCTGTGGGGTGATTTCTATGTAGATTTAAACTGATTCTCCATATTAAAGCTATACTTTACTGTTTGAATTAACCAGGAATATACTCAAGAATAAGAATGAACCAACAGTGACTATTTTTGAGTTAGGTAGAATTTATATTACTTTGACCATGAATATATAAGCTGAATATAAGATTTTGGAAGGGGAAAATCATATTTTTGATTTGTTGTATTTCAAGCACTTGATTGATTTTTATTAAAAATTGAGTAGTCAGTCTTGCTAAGATTCTAGTTGAGACAAAGTCAATTACAGTGACAAGTTGGTTAACCCTGACCACCTCATAAACACTACGCTTCACATAGTTTTACTACAGGGTAAACTTTCTAATAGTACTTTTTGCTTCTAAGCAATAAGAACTTCTTGGGGTGTCTGGGTGGCTCAGTCGGTTAAGGCATCCAACTTCAGCTCAGGTCATGATCTCTGTTTGCGGGTTTGAGCCCCATGTCGGGCTCTGTGCTGACAACTCAGAACCTGGAGTCTGCTTCAGATTCTGTGTCTCCCTCTCTTTCTGCTCCTCCCCTGCTCATACTCTGTCTTTCTCTCAAAAATAAATGAACATTAAAAATTTTTAAAAAAAGAAATGAGAACTTCTTCGAGGTGACTTCTGAAAGGTGATTCCTATCTTTATTTTACATTTAAAGATAAATGAGATATCAACTAGAGAATTTAATGAATTTGTCTTCATTTCATTGTCTTATATACTACTTTATGTAAGTATTTTCTGTGAGCAGTGTATCTTGTTGGCAAACATTTTATGAGGTGGCATATAAAATTCAACCATACATACAAGCAAATGCAAGGAATGGACTTTCTGTTTGGAAATTCATGACTGCCTTAGCATTTGGCATGACATGGCATTAACTTCTTGTGGGAAGACCATGTCTAGCCTGGCAAATAGATACATTGTGCAGTCACAGGATCACAGTCTCTCCACTATGACAGTTACAAACTCCAAGGCCATCTATGCCAGCACGGTGTCCCTGACAAGCTAAATAAGCATAAGCAGAAAAGTGTTTTATATTGTCAAAACAAGTATCCGCCATCCCGCTAGTTGAAAAAGAAAGAAAAGCTGATGGCTCTCATGACGGGCAGAGAGATGTACTCAAATTTCATCTAATACTTTGTTTCTCACAAATTGGGATTGACCTTCGATGGCTTATGACAGCATATTTTGCTCAGGTCTTTATCAAAGGCCTGGTGATAGATCAGCTGTCATCCACCCATTCCTCAGGATGTCTTTGTATTAAACTAATGGTCCAGCAGAACAGCCAGCCTGACAGGCAGGTTATTTATTTGCAATCTGGTAAAAGAACTGACAACTTCATTGTTTTAATTGTTCATTTTTCATGGGCTGATGCATTAGCTCACCCGAATCTTTGTGCCTTAGTCAGAGAATAAATATATGGGAGTGAGGACATCAGAATGACTGGGTCCATCTTAAAGTTCAAGAAGCGGAGGAGAGTCTTGGTGATGGTTATGATTACCAGGGTCCCACAAGCATTTGGGGATTTTTTTTTTTTTTTTGGTCTTATCTCTGTCCTGCATCTCTTTCCTCTCTTTCAGGAAGACCTATGATGTCAGCTACTGATCTGATTGTTTCTTGAAACAATGTTCCTTGTTCTCACAGATTGTTAAAGGAGAAAGACTGGAGTGGGCCTAGAGTCTCCGTGTCTCAATCAGAGTAGGGGCTGCAGACAGAGGGCCCCAGACCTCAGCTTATCAAGATATTGAGAGGAGATAGAGCTCAGGTCACAGCCTCTCAGAATCACCAGGAAGGTTTTTGCTAAATAAACATGGACCGGCCTCATTTTGTGAGATTTGATTCTAATTCACTGACTGTTTGGTAAGGACTAGGTGACATATATTTCTAAAATTCTAGTATCTTGGCAAAGAACCATTGAAGGAGAATTTAGATCCACACCCACAATTTACAGATAAGATATCTGATACATTGAATCATCTGCCCAAGGTCATAGCTATTTAGTAGCAGGACTAAAACTAGAACCCAGAGGTCCCGACCTTCAGATCAATGCCCTTTTCATTTTCCACATCACATATCATTTCCAGGAGCTATTTGAGAGATACTTTGAGTAAGTTCTACCAATAGCTTCTGCACATGTTAATGTGTCAGGGCACAATATGGAGGTGCTCATTTTTACTCAAGGCTCATCTCAAATGCTGGTCTTCAGAGAGCAGAGGACATTTCCACAGCCCAATTACAAGGATAAAGGGGATTCCTATTACGGTACTGGGTCCCAAATTATATTATTACTTTACTATTTTTCCTTAACATTAAAACTGAGAGTGCCTGTAGGGCAGAGGTGGTGTTTTATTATTTTCAATGTGCCTCACATCTCACATAAACCAAGAACATAAAAGGTACTCAATAAGTCCTTGATGAAGAAAAGAAAGGAGGAGGAAAGGAAGGAAGAAAAGAAGGAAACAAGGAAGGAAGACAAGGAGGAAAGAAGGAAGGAAGGAAAGAAGGAAGGAAGAAAGGAAAGCTTCTCAAGCCCAATATACATAACTGTGTAAAAGACTGAGCTTACACAAAAGGAGAACACTGGATCCCTATGTGGCATGTTTATATATTCATTGGCTTGTTAAAAAATTATTCAACATTTATAATTATTTATAGGGTCCAGTGCTTGGTAATTATGATAAAATTAAACAAGACTAGTATCTATTTTCAAGAACCCAACAGACTAATTTAGTAAGACGTGAAAAATTGATACAGAATAATCTGACAAGTGCTCCAACATGTTTAAAATAAAAAGCCTAAAGCATCTTAAAGAAAATAGCTTAAACCTATCATGAGGGAATCAGTGTGTCCTCAGAGAAGTGGCATTAGAATTGGGCCTAAAAGAAGGGGTAGAAATTCCTTAGAAAGAAGAGAATGAATGAATAAAGTCTTTAATTGAAAATGATAGGTACCTTTGCTTCATGACTAGAGGGCAGGGTTTAGGAACAAGTATGATGTCAAAGATTTGTGTTGGGCCTTAAAAGAGGTTTTTGTATCACATTGAAGGCTTAATCTGGTGCTCACAGATGACCAGAGAAACATCATGATCAGACTGTTGACAGTGTTCATATTAGAGAATGGGAGCCCAATTGGGGGCCATTGCAGGCATCCTCGTGAGAGACAAGATTGGAATTAGAGGGGTGCCTGGGTGGCACAGTTGGTTGAATGGCCGATCTCAGCTCAGGTCATGATCTCACGGCTGGTGGGTTCATGGGTTCGAGCCCCATGTCAGGCTTTGCACTGACATTGCAGAGCCTGCTTTGGATTCTCTGTCTCCCTCTCTCTCTCTCTGCCCCTCCCACCCCCACTCATGCTCCCTCTCTCTCAAAAAAAGTAAATTAAAAAAAAAGAATCTGAATTAGAGATCTGAAAAAAGAATGGATATGGTGGGGGGAAAAAAACCGATTTTTTTTTGAGGTGGATTGGTTAGTACTGGATGACAGATTGTTAAGAGACCAGAGGGAAGGCGCTGTTTCTAAACATTTCTCTTACTGTTTGTTGTTTGTTTGTTTTTGCCATATGGTATCTCTCTTCCAGAATGGCCTCTTATTCTCCCATTCCAATTACAAATGGGTTAAAAAAAATATGAAGACATTGACATGAGAAGGCCACAGCAGATAAGCAAATCTGAATCAGCATGCAGCTACTCTTAACACTTTTGATAACAGGCTTTTTCAGCTTACCTTGGCAATCACAGTACTGGCTGGAGAGGGCAGGCTGCCAGGGCAGTGGATACTCTAGGGGCTCCAGATTGGAGAGCAGCATGAGCATGTGGAGCAGAAAAGAGAGATGATCCTAAGACAATGGGACTGGGATAGGTCCTGGAAGCAAGTTCTATCTGGTTCATTTCTTTTAGGCTTGCTTTCTGAGTATATGCTCACATGGAACACATTCCCGAAGGAAACATTCAGAGTATTTCAGTTTGAAGTCAAAGTGATGATATTCCTTGTTGGAATGGACACCTTATATACCCTTGGCAACATGGTATCCCACTAGGGCATTGATTACGGTTGCCGCCCTTTCGTGGAACTTGGTGGTTGCCATCTACCAGATGTGAGGATCTTACTAATAAATAGCTAGCAACATGTCATTGTCCTCAGTGCTCCAGATGAAAGCCAAACAATAAATCACAATTCTAGAAAGTCAATATTTTTCAATGCTTGAGGATTATATTAAGACCCACAGTGGAACGAAATCCATTCCAAAAACCAAGAGGTAATTTATTCATGCCTGGTTTTCAATTTTCTCATGTGCTTTCTTCAGCTACAAAGAGGGGAAAATACTTGGCACAGTTAAAACTGTGGGTTGTTGTTTAGGAGACCGTAACCTCCAGTATATGTTCCGAATGCAGAAGGTCAGGTTGAAAAAGAGAAGGAAGTTTGCAGAAATAGGAGAAGGCAAGGATGACCAGATAGGAAGTATGAGAAACGAGTGTCTTGGAGACTTGAGGAACGGGTCACGTTTAAAGAGCTGACACTTTCCGAGTACCCAAAATGTGCCAGACCTGTTCTAAGCCCTCTACTTGTATCCTCTTTAATGACTGAAACGATGTGAGGAAATAACTATTATTATTTTCATTTTATGGGGTAAACTAAGGAAGTTAATACGAAGTCATTTACCCAAAGCTTGCACAGCCCTAGTCAGCATTGAGAACTCAGCATCCTTTTCTTAAACACGACATTACTCTTCTTCCCAGGAGCTACTGCGTTAACACGGTAATATGAACATATACTACTGGTTCATGGGTTCTTACAGAGGGTCCTATGACCTCATTTCACAGAATCAGGATAGTACAGTGAGAAAAAATCTCACCTGAGCACTAGGAGTTACCCGTTCCTACTCATGTTGCTCTGGGAAAGTCACCTGCTCTCTGAGGTTCATATTGTATTTTGTCATTTCCATAGCTCTACTTAGTTCTAAATTTCAAGTAATTTTTATTATGAGAGTGATTAGTAAAACACCTCAAATGATGGAAATCTAGTACATTCTATTTTAGCATGCAGTTCTATAAGTTGGCTATGCTATATTCAAAACCATGGTAACTTATAAGAAAGATTAGATCCTATAATTTTCTGTTCTTCTATAAACAATTAGATATTGTTTGAGATGCTATGTCACCCATCGTGGCTTTTCTCAAGATCTGTGGTATACATGTCCAATTTATGGAGTTAGTGGACTGTAACAATTTTTATACATGATGTAGGAATTTCCTCTTGTAATGGTAACAAAAGGTATCAGTATTATCCACTTAGAACTCACAGATTGAATAACGAGCGATGCGGTGATTGGACAGAGAGAGGGGCACTTACATAGTAGGCAGGAAACCCTGGAATCCAAAATACTTGAGTGTTTGTGCTTCTGCTCAAGTGTGTTAATACTCCCTTAAATGCGTACACAAGGGGAAGTTTATAGAATCCAGGGGCAGCATAATTAATAGTAATTATTTCCTTTTTTTTTTCAGATTTGCTACCAGAAGAGAGGCAATTGCTTTTTGACTATTATCTTAGAGGATTAATTTTGGGTATCCATGTAAAATGAATCCTTAATGAAACTACTCTTCATATCACAATTTAGGTCAATGAACAACAACGAATGTTATTCAAATATAGTAATGAAACTTCTGCATCAGTGATCAGCTCACACCCTGACCTGACAAACAGATGTCTATTTGGCGATCCCGAATATTAGTCCCCTTTTATCACTATAGAATAAATAAAGCCTCAAAAACAGAAACATAAGGGAAGCAGTTAATGTTACTTTGGATGATACAATAAAATGAACTAACTGTAGTAGAGTGACTACCTTCTTGTCAGCTCAAATCATAAAATCACTGCTTTTAGGTCATGGCTCGTGAAAACAAATTCCTTCTCTTTTTTTTTTTAATGTTTATTTTTGAGAGACAGAGGCAGAGCATGAGAGGGGGAGGAGCAGAGAGAGGCTCCAGGCTCCAAGCTGTCAGCATAGAGCCCAACACGGGGCTTGAACCCACCAACCACGAGATCATGACCTGAGCTGAAGTCGGAAGCCGACTGAGCCACCCAGGCACCCCCAAATTCCTTTTCTTAACACCAGTATTTTAAAGACACAGATACAAATATTCACTCATAAATTTCTACTGCCATCTTCATGCACCCAATTTGCAGTATTAACTCAATGCTTACTTTGTGGGAGCCACTGAGCTTACTTAGAAAAAACTCAAAGCTGCTCAGATCTCAGAATTTTCTTTATTTCAAAGTCATCATTTTGTCTGAATTCCTGACGAATAAGAACAAGACGTTTGAAGAAAATTGGCCCCTAACTTTTATGAATTTTCATCTCAACTTCAACTATGTTAACTGCCAACTCTCCAAAACAAACTCCAATTCAATTAGTAATAAAATATTGCAAGTCTCTGAGAAGCTCTTTCTCTTCCTAATGGCAGTTTATTTGATCCAAAGTAAAGGACTGAAAGGAACTACTCCTTGTATCACTCTCTCCTTACATATTGTCCTGAATAAGTCACATTCCTTCGTAATAATTTGAAAGCATTTTCATTCATGCCCTGGGAATGACTAGAAGAGCTTTTAATATTATTAAGTCTAGATCAAATCAATCCAGTCTAAATAGGGCATGGGGCTAATGCTTCTTTAACCACTCCTCCTTCTGACCAATTATTCACAACTATATTGGTGGCCTTGTTAGAAAATCCTTGACATCTATGACCACAGGTCCCGGCGCAGGCCACTTTCATACATTTTCCTGACAACCTTTGAACCGAGCTGCCAAGTGAAAGCTTACCATAGTCTTAAAATCCAAATGGTGATTCATTGTTTGCAAACAGAGAGACAGATTACCATTGTTAACTTGACCTTAGCCTCTAACTCCAAGTCAAAACTGTTTGAAAACATGGGCATCTTAACTAGAGCAAGACATAAATCAAATTACCTTCAACACCACAAAGAAATCAACGGTTGGCACCTTAGGAACTGTAAAGTGCAGTGAGTTTTCCTTGGAAGGTGAAGTTAAGACTGATGACAAAAGACCCCATTACTTAATTGAGTTTAATAAAATATGGAGGAAAAAACTTTGCCATAGTTTCAAACAGTTTCATGAATAAACAGGGTAATTCTGAGAGCTTGCTAACTGCACGGTTCCTGGGAGTGAAGTTTTCCTAAGATTATGATTGAGACAACAAACGGGGACTATCCAGTAACATGGATGATGTCTTAATCTCCTTGCTGCAGCCAAATCAAATTAGTGGATGATATTGTTTTAATGGGTTTACTTGCTAAATTTAGAGCAAGGCAGGAGGAGAGAGAGAGAGTGAAAAGGCTGCCACAGGGAGACAGGAGGAAAGAATTTCTTCCCGAAAAGACAATTTTGGTAAGTGAAGGGGGTGTAGTGAGGTTAGGCAAGAGCTAAGGCCAGGCCAAACAGGACCATCAAGTAAGAATTTTATGAGCATGGTAAATCTCATCATGTCACAAGTCAGACTGCAATTTTATTAAATGTCGGTTGACCTGAGTTGAGGCAGTGTGTATCCACAACTGAGAAAAAGGAAGACTTGGAAGTTCAAATAATAACAGATCATTATTGTTTCTGGTATATGACACCAACTCTGCTTTTTCCAGCGAGTTTTAACTAGAAGCTAGAGGTAACAACTAACATGCATATATAATTTTTAATGCTTATAATATCCAGTTTGTAAAGCTAAGCTTAATTAAAATTAAACGTTGGAAATATCTAATATTAATGAGATACCACTGATCCTAATATTTTAGAAGGTTATATTTATTATTTACTTTCTGCTTTGGATCTGGTAGGGGAGAGAACTCTGTATAACAGTCCAGAAATGTGTGACAATTCAATTGCTTTTGATATCTCTATAGAAGTACCGATTTTGCAAAACAAAATCTTTTTGAAAATTGTTCTAGGGAAAAAAAGCACTTTTCTACACAAACAGCAAATAAGTTCTTCAGAGGATTCTACCCAGAATGCTCTGTGATTCAGCGTTTCCAACAAAAGATGATACATCCCAGAAGCGCTAGAGATATTTTTCCTTTTAATAGTTTGCCACAGTGTAAGCTCTTGTGAAATCTGAAGGTTTTCAACATTGGCACAAGCTAGTTATTTAGAAACATATAAGCATATCTTTGGGTCTCTGGAGAATGCAACTTAATAGAAAGTGGCATACATGTGCACCTGTGGATGCTAATGGCATGAGTACGTAGCTAAGAATACTGGCAGGACACATACGCACCTAAGGATACAAATGCATTCATGTACCTCTTACTGTGACCTTATCAACCTGCTGTCAGAAGTGCTGGTTGAAACAAGAAACATTCAATAACTCACCTGGTTATTTTGCCTACACTAACTGGTCTTTTTTCCTTTTGAATTAATTGAGTTCATCAGCTGTGTTTGTGTTTGGGAATTGAGTTTATACCATCTTCAAGGACTAGAAATATACAGCTTCTTTTCCACAATAACAATTTAAAGATAATGTTTTGAATGTAGATACTTTCACAAGTCAACACTAGAGTATAAGAAATACTCACATTGGGTGTATGTTCCTTAACTAGAATTTTATTCATTTTATTTTTTATTTTTATTTTTAAGTTTACTTATTTATTTTGAGAGGAAGAAAGAGAGAGTGTGAATAGGGGAGGGGCAGAAGAGAGGGAGAGAGAGAGAATCCCAAGCAGGCTTCGCGCTGCCAGAGCAGAGCCCCATGCAGTGCTCGAACCCACAAAACCGCCAGATCATGATCTGAAGTGAAACCAAGAATCGGAAGCTTAACAGACCGAGCCACCCAGACGTCTGGAATTTTATTCATTTTAAATGGTAGGAATCTATCTGACAAAAAAGAAAAGAAAATAGAAAACAAAAAGAAAGGCTAAAAGGTCCAAGTGTGATGCCCCCAGGGGTAGGGGGTATGGGGTAGAATTGCTCTGTCCACTTCTATAGTTTCCTTAGGCTCCACCCAATCAAGGAAGCATCAGGAGGTCCTTGAGATAGACTGACAGTGTAACACATGAGGTGACAATGCAACCCTAAAATGTCCATGTGGACAAGCTGAAAATGACAAATAACAAATCAACTTTACTCCTTCCCTTCTGCCCTTCTCTCCCTCCCTCACTTCTTCCTTCCTTCCTTCCTTCCTTCTTTCCTTCCTTCCTTCCTTCCTTCCTTCCTTCCTTCCTTCCTTCCTTCCTCTTTCCCTCTACCTCTCTCTCTCTCTCTCTTTATTTTCTTTCTCTCTTTCCCACATAGCTTCTGTTTCTCTGTACTGCTCCAGTGCCTGGTAAATGAACCAACTCTGTTTCTAGACATCTGGACATAAACTTTACAACCACTGGAAAACTTTTTCATATTTTAAAAATAGTATCCTCAATTATATTGAATAGTATTTGACCCTCTGTCAAATTATTTCTTACCTCTCTGTTACAGAGCATGGAAATTTTTATGCACAATGTCTGTTATGGAGGATATACAACAATTTCAAAATATTCAGGCCAAAGGTTATTATACACAACTGATAAGAAATTACTACACACCTGGAATTTTATAATCCAAAATCACATTTTCAGCACAGAAAGTTTTAGCACAAGGCATAAATAAATTCAAGTTTATCTATATAAATCTCTTTCCTTTCTGGTTTGTATAAAAGCATTTTTATTAAATTATTATTTCTAACAATAACATTCACACTCAGGAATTCATCCCATATACTTAACTCATTTCTCTCACACACAAAAAGCCATATCCACGTACATAACCAATTCATTTTTCCTGATTCAAATGTACTTTTTTTCTAACAATGCCATGATTTTTCAAGTTTATAAATTGGCAGCTAACAATAACAATTCTGCCCCATTTCACCAACTTTATTTCAAATATTTTAGTTAATAACTAAAAACGGAATACATAGGACAATGTAAAAATTTTTAGAGACCTCAAAATAAGAAATTATAGAGATACTTGTCATTGGATTCTTCTCTGGTTGGAGTAAGAAACAGAAGGAGGGAGCTGTTTCCTCAGTAGTAGCCAGAGTCCAACAAAATGTCATCCCCAGTAAAGCTGAAATTTGGATTTAAAAACATTCTATTTTAAAGCTTGAAGAATGGCTAACCAAAACCAAACCAAACCGCGTGCACACGCACACACACACACACACACACACACACACACAGAAATAGAGCAAACCACTAAATCAAAAGAAATAGTGATACTCCTAGTACATCTAATGGTTCCTTGCCATTTTATTTTTCTACATCTGAAATTTCATATTTACACAGAGCTAGAGATGCTTCTATGAGTAGGCATAGAAACCACGTATAAAATGTTCTATGCTTGAAAATACATCTCCCGCCCACTATTCCCTAAATTATCCCTTTGAGAGAAACTCTCCTTTGAGTCTCTGAATGCTCTCTATTTATATGCACCCTCCACACCCTGGAAGACATATTCAACTAACATTGAAGTTCAGAATATCTCTCTTCCTGTGTAGATTACTGGGACAAAGCTAAACACAGCTAGGTGGAGGGTGGAAGACCAAAAGTACTCAGATGGGGAAAATACGGCAGGGGGAGGGGAGGGGAAGTAGACAAGCTTTGCCTGCTTTGCAGTTTTCCAAGGTGGGCTTGCCCCTTGATGTGATATTTTTGGGTCATGGAAGATATATATGGCCATCACCAAAAGAACCAGTTTTCTGTCAGTGGAAAATGAACACAACTGGTACAACAAACTGGCCAACTTTTGTTGCAATTATTTTCAATCTGATACTTGGGTGTATATTTAACCTAGTAATAAAAATATTTTGTTAGGACAAAAATACTTGACATTTCAATTCTGGGCATTTTTGTTCTTTGCTAAAAACCAAGAGGAAAGGGAGGGTGTTGTAGTTTGAAATGAAGAGAAAAGAATGGGCAAATTATGCTAGATAGTCTCTAAGGAAAAGGGAGAGAAACAAGCTGAGAAACTTCAAGATTTCTCACTGAAGTTTTTTTAACCTGGAGGTCATAACAGTGATAAAGCAGAAAGAACACTGTTCAGGATTCATTCCTATGTATTCATCTCTCCTTTATTCCTTCTCATCTACCATGTCTGCGCACTTTATTTTACAGAATTTTCTTTTTTTAATTTATTTAATGTTTTTTTTTTTTTTATTTTTTGAGAGAGAGAGAGCATGAGCAGGAGAAGGGCGGAGAGAGACAGAGACACAGATTCCAAAGCAGCACAGAGCCTGAAGCGGGACTCGAACTCACAAACCATGAGATCATGACCTGAGCTGTAGTTGGACACTTAACCAACCTAGTCACCCAGTTACCCCAAATTTTACAGAATTTTCTAACACAATTTTTTCAAATGATATCAAAGTATTGTGGAAAATAGAAAATATTTATTTAGATACAGCACTAGTTTTATCATCACCAGTTTCTGGTTTATGGAAACCAATGATTTTTTTTTTTTCTGGAACTATTAACAACTGGTCATCCTGCTGTCCTCTTCTGATAAAATCTGCGTAATGATTTCCACAAATGTTTTTTTTTTCAATTTAATTTAGTTCACTGGTTGAAGTTATCATAAACCTAAACATTTTTTTAAATTTTTAAAAATGTTTTTATTTATTATTGATACAGAGAGAAACAGAGCATGGGGGGGGGCAGAGAGAGAGGGAGACAGAATCTGAAGCAGACTCCAGGCTGTCAGCACAAAGCCCGATGCGGGGCTCGAACCCATGAACTGTGAGATCATGACCTGAGCTGAAGTCGACCGCTTAACAGACTGAGCCACCCAGGCACCCCAAACCTAAACATTTTTAAAACTACTGGTCAAGATATTACTTTTCCTTTGACAGACTGGCAAAGGTTATAAGGTTGGACATACCCACCGTTTGCCAGTGTCAGAGCTAAAAGGCACCTTCACACATAGGGTGAGTATAAATCAGTGCCAGTTTTGTTGTGGTTATTGTTGGTTTTGGAGATAGACACCACTTGCAATATCTATTAAGGTTTAAGTAAATAATCGGGGCGCCTAAGTGGCTCAGTCGGTTAAGTGTCACACTTCGGCTCAGGTCATGATCTCATGGTTCATGAGTTTGAGCCCTATGTCAGGCTCAGTGCTGACAGCTTGGAGCCTGGAGCCTGCTTTGGATTCTGTGTCTCCCTCTCTCTGCCCTCTCCTGCTTGCTCTGTCTCTCTTTCTCTCTCTCAAAAATAAATAAACACTAAAAGAAATTTTTACAAAAAGGTTTTAAGTAAATAAGCCCTGCAATTATGCAGCTAGGGGGTGTAATGTACAGAGGACCCTCAGATCTGTGTAAAAAAAAAAAAAAAAAAAAAAAGCAAGAATGCTCACCACAGCATATATTAAATAGAAAAAAAAATGAAAACAATCTAAATGTACATTTTTAGAGGATTTAGTAAACAAATCATTTTTTAGAAGTTTACAAAAGAATACTCTGAAGTCATAGGGAAGAAAAGTCAGATATGTGTGAACTGATAGGAAACGACACCTACAAAATATACTTTAATAAATAAACAAGTAAGCAAGACACAAAAATAATGCTTGGCACAAACATATTTGGAAAAAACTAAAAAACCAAAAAACCAAAAAACCTGAGGGGTTAGTTGGGAGGGGGAAACGGGCAGTGAGGCTTTTCAAACTCTACACACTTCTGCACTGTTATTTTTAAAAATATTTCTACTTTTCATATATTTATTATATACATGATATATAAAACAATGAATTTGAGAGAAAAATAATAACACTGCAACATTCACCATTTTTTTTTTTTTTTGAGCCCTGACCTAAACCCCACACAGGAAAGAGGGAGCCATGGCCCTCTAGTGGAGAATTGCAACAATCCATCTCTCTTAACACAATCCTACATTCTAAAGAAATCTCAACATTGAAATTCATTTATGGGTAGACTCAACTAAAATTTTATAGCAGGTAATATCACAAAACATGTACAATTCAATGCCCTTGAATTTAACTCTCACTTTGAAAATTCTGGAAACATCCTCTGATAAAATTTTAATTTATGATGCATTTTCTGCGTGCAACGGGAGCCCACCTACTCAGTTGCATGTCATGGGAAAAGTCTGAGTGTGTCTGTCTGCTGATAAAATATATTTGCTAGCATAGATGCTTCAGTTACAGGAACGGCTGACTTCTAATTAATTGCAAAAGCTTGTTGCTAATTAAAAGCCAATCATTGCATATGCCAGTCTCTAAAGTAGGACTATGTAGGCAGATGTCACCTCAAAACTGAATCACTGTATGTGAATAATAAAGGGGCTTATTTTAATGGGCTAATCTAAAACATTACTAACAAGAGAAACTATTTCCAAAGTATGGATGGCTGTGTCAACTGCCAAATTCCCTTGGTCTGGTTGAAGGCGTGCAGAGTTTCCTGTCAACTTGCGCTCTGAAGCAGAAAAGTCTCCAACCCAACCACTGGGCTTGCTCTGTATTAAGTATTGGCTACCTTGGAAATGTACCGTCTCTCAGTGTTAAACTCCCCAAAGGGCAATTCAAATCACATTTAGAATTTCCTATTTACATTGCAACAGCCATGGCAGAAGTTTGAATGTCACAGTACAAATCTGGCACCAAATGCGGAGTGCGTTCAGCGGATTCAGTTTCAAAATTCACTTCACATGAGTATGTTTTCATCAAGTGAAGGGGGAAGGGAGTGTCATGGGATAAGTTCATGTTATGAACTCTGGTCTTAACTCTTTATCATCTTGAACAAGTAAACTAGTGTTTTTGCTCTTGCAAGGAAAGAATTTATCAGACTGTTTTACATAGTAACCTTGTCTTTTAAATGCTTATGCAGAAATACTATCAAGGGAGGACAAGCCACTATTATTTCCAGTTAAATTTCCTATGTGAGAAAGGGAAATTTAGTGAGAACAGCCTAATTGAGGTAATTCCTGAAGAGGCAAATTTTTTTCCTAGAGAAGAAATGAAGGTCACTAATTTTTTTTTTCTCAAGTTGTGTCCATGCCATGGGGAAATGTATTGGGACACCATTTTTATCTTCTGATGTCTTCTTTTTTTAAATATATGGATTTATAGGGGTAGAGTTTTTAAAATAAATATTCGAATGTAATTTTTTAAAGTTTATTTATTTTGAGAGAGAGAGAGAGCGAACAAGTGGTTTAGGGACAGAGAGAGAGGGAGAGAGAATCCCAAGCAGGCTCTGCACTGTCAGCACAGAGCCTGATGCGGAGCTCAAACTCACAAACTGTGATATTGTGACCTGAGCCAAAATCAAGAGCCAAACGTTCAAGTTCAACCAATGAGTCACCCAGGCACCCCTAATCAAATGTAATTTTAAACAAACTATGCTTTGTGTTCTTTGTTTTGCCTCTTTTTGGTTGTTATAAAAAGTGTTCTGCGAGGAGAAAACGTTTATTTCAACAGAACACAGTCACACACACACATACCATCTTAATCTCCAGATTCCAAGTCCATTCAACTGGGGTGAACCTGAAAGAGTTCCTCCAGACAAAGCTGGAAGATAAGCCTGGCAGTGAGTAGTACCGCTTTACATCACTATTAAGTGATGGGGTAGTTGAGTTCATATCCACAAGATTCCCTAGTTCCGACATGAACATTTATTTGCAGTCAATGATGATATGTCTAGCAATTTATTACAATCAAACATTGAAATAATTTATTCTGTTCTGTCTATCTTGAAGTTAGTTTAAAAATAAAGTGTACTTAAAGGCAACGTGTATTACCATAGACTTCTAGGCTCAGAGGGGGGAAAAAGATTCATTATTTGATCTTTACATAGTTATGTAAAAAATAACATAAGCGTCCATTGGCTAAGGCTGCCTTTGAAAATTCCTGAATTGGAGACACAAAGTGCTGCCTTAATTTGCAAATGGATAGAACTCATTTGGGGCTCGGGCTGCGTGTATTACCAGCACATGAAGTGCAAGAATTCACAAATCTACTTGAAGACAATAGACCCTACAGAGTGTTCTCACTCAGGTATAGGAAAATTAGATGCTGTTTGTGAGTCACAGTCCACGGGGGTAGAGATTTTTTCTCTTTCAAAATTTTAAATCTGTTAGAACACTTTGAACCAGTCACTTGCTCTGGGTTTTGGTAATAGATTAGCATATCAGATTAGCATATTCGATTGAAACTACACTTGTCTAGAGAACGAGGATAAATCTTTCTAGAGACCCAAAATTCATTGCATAAATTGTTTCATTTCAAGGGCCAAAGCAAATAGGAAAAGAGGAAAAAAACAGCTCTTGTTATATGCCAATTTCAAAAATAGAAGCTGAATACTTCAGAAGTTAAGTGCATTAAAATAATTTTAAAAATCTTATCATGGCTTGGGGGCACCTGGGTGGTTCAGTCGGTTAAGCATCTGGCTCTTGGTTTTGGCTCAGGTCATGATCTCACAGTTCATGAGGTCTAGGCGTTTTGGGGCTCAGTGCTGACAGTGTGGAGCCTGCTTGAGATTCTCTCTCTCCCTCTCTCTCTGTCTCTTCTCCACTCGCTCTTTTAAAATAAAGAAAGTTAAATTTAAAAAAATCTTAACATGGCTTTACGTATTATTCAGTACCATCTTCTTTTACTCTTCATTGCTATCCAGTTAGGAGAAATTCTACAGGCCTACCGTACACAGTGGGTCCAATAGTGTAATAAAGCAATAGAGGTCTTTCAGTTGGACAGATCTGACTTCTATTTTAGCTCCCCAAAGTGAAAATGACAATACTTTCCACATATCATGGTGTCAGGTATTAGAGACAACATTTAAACAACAGCTGGCCCAGGGCCTGGCATAGAGTTGACAATAGCAATGAGCAGCTTTACTCCTCTGTGGCAGGTGGGTAAGCTAAGGGCCACAGGTCAAAGGCAACAGCCCAGGCCTTCCAGAGTCAACGTGTAAAACTCATGAAACTCACCCTGCTTATCTGAGTCTCTAAACCTTAGCTGTTCATTTAAGCCCAAGGAGTAATCCATTTCAACATTTTCCAGTCTTTGCTGATCTATAATCAGAATGTTCCCAGAGGAAGGGGAGATGTAGCCAAGTTGCTCTTTATGTAGAAACTATATATAGCATGTAAGCATTTGAGAATTTATTGTGAACGGTTCCTTTACGACAAGGCTGATCCTGTCACGCCGTGCAACGTCCTTCAGCGGATCCCCATTTCATTCAGCTAAAAGCCAAGGTTTTACAACGGCCCACGAGGCCCTATGTAAAAACCCTCTGCTTTTTTTGATTTTATCTCTGTAGCTCTTCCTGTTTGTCTCTCTGCTCCTGACCCACTAGCCTCTCACTGTTCCTGAACTCTCACTTTGACTCAAATCTTGCCTTCTCCAGGAGGTCCACCTTGATTGCTCTTTACTGCTTGACTGTTTTGCATTCCTGATTTCATTAACTTTACCTATTCTACTTTCTTTTTTTCCAGTAGCACTTATCACCTATCATGCTACAGAATATACTTGTTTTTCTGTTTATTGTTTATTACCAGTTTTCTCTCCCTTGAATGTAAGCTCTAACAGAGCAGTGCTCTTGGTTTTGTTCATGGGTACATCCCAGGGGCCTCAATCAGTGCTTTGCCCACAGAAAGATGGGCATAGGACATTAATCAGCAATTCATGGAAGAATACATTTAAGGAGACAATGTATCAAAAAAATGTAAAACCTCACTAGTAACCAGAAGTTGCAATTAAAAATAGCATTTCCTTTGAAAGTGACACAAGTTGGACAACAAAGTAATACTGCAAATCTCACATAACTGGCATACCTACTTCGGACAGCAATCTGGATTATTAAACAAAGCTTAAGATGCAATATCCTAGGACCCAGCAAATCCACATCGAGCACAAATCCTAAATAAACCCTAGCACATGTGCGCAAGGAGACAGGCACAGAGATGTTTGTTGAAACACTGCTCATAATGCTAAACAACTGAAAACAATCTCCGTGACTCTTTTTAGGGGAGTGGAGAACAAAGTTGTGGCACTTTCACACAATAGTGGGCTTTTCAGCACTCAAAAGAAAAGGAATCTGTCAACACATATCAATACAAACTAACTTCCAAAGCAAGAGTTGAGGGGAAAAATCAAGTCGCAAGTTGGGAAGCACAGTATGATGTTACTTGTTAATCAAAGGCAAAAAGTTTACAAAGTGTTACTAGATGTTGTTAGCTGATCCACAATTAACTCCTTCACTCCTAAACTCTCTCAGCACTTTACCAAGCACGGTCCTCCCTCAGCGTGGAAAGTTCCCTCTCACCCTATTTCCGACTCTGCTCCAAGTTTAGATAAAGTTCAGTGATTCTGCCCCAAGTACAAAGAATAGCAAGTTGTGTCTCTGAACTCTTTCTATGTTTGGTGTCACACAAACAGACTTGCTTTAGTTGACGATAGGGAGGGCTGCCCTAAATCTCCAAAGTCGCACACAATGTTCGCATTAAATAATCTAGGTCGTTAGAGTTCAGCCATGACTTTTCTAAAGGGCTGTTTTCATAGACTTTATCTTGTTCCATGTGACATATCTCCAGCAATAGACCTTTTTAGTTGTTATTTGCAGATATGGCTCTCAATTTTAGAGGAAATAGAACCATACTGTGGTTCCCAAATGTTACATTATCAGAAAGAGAACAAGATTTTTAGATACGATCTAAATTTGTGAAGCTTTAAGTATAAAAACAGTTAACTCATACACTTTCTAGAATGCCAACAACTTCATTTGTTATTTGAAACAGGGCAAAACAATATATCAGTTTTTAAATGCTCATTAAATACCTTCCCCCCCCCTTTCAAAACATTCCAATTTTTTGTTAAATGCTTTACTTAGGATGGAAATGGCCAAGAAGCTCCATGGTTCCCAGCATAAATTTCTTCTAAATGTGAACATGTCCCGTTTATAAAATGAGATTAGGTTGGGTTATAGACAAAACAGGAAGAAAGTTTGTCTCTATTCTTTAACTTCATCTAAATGCCTTTCCTCACTGTAACTCCTGGTAACAATGATTCTCATCTGACTTTCTCTAAATTAGTGTTGGCTGTAGTTTCAGGGGTTTATTAATTTGCATCCATTAGTTAATAGTTCATCTCAGGAGTTTCATGATCTCTCTGGGGTTATTAGTAAAAATGAATGTGCACCTATGTTTTTCTAGGGGGAATTTCCAAAGCTTTTGATAGATTCTCCAAGATGTTGAGCACCCAGAAAAGTTAAAAAATAATGTTTTAAGAATTGAACATTGTTTCCAGCTTTGGTTTTTACAGAGTGCAGAAGATGATGACACCTTGGCTCAGTCTCTGAGAGGTTCTGATTCAATGGATTTGTGGTAAGATTCAGGAATCTATATTTTTAAAAAGTACTTCAATAGACCTTGATGCAAGTGGATCCTGATTCAAAAGATGACACTAATCTTCTGAATAAAATTTAGAATAATGTTGCTTTCCTCATATTTGTCGCTAAATAATCTTTCTAGTCTTATCTCATTTCTTCCATTATTTACACTGCCCTACAACATACAAATCATTCTTCCATTCATTTATTCTTGCATTCAAAGGAGAGCTATTAGATTCATCATAGGGTTTCTGTGCTGCACTTCAAAGATACAGTTGTTGACAAATACTCTGGTCACAAGAAATGACCAGCTTTTCTTTCCATCTTGTCTCCTCCTCCTTCACCAGGTAAGTGCCTATTAAACCTTCAAGATCCAGTTCAAATACTAATAATGACTGTGCAACCATTCCAGATTCTTTGAGACAGATTTCTTGTTTGTTTTTTTTCAGTGTACTCCCAGCATTTTTTTCACACATTAATTATACTTCCATGCGATTATTTTTTCTGGTTCCTGGTTTCTGTGCTTCTCCCGGTCAGGAACCAGGTAGAAGTCTGACACCTATCCATCTGATTCTCTTCTGTTCCATTGCCGAAGTCCCAATAATGTTTCTGAGTGTATAAGAAAAATACCATGTTTTCTTCCCTACCAAGACTATATACATTTTAGTGAAATACTCTTGAAACCCAAAAACTCATGAGAAGAAAAAGTAAAGAATTCCTGTGGTCAGAATCCTAAACACAAAGATTTGCTTTGGGGCAAGATATTTTGGTTAGGGAATCTTCATTAAATCTGACAATACATCTGAAAATCTAGCCTCCTCCCACCAACCAGGAGAATAGTCTCCTATTGTAAAGAAGTCGGGGAGGGAGTATATATCAAGGCATTGGCCCCTGAGACTAGAATGGTCTTCAGCTCAGAGTGTACATTGTTATCCACCACAGACCTAGTTTTCCTGTCAGATAATCTGAAAAAGATTGTCACCAGGGGAGACACTAGAATTTTATTAAATTTGGAAAGAAACCACAAGGAAAAACCAAGAGTCCATCTCAAGTTGGTTTTACCCTTAATGTCTTTGAGAAAATCTGTAAGTTGCAGGGAAATGAGGCAGCGTTTTCTGAATCTTGGATGCAGTGACAAAAGTGAGGGTGAAGCCTGAGAGAGTATGCCTGGTAAAGAAAATTTACATGGGTGATGTCTCAAACAATACTATTCTTCTATTAATTCAGCAGCTATATTTAAGCATTCGTTTCAGAGCCAGGAATTTAAAAAATATATAATTAAAACATGATTTGGGTTCTAAATTCATGCCTAAATATATTTGTGAGCCTGATATTTTTGAAGTATTTTATATGTTTCTAGGAAAAAGCCACATTACAAGTAATTTGTGTATCCTCAGTACTTTTATTCTGTGTATGGTGTGAAGTTTGTAAGATTTTACAATATTGTGAAAGCATAATTCACATTAGTAAAAATATCACATATTCTTAAAGCATGGCACTTTGGTGATGTACTTTTTAAATTGAGGCATCTTTTAAATTCTTGATCTTTATTCAGTTTGAAGCACTTCATTGCTGAATAGATTGTTTCCCTCATGTGTTGAGATACTGCATTTCCATGTTTTGTATATATGTATTTACACAGAGAGAGATGAAAACACACAGACACAAATTACTTAAGTACAAGATATGCACATGGTCATAAATATAGGTTGAGGTTGCCATCCACTATTTTTCTTAACAGTTAGATATGTTTTCATCTTTTTAAATTAAACATGCACTTAAAATGGAACCCACACTTAAAAATTGGAATATATCACATAAAAAAAATCTGATTTCTGGCTTTTCTTAAAAATCAGAAGTCCTGGCAGCCTGGGATCGACCCTCTTGCATGGCCACTGTCAGAGGAGTTGGGAAGTGGCTTAGGGGCCGACCCCTGGGACAGATCAGGGAATCTTCATACCATTCTCAGTATTCCTTAATATTTTTAGACCCTGGAGGACTTCCACAATTTTAGCTTCTCTTCTTAAAACTGTATTTTGAATGTCAGAAAAAGTGGCTTTATATATAATATCCACTCATATTAGACTGCTGTTCTAGTATGTCCCAATAATCCCAAAGGGCTGAAAGATTTATTCTTGATTGACAATATCGTTTCCTTCAGGTGGAGTTAAAGAGAAAGGCATTAACACAGCAGTTGATGTGAAAGGGAACCTTTACAGATGTTCTGCTTCTTCCTTCCCAGGGGCACCTTCAGGATGCTGAGCGACCATATTCATAGGGAGTCCTGGGAACTTTCTCTTGGATCTTTCTTTGGAACTCTTTTCAGGGGCTAGAAGCAGCCCCTGAAATTTAGGTCTATTAGGAAAATGTGTTAATCTACCTCAGGACAGGTGTGATCATCTGCAGCAGTGGTTCTCAAGCTTTAGCAAGCATCAAAATCACCTGGAGGGCTTATTAAAACACAGAATTCCAGTCCCCAGAGTTTCTGATGTAGTGTGTGGCACGGAGCGGGAGAATTTGCATTTCTAACAAGCTCCCCCCAGGGATGTTGATGCTACTGGTCTGGAGACCTCAGTTTGAGATCCACTTGCCTATAGATACCTATAGGGAATTTTTCAGATGCCTCTAAACACTGTAAATGCCATATTTGTGCAGAATAGGTGGTGAAGGTAGCATCTCCTAGCAAACATTTTGATGACATTCACTAGGCAGAAGGTGAATCCTTCATGAATTATGCAGTTATTAGAATTGTACCTGTCCAACCTACCACCTCTATGTTGTTACACCCCCCTGCCCTACCACCTACGATAATCCATAGACTAGCTGTGGCATAGTAACGGGACAGATGAACGAGAAAAACAGACACAATGCTTATATTATTATTATTTTCCTTTTTTTAGGAGACTATTTCTTTGGATATATGTATGTATTTTTAAATTGAACGGGATCTTTAAAACCACACGGTGGCAGTGTAATCACATGAGTGACACTTGTCATGGTGCTGGAGCTGGGTTTCTGAACCCATTACACATGAAGAGATAATTCTGAGAGCTAAGCATCTGCAGTTTTGGCTTAACAATTATTGGCCCGTAAAGTGTAAATGACAAGTTGTAGTCAGATACCTCTACAAAAAGCCTCCATCGGAGCTTTCAATATTTTTACAATGCCTCAGACAGAATACATTTTCCCCCTCTGCCGTTTCATAGTGTGAAAACAACTTCACAGGCACAAGCAACAGATCATTTCATGCATGAGCTATGTAACAAATTCAATCCAAAATAACTCCTGCTTCAGTTTAGCAAATTACTGTGTGATAGCAAATTCGCTTCTAGACTTTAATCATTTTTGAAAAGTGAATTTGTCTTTTCTCTAGCATTGCTTAATTTTAGATATTTGCATGTCTATATGCTTCTTAAAACCAAGTAAAACTGAACTTTCCTGAATTTGTTTACTGAAGTATCTACCCAGACCTTTTCTTTCCATAGTGAGATTTTAAAATAACAGTAAGTCTTTGGTGTATTTTAAGTTGGCTTCTCAGCTATTAATCTGTACTTTATAATCTGCATAACCCAAATATAATATAAGGAGTACTGGATTCTTAGAAGAATGGGGTCCTGTCAAAGTGAAGGACATATTTCTTTAGTCTGCTCCTTGTCCTAAAACAAAATATTCTGTACTCAGGAGAAATGGTAGGTTCCTGGTGGTGGTGGTGGTGGTGGGGGTGGGTGGGTAACAATATTAAATATCAAAATGCTTCTTATTTGCATCTTGGTCTGGGGCTCCTGGTCACGCGAGCAATGGAAACCGTCAAGAAAGAGCATTGCAAATGCCAATAGATATGGGTGTCAGCAGAAGGGAACAAAGAACCTAGAAATTGCCCATACAACATGGGATACAGTTCCAGTCTGCTGATAAAATATGCCTTTGCCAACAATGACCTAAAATCAACAATAACCAGACCAAAGTGAGAAAGAAGGAAGCATTACTTTTTCCACAAACCATCCCTAGCCATCGTTCTGATCATGTTCAGACTTCTCATACCACAGACATCTGTTTCTGGCTTTAGCTGCTGACCTTACATTTTGGATCAAAGAATACCCTCTGGGCATTCTGAATCAGACAAAATACTTTCTGGGAAGTACACTGTGACAGACTATCCCAAATGCAGGGATCTGAAGGGAAAGGTGTATTAACCCAGAGAGAGACAAGATTCAAGGTCTAAAATGATCTTCCCAAGCAGACGAGGAGCCATTAAAATGTTATTTTGAGGATGTAGCTGTTGCTCTAATGTGGATAACGTGCACCGCACTTTATTGCCACGTGTGTTAGGTGGAATGGGAGCCCAGAGAGCCCGCCAGCCCTGCCGAGCTCCACAGGACAGGAACAGCGTCTACAGTTTCAGAGGTTACAACTCCCCAGGTCCTCGTTGCGATTGATGGACTGCACATAGTGTTCAGAATTTCTTATTTGCCCCACATCTTTTATTTGAGTTTTTAACCTGCTCTCCTAGTTGAGCTGCTCCATATTCAGCCGGCTTCTTTCAGAGAGGTGTCCAAGTTTTAATCTATTCTGGAATCTCAAGATTGAGTTTTTAAAGGACAGATTTTAAGGGGCGACTGGGTGGCTCAGTCGGTTAAGTGTGTCTGACTCTTGATTTCGGCTCCAGTTATGATCTCAAGGTTTGTGAGTTTGAGCCCCACATGGGGCTCTGCTCTGACAGTTGCGAGGGAGGCAGGCTTGGGATTCTCTCTCTCTCTCTCTCTCTCTCTCTCTGCCCCTCCCCCTCTCTCAAAATAAATAAACTTAAAAAAACAAAGGCCAGATTTTAAGATTTAGAAAAAATACACTATGCAAAACAGTCTCATGCATTCAACTATATATGGAGCCATGCTTGTATGTATGAGGTAGGTATTATTATAACCACTTTAGATATAAAAAGATTGAAGCTTAAAAGATGTCAATTAAGTTGTTCACAGAATACAGAGTCACTAAGCGGTAGTGTCAGGATTCCTACATAGGTTGGTTTGGTAACTCTAAAGCCTCTGCTCTAAATCATTAACAAGGTTGGAAGGACTCCGTGATTATAGGTAAGACCTTCAGAACAGTTATTCCTTCTCCCCTACATATTTCTCCCATATGAGGACCACAGAAGAACAAATAATCTATTGCTTTTGTCTGAGTATAGATTATAGACAGTTTATAAAAAGTAGATTTTTTCTCCATGTAAATGCTACTTATTTTTTAATACTGACACATATGTTAACATTTAAAACATATTCCATGTAATATTTATATGCATAATATGCATTAGCAATATGATGTTGGACAGTTATAATTTTATCAAAGTGCAATTACGAGGATGACTATATGAGCTATAATTCTTTTTGACAATTCAATCAGGCTTCGAAATTTCAAAAGTTTAACTTGCCTCATTGATTGATTTATTCATTATTTATACCCTGACTCTTTAAAAAAAAGATTTAAGATAACTTACAAAAAAGAGAGAGCCATCAAATGGAATCATTAAAGCAAGGATGAAAGAATAATAAGCATGCAATAAAAGGGACAAGACAGTTGTGCCCAAAACCTTGGATCAAAGAAAACAGATGTAATCAGACATGCTTTATTCATGAGTTTACAGATAGTTAAAGCAACAACAATTGAACAAATAAAAATATAGTTCTCTAACTAATAAAAATAATAGTAAATCTTTGGTGTATCTTAATTTGGCTTCTCAGCTATTAATCTGTACTTTCTAATCTACATAACCCCAGTATAAGGTGTACTGGATTCTTAGGAGAACGGGGTCCTGTCAAAGTGAAGGACATATTCCTCCAGTCTGCTTCCTGTCCTAAAACAAAATATTCTGTACTCAGGAGAAAAAATACTATATATATTTTAAAATTCACTTATCTTTGTACTATTAAACTTAAAGTGTTTTCACTTGTGTGTGTGGTGTGAGGTAGGAGTAAGGATTCTTTTTTCCTCCCGTATGAATATGCAGGAGACTCAGCACCATTTATTGAAAAGAACACACTGCAAGTCCACTGTACAATAGGGTGACTGTTGTCATAAATCAATTGACTCTGTATGAAAGGGTCATTTTTCTGAACTTTTTATTATGTTCCATTGGACTGTTCATCTATATTGAACCAATACTATATTATCTTAATCACTGTAGCTTTTATCTAGTAACAAAAATTCTCCAGTTCTATTCTTATTCTTCAAGATTGTCTTGTCCCTTCTTAGATCTTTACTTTTCCAAATGTATTTTACAGTCAGCTTGCCAATTAAAAAAAAAAAAAACAACAACACTGGAGAGATTTTGAAACCGATTGCGTGTGTTAGTGTTGAAAATCTGGCAATCCATGGTATATGCCTCCATTATTTAGCTTTTTAAATATCTCTCAGTAATAATTTGTAGTTTTTTAATGTTTATTTATTTATTTGGGGGGGCAGAAAGAGAGGGAGATAGAAAATGCCAAGCAGGCTCTGCCTTGTCAGTGCAGAGCCCCACTCAGGGCTTGATCTCACGAATCATGAGATCATGACCTGAGCCAAAATTAAGAGTTGGACGCTTAACTGACTGAGCCACCCAAGTGTCCTAATATTTTGTAGTTTTAAGTTAGAGGCATTTATACCTCTCACATCTAATTTTTTCTTGATATTTGATATTCTCTAATGCAATTACATGGTATCCTTTAAATTAAATGGTATCCTTTAAAAAATTTGTTTTATATTTGTTTGTTTCTGGTATATAGAAATATAATTAGTCTGTTCATTGATATAGTATCCAGTGACCTTGCTAAAATTACCTATTTGCTCTCATAGTAGGTAAATTCTTTTATGTTTCCTAGACACATAATCAAGTCATCTAGGAACAATGGCAGTTTTATATGTGTTTCCAGCAAGTCTTTTTCTTGACTTATTACACTGGGTAGGACTTCAATTGTAATATTGTAAAGAAGTGGTGATAGCAGCATCCTTGTCTTGTTTTCTTAATCTATAGGGGGCAGTTTCAGTATTTTACTATAAAATATGTTTGCTGCATTCATTTTTACATATTTTTAAAAAATCAGATTTAGGTATTTCTTTTCCTCATTTGCTAAGAGTTTATGTTTGTATGTGTATATACATGTATGTGTGTTTTATTATAATGAATGTTGAATTAATTATGTAATTATCTGCATATATTAATATGATCATATAATTTTTCCCTAATACTATATTTTTCCTTAATACTATAATGCACTACACTGATTGATTTTCTTTAAGTAGACTTTATGCCCAGCACAGAGCCCAATGTGTGGCTTAAACTCACAAACCCGAGATCAAGACCCTGAGATCAAGACCTGAGCTGAGATCAGGAGTTGGATCCTTAACCAAGGAGCCACCCAGGTGCCCCCCACTGATTGATTTTTTAACTGCAAATTTACTTTTGAATTCTTGTTACAAACCTTCTTGAGTAAAATATAATATTTTATATTATATTTTTATATATAAAGATATATATATATATATATATCTTGCTAAACAGATTATAGATTTAAAGGTGAGGATAAGATAATAAAGCTTTTAGGAAAAAACAAGCAAATACATACATGAGCTTGAATGATCAAAGACTTACTAAACAGGGCTCAGAAAAAAAAAGAATGACAAATTAAATCATATTAATGTTAAGAACCCTGTTCATTGAAAAACATTGTTAAAGGAGTGCAACTGTGTGCCACAATGTGGGCGAAAATATTTATAATATATATAGCCTACCAAGGGCCACATCCAGAATATAGAAAGAATTTCTACAGAGCAATAATAAAAGGCAGGCAACCCACTTAAAAATTGGGCACAAGAGTAAAATAGTGATTCACAAAAGAGAAAACCTAAATGAAAATAAGTATATGAAAAAGGAATAAATATCATTAATGATCAAGGAATAAATATCATTAATGATCAGAGGAGCACAAATTAAAATCTCAATAAGATACTATTATAAACAGGCCTGGAATGACTAAAATGAAATACACAGTATCAGGTATTACAAGGATGGAGTGACTAGAGTATTGCTTACAAAAGTATAAATTATTATAAGCACTTTGTAAAACTCTTTGGTACTCTCTTACTAAAGGTAGACGTCTGTATAATATAAGAGGCAGGAATTCCACGACTAAATATATGCCTAACAGAAATACATAGTGTCCTTACAAAATAGATGAAGTAATGCTCAAAACAGCAGTATTCATATTAGCCACAAATTGGCAACTACTCTGGTAGCCACTGTGGTAGCCAGCCTGTGAGAGGGCCTGCTATGATCCCTGTCTCCTGATATTTGCGCCCTATTGTCTCTTCTCACATTGTAACAGGGCTAGCCTGGGTGACCAACAGAGTATGGCAGAAGTGATGGTGTGTGGCTTCTGAGATTCCTTATGAAAGACTGCAGCTTCCTCTTGGGCTCTCTCCTCCCTTCCTCTCACCTACTCCTGCTCTCCTTCTTCCTCCTCTCTCCTTCTCTCTCCCCTTGCCTTCTCCCACTGTCCCTTCCTCTTCCTTTGCCCTTTCCCCCCTTTTTCTCATCACTGTCTGGGGAAGTCAGCTGCCATATCAAGAGAAACACTATGAAGAGAGGTGTGGTGAGGAACTGGAGTCTTCTGCCAACAGACACATAAGTAGTGAACTTGGAAGCAGATTGTCTCAGTCAAATCATCAGAGATTGAGCCCAGCTGGCAGCTTTAACACATCTCATGAGAGTCTCTGAGCCAGAGTCCCCCAGGGAAGTTTCTCCTAGGTTCTTGAACCTTAGAAACTGTGTGACATAATGTTTGTTCTTTTAAGGTGCAAATTGCTGCAATTCTGGGGTAATTTGTTATGCAGCAATAGATAACTAATACATCCATCAACAGGAGAATGGGAAATGATGGAGTAATCATAAAATGAAATAGTAAACAGCAATGGGAATGAACAAACTACAACCATATGCATCATTATAGATGAATCTCACAAACATGTGTAGTAAAAGAAACCAGATACTAAAGAGCATATACATTATAATTCCATTTGCATAAAGATCAAAAGCTGACCCAAAACAAATTACAGTGATAGAAGCCAAGAGAGAGGTTATTCTTCCGTGAGGCACAAAGGGGCTTCTGGGGATATCACTAATATATTCCAGTTTTTGATCTGAGTATTGTTGACATGGATGTGTTCATTTTTAAAGTTATCATTCTAGACAGTTAAGACTCATTTACTTTTCTAAATGTATGTTATATTAAACAGTTTAGTTGGATTAAAAGGGAATGTATTGCGATTTCAGTATGATGGTCTCTGAATAATATAATGAACTATTTTTTGATGATAGTTTCTTCAAAGTACAGAGTCACTTTACATGTTGTCATTTCTGATACTGATTCTTGATAAAAACCAAGTACAAATTAGTGAATCATGCTACCATGAAGATGATTCTCTAGGGAATTAAATTAATGTGGTCCCGGCATATAGTTTTCTAATAATCAAATTTAATTCTGAGATAAGCTTACCAGTGTTCCTCAAACTTTAGTATGCATTAAAAAAAAAAACAAAACCCAGGGGATTGACTTAAAATGGAAATGCACTCTGCCTCTACTCCCAGAGAGTCTGATTCAGTAGGACTGACAAAGGGCCATGAATTTGTATCTTTAAGAGATATTCTCATGAAACACTTTGCAAAACACTGAAATAAAATTGTACAGGTGTTTTTTGCAAACCTTGGTACATATTTGGATTTCTGAATTCCAAATTTGTTTAATTGCAAATACACATGGCATTTGATACCTTAAAGAAAATTCCTCAAAATGGGGGTAGACAAAGATTAAAGACTGAATATAGGAACTCATATTTTAAATTCCTTTGGACAATAAAAATGATGTGAAGTGAAAAGAATTGCATATATTTTACTGATTCTAATAACTTCTGTTGCATGAGAAGGGTGATATCTATAAAAGATATGCACCTGTTGTATGATAAATGTCACTCCCGCATGAACATCCCCTCAAACACACACACACACACACACACACACACACACACACACACTTAAGTTGTACTCCAAATAGCCATTTCTGAATCTTCAACTAACAAAAACAAGTTAAAAACCCCACCAATTTCAGTAAGATCACAGTGCTTTCTTAGAAGTTTGTATGTCCCTCTGTCGTGTCCCTCATTACAGTTTGAAAGTCTTCACTGTGGAAATGACTCTAGCATGGAAAACATGTGACTCTCACTTGGGAGGAAGAATAAGCCATAGCTCTAAAAGGACAGATATCCAAATAACCAGTTTTCACGCAAATATACTCATAACAAACAAAGCAAGGCAAAAGGAATCCTGAAGACATAAGATGTGTAGGCAGTATTATTTATAAACTGTATTATTCTGAAACTGCCCAAGAGGCATCAGCAAGTCTTTAAAGGTCCCTTATGATCACTGTTATAAGTACTGCTGGAAATAACATACAGCAGTAATAAACCTTGGGTAGCTACAGAAGCAGGCATACCATTTACTTTACCAAATGGGGTTTATTTTTCCTCTGTAGTCTCCTCTTAATAATATGAGCCCCAAAGTGAGGTCTGTATCTAGATTTATGAAGTCAGTGAAAATGGGGAGGTCCCAGGTCTTTGTGTACACCAGCAATTCTGTAATCGTGTATCAGCTTGCTGGGCAGTGGATATGGCTACCTCCATGTTCTGTACATTAGCTAGGCCTGTTGGTGCTCATTAAATTCTTAATGGGGACGACACCATGACAACCAACGGAGGGATATAAATGCAGCTACCTTAGGTGCAAAATTATGGGCCAGACTTTAAGGCCCCTATTGCTGAGCCTATGGATTTTTCTGTTAGAACTACCACATGAAGGGATGTATAAACATGCTTATTAACATCTTCACCCTCTATAGTGGAACTATTTGACCCCAGTGAGGCAGGTAACATCTCCTCCTCCTCTGTTCAGTAACCTTTAGGATAAACAGTAATCAAGGTAGTGCCTCGGAGTAAAGGATGCTAGTATGATGGCATTAGCAGAAAGGAAATATGTGTGCACATATACATACCTACATATATACACATATGCACATGTATATCCATATTTACACACACACACACATAGATACAAAAGAAAAAAGAAAGAAAAACATGAAGAAACACTTTCAGAACAGGCTATTTTAAAAATCAAGACTCCGTTAAATACAGAAATTATGTCTATATTAAACCGATGTAGAAATGTATTAACTAATGCAAAACAACAACCTGGAACAATCTAGTCATTTTCCTCAAATGCTAACTTTCCTGAGGGCTAGAGAGAATTCAAAACCTGACCTCTCATTTTTGGTCTATGGAGTGTCCCATGTCAAAGAGTTGGTGTAATCCAGTATATGAGGAGTTGTTAATATTGCTCCTTATAATCTGAGAAAGCAATTGCAATTAGTTGTAAAAATGTTCTCAATTCTCCTCCCAGCTCTGTGCCCCTGCCCTTTGCAATGTGACATTCAGCTCCTCCCTTCAAGTAGCAGAGTTACTTTCTCCACCCCTTGCATCTTGGCTGGCCTTATGACTTGCTTTGGCCAGTAGACTGTAGCAGAAGTGAAGGTGTGCCAACTCTGAGGTTAGTCCTAAGAGGCCATCTTGGACCAACCAGCCACAGTTGACCTGCCAACTGACCACAGACACATGAGAGAGTCCAGCTGAGTCTGGCCCAGACCAGCACAATTGCCCGGACTACCCACGGAGTCATTAGAGATAATCATTATCGTTTTATGTCCTTCAATTTTAAGGCAGTGTGCCTACACACCAATAGCTACACAATCCTGGCTGATATTATGGTGAACAAGTTACTTCTCTAAATAAAAGGTAGTATTTACATTCCTTTTTGGTCATAGATTACAGCCATTATTATCATTTTCGCTATCTCACGTGAGATGCATTTCTCAGTACTTCAGGCAATTACTACAATTAATGGCTTGAAAAAAAAAAGATTTTTGGTATAGTGTGTTCCCTAGATGGGAGATCTGAGTGGAGGCACAGTGACAGTAGTTTCTTGTTGTCGACTTTCCACATTAGAAAGGTGGTTCAGAGGAAGAGCGTCATTACAGGAAAGCAGTGGGAGGATTAAAAGTGATCTAGGCATGGGGAGATGGGATCCACATGGAAAGTGAGGTGCATCATGAATAGGCAAACTCCCTAGTAACCTTTTCATCCTCAACTGGCACTTTGAACCAAAATCAACCTCAAAAGCTCAAGATGAAATGTATTCCAAAAAATGGCTAGCATCTTTAAATTATCATGAACAGGTACCAACTGGGACATTGGTCCCAGGATGCTCTTTTGTAAGTGAGCAAAGACAAACATCCTAATATTCTTTCTTCCTAAAAAACAGATTCTAATTGCTGAGAAGACTGTTCCCAGGCAAGGAAATCTGAAAATAACCAAGTATTCAATCTATTCCATTATTTGAATTCAAATGATGGAAGAAACCATACACTTTTAAACACAAACTCTCTAAAAACACTGGTGATCACAATATATTGGTGATCATAACATATTCTACAACTTGGAAAATACTGTAAAATATCACCAAGGCAAAAAAAAAATTCTGTTCCCTTGAGCCCTACAGATTTACTGTTTTGGCCCAGGGGTAGCTTGAAACTGAAGCTCTCTTTGCAGAGCTAGAGGCAATAGTGGGAGAAGTCATAGTTATTACTACTTTTAACCACAGTCACATGTGTTTCCATGGCCGTGTCCGCAAATACCAACATCACTAGTAGCAAAGAAACACAAAATTTAAATCCGAGTGAATTTCACACTTGAGGCAACAGGCAGCTTTACATTTGGATATGACATTCAGAGCTATGTAAAAATACTACTTTGCATACAGATTATTGAATGCTTTGTCTTGGAAACCAATTCATGTTCTGTACGCCAGGACCAAGGGAAAACTGGCGATGCTGACTGGCAGACTCCTTCATTTAAGTTACAGAATTCCAAGAAGAAATATAATTTCCCTCAAAGCATTTTTTTTTTACAAAGAAAGGAAACCGGTAACCCTTTGGGGATTGAGTTATAACACCTACAATGAGAGAAATATATCCTTTGAAAGACACAGAAACTATAATTTTCCCTAAATTGGTAGTGAAAATAACAATAGGAATTTGCATATTCATCCTACATTATAAAGTACAGTTCACCAGATTATCTTTTTTTAAAAACTTAACACTCTTGGAAAGTGACGTCTGAATATTAAAAAAAATTAATTGTCATAATAAGAGTTACTAACTAGTTAGGATCTATCATGTGAAAACCTGTGTAGCTGTTTATCTATGGTAACCTCACAACAATCTATCAACATAGATATTATTGTTATTCTAACTTGAAACATAAGGAAAATGTATAATTTGCCAGAAGTCCCACTAGAAACACACTAATGATTTAAATAAAGTTTTGAATTAAACCATTTTAATGCTGTTTTTTGTTCCCTTCCACATTTATCTTAATCATATTTAGCTGCTCTATGAATACATCAAAATCAGAATCATTTAAGAATCAAACAGACTCCTCTAGACCTTTCTTCTATTTCCCTTCTCTCTTTTCTATGACCTCACAGTTCTCCAAATTCTTCTATTCTCCATTTAGATAACTATTTTTATTTATCATCTTATTTCCAAGCTCTTGCTGAGCTAAATTTCATGGTTACACCCGATAAAAGCAACATACAGATTTTGGACAGTAAATACTTCATCATGACTGACATGCCTCTGATTGATCCTCCTATTAGTAAACTATGTTACCCAAGGTTCAGGAGGTATTCTGCCTTCTTTGAGGACATCTGTCTGTACTAACTTTCCTTAGAAGCACGCATATTGCCATCTCATTGAATTAACATTTATGTGTATGTGTTTTCATAAATAAGAATTTAAGGTTGGTGAAGACGGCAGTGGGTCTTACACTATATGTTCTTTTCATAGCAGATAATTTTAATTCAGATAACTAAACACCACTCAAACTCTTTGACCTCAAAGCTGACATGTAATTAATCTTTAATGAGTTATTAACATTTTTTGCAAAGTTTTATAAGGCCTTGCTAGGGATTAATAAAATTATTAAAATTTGAAAAATTAGCCCTGAACAGATGAGTGGGATATTTTACTATCTTGTCAGGTGGATAACATACTTGAATACTAAGTGTGTGGGAATATACCACTTGACAAAGGGTGGCTTTTACAAACATTTGCATGATACTCTTAAACTATCATCTGCATAGTCTTTTCACATGTTTCCAACCAGAATTACCTTACTTTTAATTTTAAAAATCTAAAACACAAGAGAAAAAAAGCATGTAAAATCCAAGAGAGTATAATATTAAGACTGTGCATTATATACCATAAAGAACACATAATTCAAGATTGATGGCAGTAAAAGTTTAGGAGACTAAATATAATTCGAGTTGGCTTCTTTACCATCTCAACAGTACTATGATATTGAAGTGGGCATTATAGTTTCCTTTTAGACAATTTTCCAAGTTTGAGTAAAATAATAGATGCGAAAAATGCCTTGTAAAGCATAAAACATTAAGCTGTTTTTATCATGATATGATTATTAGAGATGTAAATCAGACTGCTTGATCACATAGCTTAAATTATAGACATTCTCTATAGAAACACAAACTTCTAAGGCCACCAGATATGGACGGGTTGGCACTATCATTTTGCATTCTCTAAAATTTAAATTTAAATTTAGCAACATACAGTGAAATCCACAATGGAAATACTTGAGAATCTATAATATAATGAAATATAATTCCCTGGTAATAGCTAACACACATCATCCTTGTGGGAATACAAAGGCGATTTCAATGATATTACAGAACTTCTTCCTTAAGATTTGAAAAGTTTCAGATTCAGCTTCCAAAACACATTAATTATGTGGAGAGGCTCACTAAGGTAGACATCCAGGAAGTCTGAGCTCTTGGCTGTTGTGCTAAAGTGAGGCACATTAAGTGGTCTACAGTCTTCCTTCTCTTTCTTCTCTATATTCAGACAATTGATTAATGATGGCACAAGAACACAGTTAGTAAGATCGACTGTATCTTAAAATAGCAGAAGGATTTATTCCCCCAGTTTCTTGGGCCTTTCATTTTTATTATAGAAAGAAAGCAAATACAGATATCTCAGACTGGGCATCACCATTGTCTCTGAGGCCAGCAGGCAGTTACGTTTTCCAACTTGGAAATAACTATTATGATCAATCAGGCATTTAAAATTGAGCCACTTTAAACTGTTTGAAAATTGATTAATACACACATTTCAACTGACTTTCCTTTCTTATTCTATCTCCTTTTGGGCCTAAGAGACAGAAATTATTCCTAATATAGTCATAGACACTCCTTGAATGTGGTCCTAGAAAATAGACTATGTTAGATACTTATAAATGCAGCTAAGTATTGTTATGTTATCAGTTGTAAGACCCTCCCTAATTTTAGAGATGTTAAAATATAAAAAGAATTGTGACTTAGAATACATGGTATAAATATGGCATATGTATGCATATGTGTGTGAGAGAAGGAAGAAAAAGATAAATTAAAACTTGGCAATAAAAAAATTCAATGATTTCAAAAAGTTACTTCTCAAAGTATCTATCAGAACATTTAAACATACTCTTTGGAAATTTTATGGGAAAGCAAATTTCCAGATACGTTTTTGATATCATTTCAACATTAATAATTCTCATGGATTATGAATCCTTTTTATCATTATTACATTGGATCTGACCTAGGGTGAAAGGGATTGAGAATAAATAAGATTCATCAACAGGGATAATGTATCTTGGAAAGACAAAGAAGATTTTAAGCATTCTGTTGACAGGGCAAACATAACAAAAACAAAAACAAAAAAAACACAAACAAAAAAACAGGTTAACCATTTTGTTGCCTTCATTGTCAAGTTTTCTGTAAGGGTAGTCTAAAGGCGCTGTATTTGTTTTCTCTCTTCCATTCATTCTTTAATCCTGATCTGCAGGTCATCCTCTTTCCCTTAAATGTGTGTGCTCATGCACCTGAGTATATGTTTTAATTACCAAATCTTAAGTTACAAATCCTACATTTTTCTTTCTTTTTTCCTTTTTAAGCAGCAAATGAGACAGCAATGATCTTTTCTTCTTGGAAGTCCTCCCTTTCTGGAATTATATCTCTAAGTTCTTCTATTTCTTTATCACCTTTTTCTACCTTTCTAAAGCAGGAGTAACAAACACAGGTCCCTGAGCCCAGGCAGGAAACAGGAGTAAGCACATGCAGTCTCAACAGGTGAAAGCCAGGGAATGGTAGGGACCACAACCAACTGGAAAGTGCCTGCCCCACCCAGAGAGGTGTGAACTAACTAAATGTAGCCATTTGTTCCCATGCAGGAATATGGTCCCAGTGTTCCCAAATCATCTGATTTTTTTAAAATATTGAATCACTTATTTTAAAAGGAATTTGCCTTCCATTCAAAACACATCTGCAAGTCAAATTTAGCTCTAAGACTGCCAGTTTGTAACATCTGCTCTAAGGAAATCTGGATATCATTCATTGGTTTTCCATTCTGTATATCCCCCTAAATGTAGGGTATTTATTGATTTCTGTTCATAGTCTCCATAGCTTTTGTCTTTACTGTCTTCTTAGTCCTTTCATCCAACTGGTCTCTATGTTGATGGTTCTCACATCTATACTCCTAGTTCTGATCCTTCCTTTGAGTTCTTAGGATCTGATTTTTCCAACAAATAATTGTTCATGAATGTCCCGCTCAGTATGTCTCAAACTGTACATACCAAATCATTGTCAAACTTGGCCATCTTTCATTTTCCACATCTGTTTACTGAACTTGTGGTATATAATATGTATTTTTAAATTTTTATTATTTTATATTATTTTATATATCTCTGTATTGAAAGCTGGCATCACATAGTGGTTAAGATGAGTCATGGAGTCAAAGCACTTAGATTCCAATCCTAACTCCCTCATTACTATGTGGCCTTGGGCAAATTACTTTACCTCTCTGAACCTCACTTTCTCCTCTCATCTAGAGATGGGGGGTAATAAAAGTACCTACCCCATAAGGTTATAGTGAGAATTAAAAAAAAATGGACTAGATAGCAGGATACAAAATGGGATTTTTTTATTGTCCCAGATTTGCAGAATCTGGGCAATTAACTCAGGTTTCACTAATGGAGTGTTAATGTAGTTCTATGATTTTTAGCTTTTCAGTTACATTGAGGGTATACAATACATGTTGTGGATTAATTTTTAAAGATGGGTAGAGATTTTTCTGTAAGGGAAGAGGTTTTATTAGCCTATAATTCACTGAGTTTAACTATGTGCTAAACACCCTTTCGAAGACGTAATGTGTATTAGCCTACTATGAAGAATCTTATAAGTCTCTTATTAGTCCCATTCTACAGATGAGGACACTAAGGTAACTAAGTACTTACCTAATGTAACAGAGAACCTAAGTGAAGAAGCTTAGGGGGTCAGGCAGTCTGGCCCTAGCTTGCAGCAATTCATTATTGCACTGGACAGCCTCTTTGGAGTTGTGAAGGGACTGTAGCTTTCCTTGTCCCCTCTTCATGGAATGCTTTTCCTTCACCTGAAGCCCAGCATGGAAGTTTCAGAGAAAACACTTTGAGAGCTTGATATGTGCCCTCTGGAAAGTGGGAGATTCATGAGCTGGTATCAGATCTACTTTTGAAGATAAGAGACTAGAGAGCGACATTGCCATAAATGACAAATTGTAGGAGCACCTTTCCCACAGGGCACCTGCTGGTGTCGTAGAGGACATCTTGAAGAGTGATCCTCCAAGAAGAAGGTAGAGGACAAAAGCAAGGTAAGGATAGAGTGAAGGGCCCCACCCCTTCTCTCATGAGCTTGAGTTAGGCTTGGGCTAGCAAGGGAACAAGTTTAAATTGGATTAGGAATTGAAGTTTTGATAAGAGTACTATACTTTTAATTGGGTAATGGGACCTCATCCAAGAGCAAGGAAAAATGAAACAACAGAGCAGGGCTGCAACGATGTTCTGCACCTCATGGCTAAGATCAAGTTCATTTACTCCTCAAAAACCTTTAGAATTCTCCTCATTACTTCTGCAAGAGGGACTGAGTCCTCTAATGTGTCATCTGGTGCTTTTCACCATTTAATCCTATTCTATTCCTTTTACTATTATCTCCCATCACATACAAACCTAAAACCAGTTATACTCCAACGATACATATGGCATTCATGCCCATCATTTCACACCATTAGATGGCTGTTCTGCACATCTGCCTGCCTGGCATAAACTTCATACCAAGCCAAATATCCAGATTTTTGCGCATTCTTTAAGATTTGGCCAATATCTTACTTCTTTAATGAAGCCTCAAGGATTTCCCCAATGGGATTAACCACAACTACTTCTCACACATCTATTATCTCATCCTCTCTTAAAATAGAATTAAAATTAGTGCTTTATACACCTTTCTCATCCACTACATTTTAAATGAATTCCATGATGGCAGGAAGACATCTTAGCTTTTTTTAAGTATCCTATAAACATTCAGTAAATGGGTATCAAAAAACAAATTAGAAAAGAAACTGTTCCACATGTCAGATTGATCCTTATATTTAAATATTAAGTACATGTCAAATACATGTCAAATAAGTAAAAACAAATATTCGGCGATAAGTAGATAAAAATTTCAAAACCCAGTGGACCTTGAGCCTAACTAACAAAGCACAAAGTGTATGTGTATATATGAAAGTGGTGTGTGTTGGAAGGTAGAACTTCTGAATGACTCACTTTGTAGAAATAAGAATTTATTTTGTACTTTGCCAGATATTCAATTCAGGGCTTGGGAAGCACGCAGCAAATGCAATCATAGATTAGTGTAGGCAGCTAGCCAGCTATATTTACCAACACACAAAAAGGATTTTAAACAGTTAGATTGGACAGTCCTATAAAAACAAAAAGAACTGAGGCCACTCAGCATCTGCAGAATGCAAAGGAAATTCCTTGGGTCACAATTTTTGTTAGATGATGAACAGGACTTACTATAGGCAGCTTCTGATTTACAGCACCTGTCATGAGGCTCAGTCCAGTTGGACAGGCAGGTACACTGGCTAGTATCAAGGTACCGCTGAGAACTATCATTACTGATGTGGTGCAGCAGGCGGCTTAGGCTGTGGAAATATGTCAGACGAGCTGCATACAAACAAACAAAAGCATTATCCCTCCATCACTGAATTGAGCACAGGCTGGTATGGCATTTGACATTTCAACAATGTTTTTGGCTATGACAGTCATTCTTTTTGCAACCTACAGATGTGGGCCCAAAAAGAGAACAACCCTAATCAAACTTCTTGACCTCTTAGAAATTTAGTTGGCTTGGAAATTAAATATTGGATACAATATTTAATATCAATAGCTATTGTCTCATTTTATACATGTGTACTGTTGGTGTGGACTTTACTGATACTCTAGTCCTCAATTACTAATTACGTGACCTTAGACAGGTGACTCAATTTTTCTAGATTCAGCTTTCTCCTCCATAAAAAGGGGATAGTAATAGTATCAATCTAAGTTAGTTGTTCTGAGGGTTAAATGAGTGAATTGATGAAAAACACAGCACAGTGAACATAGAGTAGGCAATCAGTTAGCATGAGCTTTGAGTAATGTATTTGCACTATATTGCATATGCCTGTATTTACCATATAGTGTTGTTATTTACTACACATTGACTTATATATTATTATACACATACTATGTATTATATACCATTGTTTAGTTGAAGCTCTTCTTTTTATATTCAGATACTAAGATCCAGAGCCAATTGTTCACTTTCTTAAAGTGGCTCTGCTATATTTAAAAGAAAAGATCGCATACATTAAAGGTGAGTACAGAAAAAAATAAATCTGACATCTTGAGAGGAAGCTAAAGAATATAAAAACTTCTCTGTCTGGAGTTTTGGTCTTCTAATCTTTGAAAGAAGCTTCTTCTGAAAAGTGCTTTCACAAATGGAATAGGGACGAATGAAATTGTGGTGCTGGGCATATTCTCCTCTTGCCACTGATCTAATCTTAAAAGGTAACAATTCAATCCAGTTCAGTTTTGGCTACTGAATATTTTTCAGTAGTGTAAATGTTGATGGGTGTGAAACTTTTTTTTTAGAAAGCTTTTTTTTTTAATGTTTATTTTTGAGTGAGAGAGAGCATGCACATGCACGCCATGCATGGGTGGAGGGGCGGGGAAGGCAGAGCATTTGATGCGGGCTCTGTGTTGACAGCCAAGAGGCTCTAGCTCAGGAACCATGAGATCATGACCTGAGTGGAAACCGAGTCAGATGCTTAACCTAGTGAGCCACCCAGGTGCCCCTGATGGGTGTGAAACTTTAATCTCAAACTTCCTTACAAAGTTGTCAAGAATGTTCTTTAATTGAAACTAGCAAATCTTTGATAAGTATTCTTTATATATCAAGAGTTAAGGAATAGAAAAGTTGAATGATAGTTTTAATCGTGGGCAAAAGGAAAATTCTAATATAACATGATTGGTGATACTGTGGAAGGGATTTAGTATTTTTGTTTGTTTTTCTTTACACACACCAGAAAATAAAAAAAATCTCTGAAAAATTGTAACAGGCAATAAAAATGGAGGGGGAGAAAAATTCATGAGTGGAAGAACAATGAAAAATGACAGTATACTTTAAAAGGACATGATGCTTAGGGCTCTTGGCTGGCTCAGTCAGTTAAGTGTCCAACTTAAGCTCAGGTCATGATCCCATGGTTCCTGGGTTTGAACCCACGTTGCTGTGCTGACAGTTCAGAGACGGAAGCCTGCTTCACATTCTGTGTCTCCCTCTCTCTCTCTCTCCCTCCCTTCTATCTCTCTCTGCCTCTCAAACATGAATAAACATTAAATTTTTTTTTAATTGTTTAAAAGTACATAATGGTTGGGGAATGAGTAAAGTATGGAGGATGTGTGTGATAATTGTCAATATGCCAGGTGCTAGGGACAGGTTGATGATGGTCATTTAGTGCCCAAAGCTCTTCATGGGATTTCCATTTCATCACAGAAGGCATCAGCAGGTCATTGAGGGTTATAATGTAATAATAGGATTAACTTTATAGACCTGAGATACTGTAGAAGGTGATAAGAATAGGGGTAAGAGCAGCTCTTAGGGGCCCTTAAATGGATATGTACTAATAAACGACAGCCAATTTGAATATTAACTCTTCAAAGACAGAGGAAGAAAAATCTCCTGAAGACCAGATATACCACTCCTTAACTTAATGCCTTTGTGTCACTGCACCTCAACTCTCTTCCACTCCCACATACAATGGGGAGATGAACGCATTGGTAATGACATACCCATCAGTCCTCAGCAACATCCCTATCTTAAAACTGAATTTGTACAATAGCTTTTAGAAAGTCCTGTCACTGCTTCAGTGTAGACTCTTTGTTGCACTTCTCTGTGGGAGCTGACATTTTGCTGATACTTCATCAGGCTGGACTGCCTGCTGAGAACAAGATTGGTAAGGGATATGCATCTCACTGCTGGAAAGGATGGGGGATGCATTATTTAAATACAATTTATTTTACAGCAACTTTAAAAATCAGATTTAAGATTGCTTCAGAGAGGTTAGAAGCATATTATTGCATCTCACCTCTTCATGTCTGGGGATGGGTAAGACTTTTAATTGTTCTTCTAATAGTTTTTTTGTTTTGTTTTGTTTTATATGTACTTTTTTTTTTTTTTTTTTTTTGCCTTAGGTAACTCTCTTGTTCACAATAGTGCGTCATAAAGGAAACACCAGGCCTGATTTATGGTAGGTGTGTTACTGGAAGTGGGAAAATAGCTTAGAGGTTCTGTAAGGGAACAAAATAGTTCCTCTAGATCTGAGTCTACATAAATTCTAGAGAAAAAAAATGAGGAGGCTGTGTCTACACATAAAACAATGCAACAGTTTTTATTTGTTTTTTAAACCTTCAATCGGCAAAACCAAAGAATTTTTGCTTTAAAAATATAATAGACTTGACTAAATAGTAAATTTTTTGTTGGTTGGAACTATCTGTTGGTTAATTTAATTTGACCAAAAAGGTCAAACTAGTTATCTGTTTAGAAAGAGCAACATAAAATGGACTTCTGAGAAGTAATCATTTCTTAATATCAAGAGGGTAAGTAAAGGTTAAGAAATTATTCAGTGTGTTCAGAATAAAACTTTTTGTCAGCCAGTGGTATGCTGGAGTTGTTACTGCCAGCTTGGGGAAACCAACTGTTAAATTTTCTGGAATTTTGCAAGCCAGTTGACATCATATTGGTTGCTTGAGATCACCATGGTAAGGATTTACACTGTAGAGAACAGCCAACGCTCTAAGCCAGGATCTTTACATTTCAGAGAACCAAAACATTTACCAGATTACCTCTCCAGAAGGTTCCCACCTGTATTCAATACGTTTTTCATGATGTTTAATGATGTTTAATTATCATCATTTCATGATGATTAATCATGAAATGGTGTTTAATGATATGATGTTTAAAGCATAAGTTGTATCTGGAGTTAGTACCCTAAGTCTAGTGTCTTCTCCCTCATTCTCTCTAATTTTCCCTCCTTCAGTAGTGAAGGGGCCAATTGTGTAAACATGGCAGAATTCAGAGTTGTAACAAAACGACTGAGGCATGGAAAATGGGATTTCTGGAGAAAGGGAAATGAAGAGTTACAAAGATACATACTTTCTTCTTTTCTTTTTCTTAAAAGAGAGTTTTAGTGGTGCTGTCCAGCTATACTCAATATGCACGTCATGTGAAATAGGAGAAAACAGTCTTTTTTTTAAGAGTTGGTTTTTTATTTAATTATTTGTTTTTTAATATAGTTTATTGTCAAGTTGGTTTCCATATAACACCCAGTGCTTATCCCAACAATGCCCTCCTCCATGCCCATCACCCATTTTCCCCTCTCCCCCACCCCATTCAACCCTCAGTTTATTCTCAGTATTTAAGAGACTCTTATGGTTTGCCTCCCTCCTTCTCCTTAACTATTTCCCCTCTCTCTCCCCCATGGTCCTCTGTTAAGTTTCTCCTGTTCCACATATGAGTGAAAACATATGGTATCTGTCCTTCTCTGCCTGATTTATTTCACTTAGCATAACACCCTCGAGTTCCATCCACATTGCTACAAATGACCAGATTTCATTCTTTCTCATTGCCATGTAGTATTCCATTGTATATATAAACCACATCTTCTTGATCCATTCATCAGTTAATGGACATTTAGGCTCTTTCTATGATTTGGCTATTGTTGAAAGTGCTGCTATGAACATTGGGGTACATGTACCCCTATGCATCAGCACTTCTGTATCCCTTGGGTAAACCCCCAGCAGTGCCATTGCTGGGTCATGGGGGAGTTCTACTGATAGTTTTTTGAGGAACCTCCACACTGTTTTCCAGAGCGGCTGCACCAGTTTACATTCCCACCAACAGTGTAGGAGGGTGCCCGGAAAGCAGTCCTAAATCAAAAGAGCAGTAAGGGATTCCTGGGTAGCTGAGTCGCTTAAGCAACTGACTTCAGCTCAGGTCATGATCTCATGGTTCATGAATTCAAGCCCTGTGTCAGGCTCTGCACAGAGCCTACTTGGGATTCTCTCTCTTGCCTCTCTCTGTCCCTTCCCTGCTTGTTCTCTCTCTCTCTCTCTCTCTCTCTCTCTCTCTCAGAAATAAACATTAAAAAAATAACAAGTTTAATTAAACTGAAGGAAAAAACATCTCCACTGTTATGGATACAGTGAAGGCCACCACCAGGCAATACTTAAAGAACAGGCAACCACCTTACTTCAGTACTTAATCAATGATTGGTCTGAAGATGATAAGATTTCCCCCTGATTGTGAAGGTGGAAATTGGTGAAGTAGTAAATATGGATAAGACAAAATGTAGAAAGGAGGAAAATAGTCATTCACAGTCTCACCATCTAGAGATGGCCACTGTTAACAACTGTTATCCTTTCTACTATATTTGTCCATAGACATATATGAGTATATGTTCTTATAAATTTGGGTCACTCGCTGTGCACATCATTTAATGTCAATTTAATGTCAATTCTCTCAACATTACACATTCTTCTAAAATATGAATCTTAATGGCCTCAGAATAGGCCACTCATGCATTATGGAATTTGTTTAATCATTCTCCTTTTAGTGGATATTTAGGTTATTTCCATTGTGTACTTTTACTTTTATAAATAATGCTGGAATAAAGAAGAAACTGGGACCTCTTCTCAGATTATTGGTAAAAGGCCTGATACATAAGGCTAACCTTCACAGAGATGGTGCATTCTTATCAAGGTTGTGAGAGGATCTATCAAACCATAGCTGCCACTCCTCCCCCCCCCCCCACACACACCCAAACACTGTTTAGGATGTAGGGAAAAAACACAACGTACCATAATGCAGAGAGTTTTCTAACGCAGTGAAATAAACCCTTTAAAAAAAGAATTATTTTCCCCAAGTATTTGTATTTATAACTACCAAAAATTGGAATTTATATAAAGCCAATATCTTTAGAAATAGCTTTTGGTCTCTCCTGCCTTGAAAACATATTACCTTGTATAGCCTGTAAGTATTTTTACAGTTCATTATGCAAAGTAACTAGGTTTTAAAATTCTGTAAGCACCATAACGGGATATTTAGAAAAATGTTGTATGCATTTTTTCAACACAAGCCCCTTTTAAAATGCCACACACATTTCTTTGTGGAGTAAGCATGAAGCATTTTTAATGAGTCCTATCCTTTGGTTCTACTCATTTTCCTAAATATCTTATTACGATGATTATATAATTTGTGTTTGTGTCTGTGTGTATAAAATCAGATAATAGCATGTAACACAAAAATTGAACTGGACTAGGAGTTGGTGAATATTTTTGCCTATTCAATTCAATGCACTATTTCATTCATCAGGTTGCCAATAGAATTACAATACTATTACTAATCACCAAAAATCTCTCTGAACTATCACGATCTATTCTCGTGGGGGTTGAAATCCTAGAGTGGAAGAGTTGTAACATGGCTATGAAAATTAATATTTTCAAGATTGTGCTGTTTATCTTTCTCTTCACTTGTTTTCAAATAGGCTATTTATATCATCTGACAAATGGAACAGTGTAAACTTTATCACTAACCATTTAATAATTATTCCATTAAAGTTGAGTTAGACAAGAGAAAATGTCACTTCACTGTGGAAACAGCTAGTAACTACCTTCTGAATATGTAAATTCTTACCTTTAAGGGTTTTTTTAAGCAAAAAAGTAAGTTAGGGATGGCCAGCTGCTGTTCCAGCAAAGTCTTCTACTGCTTGAAATGCTTGTCAACAGTGCCAGAATGACAGTCCTAAAACAAAAACTATATAGTTACAGCCAGAAAAATCATCAGGCAAAGAACTTAGCCTATCACTTTTGCTTGAGAGTTATCCTTAGGGGCAATAATACATTTACCCCAAAATAATCAGATGAGTAGCTAAGTGCTGAATATTATCCTGGTGTTACATTTTATGTTAACATTTACGTTTCTGGTTTTATTTGCTTGTTGGTTTATAGAAAATCCTCAGCACTGAAAATTCATTCAGATCATTGTTCACATCTTGTAAGATCACAGATAATCACAAACAACAGGCTCTTGCTAACCTTACCAGATGCATTTGAAATCATAATGTAAAAAATATCGGCACCATCTTCCAGCCCACAGCTTCCCTCAAGTTCTCAAACTCTGTTCCAATGCAGTGGAGTGGAGAAGGTAACACAGGCAGGGTTGAGAGAGGTTATATAAAAATCACACACAGAAAGGAAGATAACAGGGTGGTCGTTCTACCAGATCTTTGAAGCAGATTCAGTTTAACTAAGCACTTTTTATGTGTCTATAATCTGATGAGAATGATAGATCCAGTCTAGTAGATTCTCAAAGGAACTTCCAGTCTAACTTTAAATAGTGTACTATGGTAGATTGGTTCCAAGGATGGCTACAACCACATCTCCCACCTTACAGGTCTTTTGCTACTTCACTCATCAGCAGGTAGAATTTATCTCCTTCTCTTGGATCTGGTTGGCCTTACGACTTGCATAACCCATAGAATTTGGCAGAAGTAATAATGTGTGGATTCTGAAGGTGGGCTTTTTTGACATGTTATGGCTTCTGCTTTTACACTTTTAGGATGCTGCTACTTGGATTGTTGTCTCAAGATTGCATGCTATGAGAAAGTCCAAGCTAACATTATGGAAATGCCAGATATAGGATAGACAGGGTTCCCGGGTTGAGAAGCCCAGTCAAGTCTAGTTCCCAGCTGATCTACTAGCTGAAAGGAGGAGAATCATCTTATCAACACATAGGATCAAAAGAAATAATAAGTCATTGTTTTAAGCCACAAAGTACTGGGATAGTTCATTAAACCACAATAGATACTTGAAATACACCCTAACTTAATATTTCATAGAGCAGTTAGGAAAAAAGAGCATTTATAAAGCTAAGAACTTTCCGGACATTTTTGGTTATCCTGTCTAGGTTAATGACTCACATGTGGTACACGCTTTTCCTGTGTGACCAGGACAGTCACAGTTTTCAGGTTTTTTTTGTTGCACTGACTTCCATTCTCACAGGGTCCACAAGAGAACTGGCACTCTGGTCCCCAGAGGCTAGCAGAGCAGGCATGTAAAATAAAAATAAAGAACAAGAAAGGAGTGAAATCTCCTTTATATAACGAATCTCAAGATACTCCCCGATTTCTTCTGTTGCCTAAGTGAGTTAGAAAACTGTGCATGCATGTGTGTGTGTCTGTGTGTGTTGTGTGTGTATCTGTGTACGACTGAGCTGCAAAGAAAGGAACATTCGAGTAGCCTCCAAGGATTTATAGCACTTCCAAAAATATTCCCTAAAGAAATCAACATGATGCCAAATCTTGTCATTTTGGAAACACAGATACAGAGGTGCCTTTTTTTTTTGCTGAAAATGTGGTTTTTCAGACAGTAACAATGGAAGCAATTTTGATATATATCTTTGGAGGCAGTTGCACAGAACAAAACTGGAAAATGAGATGTAATTTGTAAAGGAAGCTTAGGAGGTGCCATGCTCAGGAAGCTGTCCCCAAATGGTTGCCTGAATCCTGTCCCAGTCTTTGCTTCTTTTGTAAGCCAGAATAATCACCCCGGAGCTTTATAATTCGTGTATTTTATAAAAGTGTGCAATGCATAAAGTGGGCAAAGAGGAACACGTTGCTGCTTTGTTGAGCCCCCTTCGAACTGGAAAAAGATGGCAGATGCCACAGGGCCTGGTGAGGGCTCAGTGAGAGGGTCCAGTGTTTGTCCTACCATGGAAACTGCTGGAATTAGAAACCTGGTAGAAAGCATTCTTTTAACACAGGGAAAACCTGGGAACTTTCCTAAACATATGACAATTGTGGAAAGTGGCATCCATCCAAGTTGGGCTGTGAAGTATCTTCTGGTCCTGGGAGGAATCTCTGAATAACCGAATTGTGACATTTTCTGGGATGTTCATAACATTCCTGGCTATTATTTATCGATCGTTACTCCATGACAAGCACTTTACATAAATTAGCTCACATTTCCATAAATATCACCATGTGATGTAAGCAACTTTATCTCCTTTTTACATAAGAAACTGAAACTCAGGAGGTAACGTGACTTACTTTGAGTCACACAGCTAATAAGTAGCAAAATAGGATTTGAACCCCAATCTTCTGGCCTTTCAAGACTAAAACTCAGCCACCACGCCCAACCTGTGCTATAATACTAGCACCTCTCAAGTCAATTGACTTGCTTTTAGAACACCTACCAGAGTTCAAAATTTGAAGTCCATCCAGCATGGAACTATGGTAACAAACATCTGTCCTTCTTATGACCACATAAGGGCTGTCGAGGCCTCTTTAGATGGACTCAGTGGGCTCTCTGGACCAGAGTCTTCCACATTTAAAGATCTGCCTGCAGTTGGGATTCAAAATACCGCCGGCTAAAAACTAATCAAAATAAGGCAAAGACACTGTTGTTTTTTCCCTTCTCTCTCTTTTTGCTATATCACAGATTCACATAGAAACCAGCTCCTCCACTCTTAGAAGTCATTGCTGATGGGCTAAATAAAGCCTGGTGCTGATTGTAGAGAGCACTGTTCATTAGTGCTATTGAAACGATCTGCAGTCTTTAATTAACTATTCATCGGCAATCTAGACACAGGTCTAGAGTTAAGATTTTTAAAGCTATGTCTGGCTCTAGGAGCACTTGGGCTACTTCACTTTTTTAAAAAACAGAAAGAAACACAACAGGCCTGATTTTCATCATGTACAACTCTTCAAGAGCTCTTCTTGCTTTGATTTCAACTGCCAATCATGGAGATCCCATTCACCCGCTCCAGTCTGATTCATAATTTCATTTTGTGGTTAGACAAAAATATCGGAATTGGACAAAGTTATCTGATTGAAAAATAATATGTTTTCCAGAGATTATGGTGACCTCTCTATTTTGCTAATTTACATATACTTTCAACTCATTTTCCTTCACAGTGGGAATCTCAGAAGCATTTTCCAATAAAGTATGTTCAGCAGCTTCTTTAAGGAAATGTTATCAGAATAAATTAAATCTACCCAGGTGTCTGTATATGGTATTGTCTCCTCATGCGTTGACTTCCAGGGCATGACTTCTTTAGCGAGTTGTTCAATAGGGGGCTGACTCTAGGTCTAAAAATCAGTTAAAGCAAGAGGAAGTTTAGAGATTGGCATGGGACCTACTCTTATATGATGTTAAACACATTTGTGTTATGTCAGGCTTGTGTTTCCCTAAGTTCTTTTCTCCTTAGCCTAGAAAGTCACAATGTAGCTACCTAAATAGTCCTCTCTCCACAAAATCTAGATGGACATTGCTGCTTACATACTCACTCACTCACATACTCCAGTTTCATAGCCATAGGACAACCTGGAAGACCCTCATTCCCATTCAGTCAGCTCCAGAAAATCCCTGCAGACCATCTGAAGTTGACAAGGCAAGGAGAAATGTGTAATACTTGAAGGCGAAAGACAACCTTCAATTCCAGGACTTGCTCTGTAAGTGGACCCAACGGTATGACGGCTTCCTTTCAAACCTATTCATTCCTCCTGATCTTTTATTAAGTTTATTTATTTATTTTGAGAGAGTGTGTGTGTGTGTGATCAGGGGGAGGGGCAGAAAGGGAGAGGGAGTGAGAGAGAATCCCAAGCAGGCTCTGTGTTGTCAGCACAGAGCCCGACACAGGGCTCGAACCCACAAACTGTGAGATCATGACCTATGCCAAAACCAAGAGTAAGAGGCTTAACCAGCTGAGCCATCCAGATGCCTCACTGCTCCTCCTGATTTTCAAAAAATATTGCCCTTTGGGGGCACCTGGATGGTTCAGTTGGTTAAGCCTTCCACTCTTGATCTTGGCTAAGGTCATGATCTCATAGTTCCTGAATTCAAGCCCTGCACTGGGCTTTTCTACTTAGCCCTGAGCCTGCTTTGAATCCTCTGTCCCTCTCTCTCTCTCTCTCTCTTTGCCCTTCCTCCTCCCTCTCAAAAAAAAAAATTTAAAAAAAAAAAAGACTGCCCTTTGGATCACTTCAAAAGCAAAAAGTTCACTTGCCCATTTAGTTCTGATAATTGTATAATTGTATTTGTTACATATTCAGTCTTGCTATGTAAGAAAGAAAAAAAATTCCATGAGAATTTCCTCTGAATAAAATAGTAACAAGTGCTTAATTCAGAATACATAATAATATAAGAAAAATTTATAAAGAATAAAAACTGAACCATGAACATTTATGTATTCATTTAAGAAAATACTTATTGAGCAACTCCAATATGTTAGGATTGTTCTAGGAGTTTGGGAATACTTTGGTGAACAAAACAGACAGATGGCCTTCCCCTATGGGGAGTAGCTTCTAGCAGGAAAGACAGGGGGAAAATATTAGACATAATAATTGGAATATGTTATAATAATAATAAAAATAATAGTATGTTATAAATACTATATTTTTGTATACATACTTTGTACTATAATTTTTTACTTTTACATATGTGTCTCACACTTCAAGAAAAAGAGATTGTGCTTAGATTAACCTTCAGCCTTAAGGTTCAGGCTAAACGAGCAGTGTTGCCACCAGTACTCATAGGGGCAGAAATAGCCATGGGGATAGGGACTGGCATAGGAGGCATAGGCTCTTCTGTGGGACCAACAAGTGGCTGACTCCCTACAGAGCCAAATAAGTTCCCTGGCAGGAACCTCTTCTCTGCTGAGAGAAAGGGCACCTATATCTTCTTCGGAGACTTTGTAAACCCGTCAGGAATAGTCACAAGCAAAGTCAGGGAACTAAGGAAAAGAACCAATCCATAATAAAGATGATGCCCTCTAATACAGACTAGATCTGTTTAAAGGGGCATCAAAGAGGGAAATGATAGGGAAAATCTGTTGTAAGATGGCCCACGGGACTAATAAGAAAACACCTGTCCCTGATTAATGAGGAATGTGGAAGTAACAGGCTATAAATTGTTCCCTCTGCTAATGCTCTGGGCTCAGACCTCTGTAGAAGAATGATCTCCTCTGATCCCACCAGTGTAAAATAAACCTCCTCCCTTCCAAGATCTCCAAGTGCTGCTTGGTTCTTCTGCTGGGTGATCTTGACCAGATTCTGTAACATTTTATTATATACTAGTAGATAATAAATGGAATAGTATGTTAGAAGATGATACATACTTCAGAAAACTTTTTAAAAGTTCAAGGAGTTTTGCAAGTTAATTTTAAGTAAGGCAGGGCTGACAAGGTTCAGTGAAAAAAAATGACATAAAACTTTGCAAAATAGAGCCAGGTAGATACCTGGGGAGAAGCTTTCTGTGAGTCCACAAACCAGAGATGCTATTACTAACATCTCAGAGTATATTTTGCCAAATTGTATATGCATGTACACATTCATGTGTCTACATATGTTACTTGTAACTGGAATTATGTTGTACATAACATTTATATTTATGGATTTCTTAAATAATATTTATGTAATACTTAGACATTTGAAAAAAGAGGATACTGATAACCCTATTTAAATTTTCAGAAACTTCTCTATGGTCAGAATCTTGGCATTGTATTTGCCTGAATGATCTATCTTCAGGTATAAAGAAAACAACTCTTTAACTCTGGAAGCTAGCAGTACCCTTGGTTGATTACTTCAGTTCAAAGAAGCGATTGGTCAGCTTTAATCTTAAGATAAGATTCTCTACAATGTGATCTTTCTTCTCCTGCTCAGGCTAGCAAGGGGGCAGCTAAGAGCAAAGGCTGAGAAGACAAGGTTAAATAACTTCATTGCCATGTATCTCAGTTTCCTCACCTGCAAATAGGGGATTAATAAAGCTTACCCATCTCCTGAGGACACTGGTAGATTAACTAATTAATAATCATATGGTGCTGAACAAAGGCTGAGCATTGTTATTAGAGAAGAAAGAAAATTTATCATCAGATTGTACCTTTCTGGCATCTGTTGCCTTGGTAACCAGATTTGCAGGTGCAACTGCCATTTTTGGCACTGCATTCCAGGGTGTTCTCCTCCACATACTGACATTCTGAAGAGCAGCCAGCTCCATAGACCCCCTTGGGACAGTCTGCAAGCAGACTGAGGCAAACCGGTCACCTGAAAACCATGCTTTGTTTCTTTTACATTGTCAGTGTACAGGCATGTAGTTCTGTGGGGCTTGATTATGGGGAAAACAAGGGGATCATCCTGACTGCCAAAAAAAGAAACAGAAAAACAAATGTCTTTCAAATCAGGCAATTCATTTGCTTTTTGGCAACCGGATGTGAACAGTGAAGCCTGAACTACTTAAAAGGCTTTGGCGCTTCTGGGAGAGAAATTGCTTCTCAATGTGCTCCATTGGTGCCTACAGTTAATATTCTCCAAGGACTGTTAAGGTCTGCCAGGCCCTATATTCATCGTGCCGCAGCAAGGGGATGATGGACAAGCACTGATGTAAAGGCTCACCATTGTTTCCATTCCCTTTCATTATATGGTAATCGGAAGTAATTTTATATCACGCAGATTACACAAAACTTTCATCATGACAGCAGCATTTTCTTGGTCACATTTTTTGGCAAATGGTGTTTGCCCTTTCTTCATTATTTCCCCCACACTGTTGAGTTTTAGGGATGGTAGTCAGCACATGAATTCTAATTTGAAGAAGTCCCACCTTTGCATTTAGGAAAACATACTCTTAGCTCTGTCTTTGAGGAGTTATTTAGAGTAACTCAATTCCCCTTCCAAATTCTCTGACATGTTTTTTCCTTCTCCATTAAAAATGTCCAAGGGACTAATCAAGATCCTTCAAGTAACCTCCAAGCTCAAAGTAATTGCATTGTATGCGTATAGAGACTTTGTTGTCAAAAGTTGCTTGGAGAAAACAAAATAAGCCACTTGACTTTCTCTTGGATGGAAATTATTAGCATCTGCTAATATCTTCTATTATTAGCAGAGGTAATTTAAAGTAGTGGTTACAATGCCACCATGCAGGGTAATCCTTGTCCTAGTTGCCAGGAACAGAGATACCCCTAAAGCAGGACAGATTTATTAACAGGATCCCTTTTCACTGTTAATGTTGTCCCGTTTGGATGATAAATTATGTGATCCCTCCCTCATCCTTCCTATGGCTTAGACCAACTAAGTCACAGGCCTCTTTCTCAGAGCTTTTGTCCTCCTTGATAGGACTCCATTTGTTCATTTCAGAGCACTCACTTCCCTGGATTGGCTTCCATGCCTTACTTTTCCTGGTTCAGCCTGTGGTTCAGGGAATGGCTCAGGCATGATGGAATGCTCAAATATGACAACTGGACATATTAAGAAGATACAACTATGAAAATATGCTTGGAAAAAAGGAAAAGTGGAAGAAGTAACATCTTTTGGGAATCCAATATCTACTCATGGTTCATTATGCATTGAAATGTGTCCTCCAAAATTCATATGTTGAAGTCCTTATACTCAGTACTTCAGAATGTGTCCTTACTTGTAAATTAGGTTGTTGCCAATGCAATTAGTTAAGATGAGGTTATAACGGAGTGGGATGAGTCTCTAATCTGATATGACTGGTGTCCTTATAGATAGGTGAAATGTGGGCACAAAGACACTCACACAGGGAGAATGCTATGTGAGGATGAGAGTTAAATGGTCACCAGCCAAGAAACTATGGGAAGCTTGGAGAGGTCTGGAACTGATACTTCCCTAGAACTTTCAAAGAAATCATGGGCTGCCAATGCCTTGATGCCAGACTTCTAGCTCCAGAACTATGAGGCAATACATTTCTGTTGTTTAGGGCAATTTAGTGCAGACTGAAGCTTCTAAGGGCCAGGTAAGTGGCAGTAATAAATGAAGCCTTGGATCTAAGCAGTAAGTATCCCGAAGAACTAGAATGTGTATGTTGTTCCTAAAAGTGATCACATTCAAGATGGCAACCACCATCACTACCACCGCTATCTGCTCTTTGACTCTTTGACCAGATGAATTATGATTTAAATGTTTTTGTCTAAACATGTGATATTACCTTATAAAATATCCAAGTTATTACTAAAAATAGGGTGTGTCTTGTTACCCTAAAAGAACAAAAACAGAAATGAGGCTATCTTTGTTTCTAGATGGGTCTTCTTCTCCTGGCATGTTCTAGGAAGTATGTGACATTCTAGAACATACCATCTACAGACACCTGCATTGTTCACATTTACCCATGCCTTTTCCTCTTCCCTTCTGTTTTGTTTGTCCAAGTTTAGCCTTTCCTCATGACCTAGGTTCAGTTTTCTATGATGCTTTCTCTGGCTCTCTTCTTAGAGTATTCACAATTTACTGTCTGTCTTTAAGGGGCACAGCTTTCATAAAGTAGATAAGATCCATGGACATTCAACTAAAAATATAATGTAAGACCCTAAAAGGTCTCTATTATTAAAAAACAGGTCATGGTATTACTGAGGTCCACTCAGGAAGGATTTCCAGAGAAGGGCTTGTGAAATGGGCAGAGGAAGAGGGTAGAGATTGCTGTAGAGGCTCACAAGTATTCGCACACAGTTTCAAGATGGCGTGGTCGGCATCCAATGCTGACCCATTGGGAGAAATTATAAAAGTTATGATGGGCTGAAGTATTTATTGGTAACTGCATTTTCTTGACTCTTTTGCAAAACATGATTGATGGTCAAAATGCAAAATGAATAGCCAGTTTTATAGATCTTAGGGAATGATAATTGTTTTGCTTTAGAACACAGAAATAAAAGAAACTACCTCTGGGCCTTTGATATTCAACTCTCAGAAAGTGTCAAATGTCCATTTATTTTTTAAAAAACTTTTTGTTAATATTTATTTTTGAGAGAGAGAGAGAGAGAGCAGGGGAGGGGCAGAGGGAGAGGGAGACACAGAATCTGAAGCAGGTTCCAGGCTCCAAACTGTCAGCACAGAGCCTGATGAGGGGCTTAAACTCACGAACCGTGAGATCATGACCTGAGCTGAAGTCAGATGCTTAGCTGACTGAGTCACCCAGATGCCCTCAAATATCCATTTAAATGAACTAGTGAAATCCTCTCAGGGTAAGCACTAACTAGAAAAAAATGTAAATAATTCAGAAATATTTTTCTTTCATTCATCAAAATCTAGATTCTATAATGTCAGGAAGCTAAACAATGACTAGAACATAAACCATCACATATATGATATGACTATATGAAATGTTATGTTTTTTTAGTCTCTGCTTCTAACATATTTTTGGTATGTTTTTGAGCCTCCTTGCTTCATGTAGAGTGCCAATTATTGCCCATGACTTACTCAGATGAAAAAAACTCCCACAGGGCCCTGGCTCACACGTAAAGCACCATACACCCTGTGGCAATGACCGTTATTGGCGCAGTTACATTTCTTTTTGCACTTCTTCCCAAAGGATCCTTTTTTGGCATCCTGGAGGGTTAGAAGGACAAACAAAGCAAATACTAACCAAAATGCAAAATTTGCGATGCTGCTGTTATTTGAAACAAGGGGATTGTAGAAAGGAAGATGTTTCCACTGTAATTGGACTGAAGCTAAAGAGATTTTTATAAACTCCAGATATGATTCCAAATCCTCTGTCTAAAATTTGGGGCCCCTGGGTGGCTCAGTCGGTTAAGCATCTGACTCTGGATTTCAGCTTAGGTCATGATCTCATGATTTTTGTGAGTTTTAACCCTGTGTCTGTGCTGACAGTGGGGAGCCTGCCGGGATTTGCTGTCTCCCTCTCTCTCTGTCTCTCCTCCGCTGATGTTGTCTCTGTCTCTCTCAAAATAAATAAAGAGCTCAAAAAAAAACCTAGAAATTAAAAAAAAATAAAATTCTACAGTATTTGTCATTGCTGTCAGATTAAAAACTGCAAACTTAACAAGACACACGAGCCCAGGCACCAGCTGACCTCCTGTTGCCTTAATGTCTCCCTGGCTGAATTTTGCTCCACCAGCTGACCTTTTCTAGGCTCCTCTGATAAATCTCATTCATTCCCACTTCAGAGTCTGGCCACAGGAGGCCCCATCACTCTGGAATATTCTTCCTTCACTCTTTCTCTGTCTCATGTCTGCTTGCTTTTCTGCCTTCAGTTTAAGTGTTACTTCTCCATGGCTCACGCAGTCTGTATTGTCCTCCTGGTCTGACCTCCAAGCACACATTAATATTTAATTTGTAATACCTACCAACATTTGTAACTTATGTCTGCTCTGAACATGACTGTAAGTTCCACATGGAGAGACCAGAGTCTTTTTCAGTTTTTGTATTTTTGTTAGCATATCACAAAGCCTGGCACACTGCCTTGCTACCACTTCATGTATATCTTTTGAATAAGTGAATAAACAGTGTTCAGGGTGTACAAATAACTGGAATGCTAACATGGGTCTTCCTACATATCTCAGAGAGGGAAGTAAACTTGGTTTCCATGTCTCCAGATCTGTGATCTGTGAGCATCTAACAAACTCCCCAGGATTTATGGCAGTCCCAAAAGATTTATATCTTCATCGGCTCTCTGCATTCGGCTCTTGGGCTTGTATGAATAGTTTCTTTTTTGTCTTTTATCTGCTCATGGTGAAGATGTGGCCTCTTCACTGGTTTCCATGTAAAATCCACACATAGCACTCATAGGTATTTTGTGAGTTTTTCATCCATCATTTCTCCTCTTTTGTTTCCTCACACCCTCCTTTCCTTTTCTTCTCTGATTTTCATCTCTCTTCCTCCCTGGTTTGCCCAAAGAGCTCCATTTCTTTTTCTTCTTTTTCTAGGGCAAATAAATTCCTCCTAGCTCCTAGGTCCAAACCTACACACACAAACTCAACTTTTTGCTCAGGAGAAGAAGGTTTTCTCTGTATCAAGATTTATCCTGCTTAGATATACATGGCATCAGTCAAAGCAACTGTACTCTTGTATATGTAGATACAGCCTCTTTTCTTCTTCTTCAGAAAAGACCACCTTGAAAAATACAGATGTGATTTTCATTTAGTTTATTTCCTATTAGAAACCTCAAGAACTTAAGAAGCTGTGTAATGTGACCAGCAGCAGCTATTCCTACTATTTTCCCAGGTTTTCCCAGGGAGGGCACTGGCGCCACCCAGTCAGAAAATCACAAGTGCCTATCTCCATTCTGTCTCTGTTCTGACAATCACAGACACTGCCACATGCTTTCCCAGGGGTCTTTGGGGAACAAGCTATGAAGACAGTTGGAGAAAGTCAACAAGCAGTGTAATATACTCGTGATACAATGGAGAAAAAAAGTTTGTCTTTCTATTAGAATGGGTACCAGGTAATTAAAAACTCTGGTTTGCAGACCCAGAAAGAGTCAGTGTCATACTTCCAGCTTGGATGGCATAATCATTCCTGGGGGAAATTATTGATGCAGCTAGTTAGAGTGAGGGTCACTGAAGAACTGATAACAAGGTTCACATGCAAAATTTACCTTGTTCCTCCAACACTCACATTTTCACAACTACCTTGACATCTGTGTGTATAACTGTCACCAACCCTAATGAGAAATACATGGCAACTTCCAGTTTGAAAAGTGGGAAGAAAATGTAGGGGGGGAAATGCCATGTATTTTTAAGTAGGAATGAATTTGACTAAGACTTGAAGATGCCAAGGTATTATGCATTGTCAAAGACTGATGAAGTCAAGCAAACAATGGTTTTCTTTGGCTTGTTCATTTTTTGGAAGTGTTTAGCATTCCATTAAAAAATAAATTGGGAAAAATGTGACTATAAATTTAACTTGAGAAAATACAGCTGTTAAGATGATTTCAGTAACTATCTTAATTGGCATTTTATCATAGCTGGCTAAATATTGTAAACTTACATTTATATCACCTCCTCTATTTGCCCACCCACACAATTCCAGATGCCAATATGGAAACTTGGCTTCTTATTCATTTTTTCTTTTCTTTTCAGCTTGAAGATACTATGCAAAGGAGAAGGAAAGGAAAGAGAAGAACAAAAGGGATAAGAAATAAAGAAACTGGCAACATTGGTTAAAACCTACATTATTGTAAGTTTTTTTTTTAATTTTTACAGCAACTATAGAAGGATAATTTTTTAAAAATAAACCTGGAAAATGAGGCTAAGGAAGTTTATTTTATTTTATTTATTTTATTTTATTTTATTTATTTGAGAGAGAGAGAAAGAGGGAAAGAGACAGTGAGCAGGAGAGGGGCAGAGGGAGAGAGAGAGAGAATCTTAAGCAGGCTCTGCTCAGCATGGATCCAGAAGCAGGGCTTTATCCCATGACCCTGGGATCATGACCTGAGCCAAAATGAAGAGTCAGACAGTCAACAGACTGAGCCACGCAGGTGCCCTGAAGCTAAAGAAGTTTAAATAGCTTGCACAGTTTCTGGATTATAGAAATTCATCTACACTGACAAACCAACACCATAAACTGACATTACCCCATGAAGTAGAATATGATATTACATAGTGCAAGGATTTGCTAAATAAATACTTCATAAGCATCAAACAGAGCAATTATCCTAGAAAAGAAAATTTTAAAACAAACATGTCCCACACCACAGCTGGATGATTTGGAAGGAGTCATGAATCCTCTCTTCCTTTTATAGTCCACTTATTTGTCATATGGAAATCCTCTTACCTTCCCTTTCTAGTGGATAGAGTCTCACAATAACAAATGAGAGTCAATTTGAAATCTCTTCAAAAGAAATGGAGTTCTAATATGTGCTATTAAAATTAATATTTGACAACCTTTAAATTGTTTCATTATAGTTACTTGGAGAAATTTCTAAGACCTCAAAGTAAATATTTGCATTATAAACCCATAGATATTGGGCTAGAAAATCTACCCATTGTGAAAACTAACCTTACAGATCCCTGTAGAATGTTCTATTTTAATTTTCATTGCTACATTTGAAGAGCTGGTAATTTAAAAATATGGGTAATGAATGATTAGTCCCTTCTATTTATTGAGGCTTATAGAGATTTAAAAAATTTGTTTAATGTTTATTTATTTTTGAGAGAGAGAGAGAGAGAGAGGGAGAGAGAGAGAGAGAGAGAGAGAGAGAGAGAGAGAGAGAGAGTATATGTGGAGAGGAGCAGAGAGAGAGGGAGACACAGAATCCAAAGCAGGTTCCAGGTTCTGAGCTGTCAGCACAGAGCCCAAGGCAGGGCTCAAACCCTTGAGCCTTAAGATGGTGACCTGAGCCGAAGTTGGATACTTAACCAACTGAACCACTCAAGCGCCCCAAAGTTTATAGGGAAATTTAGGATAATGTTCTCACTCCTCCTTTCTGTTAAGAATTAGTGAATCAGTGGATACTCTTTTTTATTGTTCTGTTTTTGTTTTTGTAAAAAAGAAAAAAAGAGGAAATGCGAAGATTGTATAAGCTTCTGATTACAGGAACAGACTCCCCTTTGCAGGATCATGCAAACTCTTAAGAGATCCTCAGAGTTTTCCAAAGCTAAAGAAGAGATCATCTTCTCTTCATTTCATCAATAAACTCACTTTTAATATTTCTACATTAATTTTGTATCAGAGATGTTTTACTCTGATGTATTTGAGATAGATTTTTAGTTTCATTTCTCATGCTGCCATGTTAGGGATGAATGGTTTGGAAGATGCACATTTACCAATGAAACTTATGTAAGGGATGCAGTTACTTCCTAATAGTCATACAGCATTTATTTGATCCCAATTGTATATAGTTCAGTCCATCAAGTTGCAGGTCAATATAGTGGTGTGTTTTAACACCAAGTTGTATTCATTTGTCCATTCATTCACTGAGTGCCTTTACTTTGGAGAAACATAAATAGGACCTGATTAATGAGCTCTCGGTCTAGTAAGGGAGAGAGAACAGGAGATAGCTACGTCTAATTCAGAGAGAGAGAATGACTTGAACTCCATCAAAGACATAAATAGTTGTGGCTAGACTGGGGCCATCCAATAAAGCTTCACACAATAAGCAGCAAGAGCCAAAGATGGCAGTTCAGCAAAAGGCACAAAGCTGGAAAGTATAAAGCATTAAGTAGCGCATGGTTTAGTTTGCTGGAAATGATAAGCTGAGCAAAAAGCTGTGATTAGGATAAAAAGAGAAAAGGATTTATCAGGGCCTGATTGTGGATGGTTGTCAGTACTAGATTAGAAGTGTGTGCTTATGTATCAGGAAATGGGGCACCCTTAAAGTTTTTTGAGCAGCAGAGAAACATGATCAGAGGCACGCTTAAGGAAGATCCTCAACACCCTAACTAGTAATTTTGGGTAAACTACTTCACTATGTTCTGACTCAAGTTTTGCATCTGTCTCAGAAACAATATGTGTCATTTTCCTGCCAATATTATGCAAGGGGTTCAAAGGAAAATCTGCTCATAACATCTTCCAAGCTAATCACAAAAACTATGAAAACCCTTTCATTATACTTTATAAGGTAAATTGGAGAAGAGAAAGAGGAAACAGTCAATATATTTTGGTTTTAGTACTGGGCAGCAGTTTCTCTCCTGCAAGCATACCTCCATTTAAAATGTAAAAGAAAAGACTTATTAGAGGTATTGTTTTTCAAATTGTTGATATTTTCTCATGAGAGACATAAAAAATGTGTTATTACCTACATTTACATTTTATGTAAAGAAAAAGAAAAGAAAAATAAACAAAAAGAAGAAGAAGCTGTAAAGCAGTTCCATTAGTTGCCCTTTGTAACACAAATTCTTTTTTTCCTTCATTGGGAATAGTTTGCTGGGGCCTAATGATTTATTTAAATGGAGGGATTTTTATAGGCCTAGAATATTAGGATCCTGTATTAACTTTTATGTTCCGGGAATAAACAAGAGACAGCACATCAAGTTTCCCAGGTAACACAAAATCTCCCCTTCTAATCACATGTACAGTGCAAACCCTCAGCATTTCTTTATGCACAGCAAATAAACTGGTTTGTCATCATACCAATTGTTTACCTTGTTAAAACGTTTTAGGGAGAACACATATAGAGGAGAACTCATCACAGTAATTTACCAGCAGTAAAAGACAACTCATTACCCTTCTACCAGTTCTCTGGGGCATGACTTACTATCATTGCAGAGCACGTCTCCCCAGACAGCTGGGCAAAAGCACTCATTCTTTCCTTCTGGGCACCTGCCTCCATTCAGACAGTCCTTCCACCTCACAGGCCAATTGTGTCTGACGGTGTGATCCAGGCTGACAGAACTAAGACACCATCTTGGTTGACCCATACTGTCTACATCACTGAAAATGGAAATGAAACCCTTCATTTCTCAAAAAAAAAAAAAAAAAAAAAGAAAAGAAAAGATTCTTGAGCATAGTTCCTAAACAGTCTCAGGAAAAGACAATAGCAATAATATCTTTTAAAAGAGAACTTCAAATATAGACCCTAAAGAATATTGAAGATGTTTAAGAAAGCAAAAAAGTAAAAATAAATTACCATTGATTCCTGAACATGAAAATAACCAATGTTTCTGGAACTTTGGTGCTACTCCTTCCAGGTTGTATTCATACAAAATTGTCATTTTTTTTCTTCAAGTAATTTTTTTGAGATTTTTTAAATTGAGATTTAATATACATGCAGAGAAGTCCATAAAACTCAGGTGTACACTTTATCCTTTTTTTCTCCACAATGTAAATAAATAACCCCTTGTAATTGGCATCCAGTTCAAGATATAGATTATTACCAGTACCACAAAAATTCAAAGGTAATTTGATGATTTCTTAATCATTAGCCTCACAAATTCAGCATTATCCTGATTTCTATCACCACAGATTATTTTTTCTTATTTTTGAACTTCATATAAATGAACTTTATATAAAGTATGTACTTTTTGGTATCAAGCTTTTTTTGCTCAGTGGAATGTTTGTGAAACTCACCCATATTGTGTGTAGGCTAGTTTATTTGTTTTTTATTTTTATTTATTTATTTTTTAGATATTTTTAAGTTTATTTTTGAGAGAGACAGAGACGGTGTGAGCAGGGGAGGGGCAGAGAGAGACAGAGAGAGAGAATCCCAAGCAGGCTCTGTGCTGTCTGTACAAAGCCCAATGTGGGGCTCAAACTCCTGAAACTATGAGTTCATGACCTGAGCCGAAACCAAGAGTCAGATGCTTAACCAAATGAGCCACCCAGGTGCACTGCTAGTTTATTTCATTAATGGCTGAGTAGTTATCTATTGTGTAAATGTAACATAATGTGATTTTCCATTCTATTCCTCAAGGAAATTGGCTTATTTGAATAAGAATGGAGAGACCTGATTTCAGTTGTTTTAAGGAATATTCCATTTCAAGTTTTGCTCCGGTGTCTAGGTGGGGTCTTTCAGACTTTCTAATTGAAAGTCTGTCAGGTTTAGCAAGGCCTATATTATATTTGACTCTGAGTCAATATCTGAGTAGCCAAAGTATCAGGAGTTTATGTAAGAAACATCAAAGCATTTCCATTTTTATACAGACACATTTATTGACATTATTATTATGACTGACCGTAGCATAAAAGTGTCTGACATTTTAACCAACTCTTTCTAAAGCAATCATCAAGCCTTGATAGTATTAAAATACCACAAATAGAATGAGAACAAAAAGAGCAGTTCTGTTTTACAAAGAAAAGAAAAAAGAGGCAGCAGACTGGCTGCAAACTGTTACTCTTGAAAGAGGGTATGCTAAATTATTTTGATCAGAAGTGATTTGATGCTTCAGTTCTGTTGTGTGGATATGTAAAAGAAACTGCTCACATTTTTAAAGATATTTTTCTTGGTCCACTTGAGAATAATGAATAATTGTTTCTTGACATTTTAAAATGTAGAAAGAATCTAGATTTTAAGGCTATTTGAGGTAAATTTCCACTATGTAATAGTGACTTCTAGTGGAGTTGAAATAGTTACAAGAACTAGAAGGTCCCAATACAACTCTTCTCCCCGTTATGCTAATTTAAAGATAGTTTCCAGCTGCATTTCAGTGTCTTGCACTTCAACATGCCCCATACACCCTGTACCCCCACTCCTACACATACCTACACAACAAACTTTATTGTACAAAAGGAAGAGAGACAAAAGACATAGATTTGATAGGAAGCAGTGAAGATGTGATTTTGGCCCCACTTTTCTTGCTAAGATCATATTAAAAGGCCCAAAGGCATTAAATATCAATAAGGAAAGTGCAAATAAGAGAATTTCGGTGAATTACCTAAAAACAAAGGGGGAGGTATAATTAAACTCTTTCACTCACCAATTTTATGCAAAGCAGTCAATTCTCCTGGAATATGGGTTTCCTCTTCTCCTTATCTTCATCTGTGTAGGCAGTAGGCAGAGCGGTAGCAACATCATGAAGCAGTTGAGGTGGGCTCTTGAATAGAAGGCCTGGAAACCTTACAACTTCCAATTCCTCTTCTTCTTCCTCTGGCTTGTCATCATCTAAAGTTGAGGCCACACAGAAAAATGACTGGATACAACATGCTGGTTAAAAGAAGGAAAAACTGAGCAAGGGTTGATGAGAGAAATAAGAGAGTTTGAACCAGACAGCCAAGGCAGGGGGTGACTGGAAGGTGCAGCTCTTTGAGAAGGCCCTTTCAAAATGTCTTTGTAAATGCAGGTGAGAAGCAGCAAGCAGGAAGTTGAAACCACAGGGGACTGAACAAAAGGGAAAGGAAGAGCTCAGTCTGTGAAGAGGGAAAGGGGAGGGCAGGTTGAGTTAAGGGACACGTGGTCTCCGTTGTTCTCCAAGAACAAGATGAGGGTGGAAGTGGTTTAGAAGAGGAACAATAAAATTCTTCACGGTGACTTACAGTTGCAAGTTTCCCATCACTTCCAATTCTGGACCCTTCTACACAGGTATAGTCATATGTTCCCACAGAGTTACTACACAGCTGGTCACAGACTCTACTGACATCCAGACACTCATCCACATCTGGGAAAATGTAACCAATATTGTTTTTAGGTGTTGAAAGATAGACAGTATGAACTCATGGGCATCACTGTGTCCCCCTTGTCACCTTTATTAGCCAATAACAAGATTTGACCACATAGAAAGCATAGTCCCCAAACTCTTCCCCAAGTATACTCTGCCAATTATTTTTCTTTCACTCATTTCCAAGTTTACTGTAGTTCATCTACATAGACAAGTTCTTCCTGAAACCTTGATCACCAATTTTGATGAAGAATATACAACTTAAAAGAAATTCAATGGTCTCAGACTGTGCACCACTCTGCAGAATGTTCATCATTCTTGAATTATTCAGTACCTATGGTGAAGAATTTATTCCATGTGTAATTCTGTACAAGGCTTGTGGACAATTTTAGAGATGGAAGAACCCCAGGCCTTGGTCTCATTTGACTTACTAGTGGTATATGTCCACATCTGAGCCCAGACTTTGGTCAATGTGTTTATGATACTAAAAGTTCATTTATAAAGCTGAGTTTCTAAGTTTTGCTTCAGATTTTGGACACCTTTCCCATTTGGATGTGTGTACCCAAGTATGTACATTCACGCCATACAATCATCTCTTGGCTCACTCTACTTAAAAGCAGATGGTACATGAAATTCAATTTTTTTTTTGGCCTTGTTAATTGGATGGAATGTGGTAATGGTAATATACTCTACTTTGTTTAGCATATATAGATACAGTTTTATATTCTTTGCTGTTATCTACACTGCAAGGCTAAGGAGCTTGGCTACCCATATGAAGAAACATACCTATCATCCTCAAAAGAATGTAGGAAGTTGTTTCTTTAAGCAAAGAAACATTATTCTCTCTAAGGCATTAAAACATTCTCACATAATTTTACTATTATTGAAATAGCTATCAGTCCTCTAATCTTTGCTTCTATTTAAAAACTGTGGCTCCAAATAATGGTAATAATGATCATAAATGAAAAAGGTTTATATATTTAAGATAAGCTTTAAGAAATAAATTACATCAATGACTTACACAAGCCATTTTTAATAGTATATAAAGGTGAATTAATCTTACTCACTAAATTCATACTTTCCTATGATATTTAAACATATATGTTCTAGAATATATATATATGATCTAGAAATCATCTGAAAGGTAAGTTAACCCATTTTAACAAATAAATTGGAAGATTATAAAATGACTCATCCGAAAGCATGCATTAGCTAGATTAATATCAGATATGTAAAAGATCCTGGTACAGATCTGAACTGTGGCTCACAAATTGGCAATCCTTTTTGCTTTGACTCTCTTAATTAAAATGACTTTCAGTAACCAACTTTAATTCCAGTCAAGCTTGCCATGAGTGATTCTTATGGCCTTGTGCTATGGCCTTCCCGAATATCTCACTTGCCTATGTATATTAAATTAGGTAAAAGGGATTATGGGCCAATGAATATTTTACTAATAATAGCTACTTTTAGCAGAGTGATTTCTTGATGTCAATCACTGGACTAGGTACTTTACATTTATTACTTTACTTAATTTACCCACTAATCCTATTATTGTCTTCACTTTACTGATGAGGATTTGAGGCTCAGAGCAGTTAGGGTTGCCTAATTTCATACAATAGTAAATGATAGAACCACATACAAATCCAAGTCCCTTTAGTATCATAACCTTCCCTTTCTTCCCCTAACCCTCAGCCTCAGATGTTCGTCTTGCACTGATTGCCACCTCACATCATGATTTCATGTTCAATCTCAGGAATTTACCATCACATCCATAACCATCAGAAGTGATCTGAAAGCCTTTCTGACAACTGCATTGATAGCCTCCTAAATAGCTGATGCAGAGTTGGGCCAGCAGGCTTCTCCACTCTCACATTCATCGAGGTCTGAAGGGGAAAAGGACATTTCTGTTATTTAAGAGACAGGAATTGAACCAACCTATAGAAGTGCTGATAAGCCCCTCTTCCAAGTTACAAACCTTTTTACTGATCATTTTGTTTCTCAGGCTACACAGTACAAACATCAAAGAAACTATAACACAAAAAGAATGAGGCCCATGTTTGGGTTTGTTTCTTACATGCTTCTCCTCTGCTTGTTATTTATTTTTAAAGTATGTAAATAAACTCCAAATGCATTTATAAGAACAGGAGAAGAGATATCTGCTATCTTCCCAGTTTAAACACCAATCTGACTGAATAAACAGACAAACTCAACAACAACAACAACAACATCTTGAGAAGAGCCAAAAAATTCCACTCAGTGAACATTTCACAGCTGCAAAGAGGAGGTAGTCTTAGCCTCCATAATGTATTTGTTCTTCTAGAACTTCAGATGAAAGAGCAATCCCAAGCAAAAGAAATTCATGGGACTGGCAAGAGAAGTGGTAACTGCAATTCAGAGAGAGGGCAGAAAATCATTTTATATATTTATGTTTTAAATGACAGAATATTTCAGGGCATTTGCTTCAACTTTTTGATGATGCTTTGACTGTATGGATGAGTGGGATCTGGGTTTTTTTTATCACCATTGGTGACAGCATTACCCTGGCACGTCCTATCAGATAAACAGTTTCTTAAATGATGGTCTTTAAGTCTCCTTCAACACTATTATTCTAAAATTTTAACATCTTGAATGTTGCTTCCTAAGACATAATTGTCTTGAGGAAAATAAACATATAGCAAAAGATGTCAAATCAAAAGCTTTCAGCTACAAAATAATCTATTTGGCCTGAGTTTTGAGGTGATCATTCCTAACATAATTAGCTGAGGAGTGGTGACAGTCTCCTCACCCACTATTTCCTTAGGCTACACAGCTGGGAATGGTGTGGTCAGGGTTTTTGGCTATCTGCCCTTGATTCAGTTTGACCCCCTCTGTTTGTTGAGCTGTTAAGTTGGGTGGCCTTCAGTGCTGACTTTACTGAATTTCATTGTTCCATAACTCCATGAGCAGTCACAGATATAAAAGGTCAGTGTCTCAATTAACCTTTGAAAGGGTCCCAATGTAAGAAATGCAGATACGAAAAAAGAAAGAAAAAAAATGCAATCAATCAGCCAAGGTGAAGGGTCACCATAAGATATCTAAATGAGGGTCATTTGGACACAAAACATTCTTCCTCTCGCAAAATGTCACAAGCAGTGCTGTTCATAAAGTTCTAGATGATATTTTTGCTTTTTTAAATATTAAACCTTCCTTTGCCCTTTGGATTAAAACAGCATGAATATAGGGGACCAAAACTTTTTTATTATTTTTAAATGTTTATTTATTTATTTTGAGAGAGAGAGAGAGCAAGTATGACTGGCAGAGGGGTAGGAGGGGAGGGCGGGTCTCAAGCAGGCTCTGTACTCTCAGCATAGACCCTGACGTGGCGCTTGATCCCATGAACCATGAGATCATGATCTGAGCCAAAACCACAAGTCAGACGTTTAACAGATTGAGCCACCCAGGTGTCCCCCAAAACTTTTTACAAACCTCAGTTTCATTTTATCTAAAACATTATCCTTTAGGGTTTTTTTTTAATTTTAAGATTTTTTTTTAAGTCTTCTCAGATACCACCAGAGCCTCTAAACATACAGGTCTCAGGATTCCCTGTTATCAACTAGCACAGAGCACAATTGCTTCACATAATTAGAAAATTAGTTCCTGCATCTATCATTTTATGATCCATTTCTAATTCTTTTTCTATTATCATTCCTCTGAGGCTGTTTTTAGTGTGTCTCATCTGTAACATCCTCAGTCTGGAACTCACCTGAACATCCTTGCTACCTCATAAGCCTTTTTTAAAATGCTGTCTCTTCAATGTTTGCATCACATTTCCAAAATTTCTAGATTTTTTTTCTGATCTTATTTGGTGAGATTTTTGCTTGCTTATTTTCCCCTTTTAATTTTCCTCATCTCTATTTTTTCTGACACAACCCAATATGCCAAATGTTGCAATATTACAGAGAAATTCACCTGTACATCAAATTGAGCCCTAATAATAATTAAAAAAACGAGTATCAACTGTATTCAGGCAAAATAGCTTAACATTTCAGCTCTAATTTCAGAAAAGCATCCAAAGTAAACCATAAGGGGTGCCTGGGTGGCTCAGCTGGTTGAGCATCTGACTCTCAACCTCATCTCAGGTCTTGATATCAAGGTCATGAGTTGAGCCCTGTGTTGGGCTCTGCTCTGGGCATGTAGCTTACTTAAAAAATCATAGAAAAAGTAAACCGTAAAAGAACGTGAGCTTCTATATTTGTTCCCCATATATGACCACTGAATAAAGCTCCAAAGGTTAGAAATAAAAAATTTTTTCTAACAATTTTCAATTGTTAAATTTAGTAAACTTATTGCTTGTCAGACACTAATATTTTGGATAGCCACCTTTCAAATTATATTAACACATCTCTAAGTTTTAGCCCTAATAAAATTTGCATTTGGGTAAGACTGAATGTTTGCAGATTTGATGACTGATTTTCATATTTATTTGTATATTCAAATATATTTTGTAAAGCTAATCTTAAAATAAGCTAAAAAATTATTTAGTTTCCTTTATGCATGAATGTTTTTACCAAGCATCCATGGCTTTAATCTGTTTTCAGGCAAATAAGCGAAGTGTGCATACATATACTCCAAACAAATCATTGCCTTTACTCAAGTGAATATTTGGACTTAAGGAATGAGTATTATTTATTGTTGGAAAATGAAATAAACTTGAGCCATAAACAATAGAACCTCATGCTGACTGCTGAAATATCATAAATATGTACTTTTCCACATTTTGACCCTGGCAGATGTTATTTTTTTTATAGCTGTTAATAAGAGCTTCACTGAATTGTACTTTTCAAAGAATAAGGAAAGACACCAGATTGTAAGTTGCAGAGGTTTAGCAAAATTCCAGTTTCTCTTACCCAACAGTCAAAAGAAGAAGACAGGTAGAAAGGAAGGAAGGGAGGAGGGCAAGAAGAAGCGAAGGGAGAGAAGGAGGGAGGAAAGAAGAGAGCCTTTTATATTTTCCAGAGATAAAAATGTTAGCAAAGTAGAAAAATATAAGCATATTTTTCATTACATGAAAATTGGCAAGGGAAGTAATTGGTTTCATTAAGTTAACCACTGTAGACTGGGAAAAATACAGAAAGCAATGTTGGATCAAGAAATATGTATAGTGACGTTATTTTGGTTAAATAATTTATGAAGCCAGAATACTTCAAAATCCCTGTAAGTTCACTCTATCATATTATAGTTCCAAAATAAAAAATCCCAAATACTTTGACCTCTGAAATTCACCTCTTTTATGATAACTTCAATTTGTCTCTAACCACATTGAGTAGTATGAAATGGTCAAAGATTTTTTTCAGATTCATATTATAACTTTTAAGAAAGGTGATATAAAGTATTCCAAAAGAGAATAAACAAATATGGTATTATAATTCCTGAATAATGACAAATTGCTTGAGGGGCTTAGAGGTTCTCTCAGAACCAAAGCACATAGTAATACGGTTTGATGCTCACTATTCCTATTTTTAGTAGATATTCCTTTTTCTCAGAAGCTCTGGATTAAACATTTCATATGGAACAAGTTTAGGGTAGAGTTTATTCTTATTTTTCCATATGATAAAAGCTCCAAAAATATGTTGGAAAAATTATTAACTAAGAATAGGTTTGAGCTGGGATTTCCAAAGAATTATATCTTTTAAAGTTTTCTTTTGGAATGTAGCTACTTACCATACCAAAGTTGAACATGCACCGAAATCATCACCAAGTTGAAAATCAATGCACATGGTTTAGTTTCTGCTTGAGGTAAAGTAGGGTGTATGTGCTGTTTGAATCATAAATTACATTAAATGGTAGCTAGGCCTTCCAAGATTTTCTTGACATAAAACTATTAAGTCAACATGTTTTGTTCAGATGTTTTAAATCTCTTTTAACTTCAAAATAAATACCTAAACATAATGATGTCTTATGCTGAGTAATCTTTCTGTTACATTTATCCAGTAGCCAGAGATACAATTCAATTCACTTCTCCTTGCAGTTTGATAGATGTGGCTCATACTACAGCCACAAATACATATTAAAGATGAAAGGGCTAGATGAATCCAGGGCAAATTCTGAAGATGGCATTTACCATACATTACCTATGCATGTTTTCTCATCTGAATCAAGCTGGTGTCCGTGGTTACAGGAACAATGGGGTGCTCCCCAAGTACATGCTCACAGTGATGGGAACAACCACCATTGTTCTCTTTACAGCTATTGACAATTTCCAATTCAATCCCTTCCCAAAACCAGCAAAAGAGAGTTATTAGCATAACAACGGGGAAACCTGAATATATGTTAATAATGGGTACACTCTCTGTTAGGAGGATGACAAACTTCATTGGAAATTTGTCTACACTCTACACATATAAAACTCTGAGGGCTATTAGGCATTGTAAATGCCTATACCTTATCAAAATACCAATAAACTTATAAATAATGTTAAATTGATGAAGTGATGCAGAAAAGTAATGAGTCCACCAGTGGTTACTAAACACTCTTCGTAAAAGACAAGTTACCTCTGGGAATTTTCAGTATTTTCAGGATATAAAAAATATGCACATTGAATCAATGATCAGAACCCAAGTAGGTTGTTTGCCAGTTGATGCATCTGTTCTCAAGCTAATGGTATGTTATTATCTGTCCTTTTTTAGAGGCTGGAAGTACATGAAAATAATGTTAAAAATAGCCCTAGAACAAAAGTATGAACACAAAACCAGTAAATGAGCTGATCATACGTAACTAGTATCATGTTGATGTGCTAATTAGTTTTGATGTATATGAGCATCATTTATTATATAAACATACTATTACTTTGAAAAACAATTTGCTGATCCTGGTATATGCAACTAATTGGAGGCATTTTGGGGGACATTGGAGGCATTTTGGGGGACACTGGCCTCAGCATATGGACACCAATTGTCCTGAGCACCACAGGCATTATAATCAATCATTTTCTAAGTGAGGAAATGAGAAATAAAGAATGCTTTGAATCATTGTTAAAAATGCAGAACTTGGGTACTCTGCTGTTTTCACCATTGGCCACTATTGTTCATTTGTGTTGCTTGGACACACCTCTTCTTAATGAGGGTATCTACATTGGTTCATTTCCTTCCATTCTTATCTCCTGAAGAAGAGAGACAGGAAAGAATAGGAAAAGGGTCCTGGGGATTCTGGCACTCCTGGAAGGCCTGTATCACCATTCAAACTGCCTCGATCCCTGCTGCAGTGCCTGTAAGGTGATAGCACAGTTGCTCCCAGACTCCCAGTCTCAGTCTCCTGTAGGCAGTCACCCTACATGCTCCCAGAGCACTCAGCACCATCCAGTCATTGTTCCCCTCTGTGCCATCATCATGCTGCATTACCCAGCTCATCACAGTTGTTCAAAAATAGGCTTCAAATGATTGAATAAACAAAAAGATTATGCTAATCAATTTGTTATTGAAAATAAGAACCCCTTTGGGTTTAGAAACAACTACTTTAGCACAGAGGAAAATCGAAAGCTAGAGGGAAGATCAAAATAATGAAGAGAACTGATATTTTTACAATATGTTAACATATACTCTTTAGGGAGGCATATTTTAAATCATGGCTCCTATTCTTGTTATTTCCTGTGGACAATGCAGTTCTAAGACTGCTGGTGGTAATTTAATTTAAATATAAATTACATTGTTGTAACCTTATTAAAGAATACATGAGACTAAAACAAGTGCATACTTAGATCGACTATAACTGCCTGCTAGAAGTAAGCTGTGATTTGGTGTTCTTGATACTGGTATTAAATAATTCTCAACCATCTTACTTAAAAAAAAGTTGTAGTGTGTCATAGGTAGGAAATAACCATTATATACTCAACATATTAAATGTACACTAAATTGCTTGGTAATTTGGGGGAAGTCTTATTTAGCCATGCTGGATCTGGAATTTTCCAATTTATTTATTTATGCTGTTAATGCAGGGCTAGAACTCAAGACCCTGAGATCAAGACCTGAGCTGAGATCAAGAGTTAGACACTGAACTGAATGAGCCACCTAGGCACCCCAGGAATTTTCCAATTTCTAATCACGAGTTAGTGATAGTTTATTTATACCACTCCATAAAGATTTTGTGTTTATGCTATACAGTGTTATGCTATACGGAGGATTTGAGAGCCTCTGAGGAGAAATTATATAAATACAAAATACTGTTTTCCTAGGAAAAAACTAAAACAATATTTTCCTAAAATATACATGTTATCTGAAGGACACGTAATTCATCCTTAAACATTACCATGTTCTGAAAACACTTCTTCCACCTACAGGTTTTGAAACAACCCAAAACACCAGTTCTCACCAAGAAAGTTTTGTGTGTCAGTTAGTAAATATTGAGGTCTGGTGAGAGCTGCATGAAGAACTTAGCCAAATATTCACATAAGGGGAAAAATGTAAAAATACATTTCTACCGAACATATTCAGCTCTAGGGCAAATTGCTTTCCCAAGTAAATTCTACAGAAAGCCTTTACCTCATAAGTCATTAGCAATAATGACCCCCTCTTTCATTGTAACTAAAAATGCACCAGTCAGACTGCAAGAGATTTTATTTCAGAGATTTGTAAAGTATACTCATCTCCTAAACCTCCTAAACCTCTGGCCGCATTAAAAAGTCAAAATATTCATAAGAAAGAAAAATTCATCCACATTTCTCTCTGCTTGAAAGGACTCCTCAGGGCACTGAGAGAAAGACTCACTTCAGAAGAAGTTGTATCCTAATTAGTAGTTAATTCTTCTCTCCTGTCCTATTAGTTTGCTTTTGAAAAGACAAATATCACCATAGCAAAACTGCCTTGTCTTTAAGCAATAGAAAGATATGATTAGACCTCAAGGCTACACTGGCAACCCAAGCATTTAAGAAACATAGAATTTTGTGCAGTGGAGACGAATTCTTTAAATTCTTTAGTGACTCTAAGAATGTCTCTTCATGAGAGAGCTTAGGGAAGAACACATATTTATTTATTCTATTTATCACTATCAGTCTTCCTTGATTAAACTGATAAGTAGACACACATGTATACAAATGCATGAGAAAGTTGAAAGTTGAATAAAGACCCCAGTTCAAGTCCCAGTGCTGTCACTTACTAATTTTGTGTCATTGAGTTTTTGGCTCCAACGCTGAATTGATGGTTCCTTAAGGTGTGGAGAACTGGGGACAGCATATTTGAAACTGAGACTGGAAATCAGCAGTTCTGATTTGTAATGCCTATCAGTCAAACAAGTAGAGACATTGAGTACATAGTTTGATATATTCACATGTAGTTAAAGGGAGAAGAGAAATGAAATATAAACTGGACATTTAGAGAGGGGAAAGACATGGAGAGGAAAATCAGGAAAATGTGAAAACATAAAAGAGAAGGAAAATGTTTTGAGAAGAAGAGGGTTGGGGGCACTTGGGTGGCTGAGTTGGCTAAGAGTCCAACTTGATTTCAATTTAGAATGAGGAAAAGTGAGACATAGAAAAGTTTAACTTCTGGTGTCTGGGTGGCTCAGTTAGTTAAACACCTGGCTCTTGATTTTGACTCTGGTCATGATCTCATGGTTTGTGGGATTGATCCCTGTGTAAGGCTCTGAGCTGACAGCATGGAGCCTGTTTGGGATTCTCTCTCTCCCTCTCTCTTTCTCTGCTCCTCCCCTGCACATGTGTGCACTCTCTCTCTATCTCTCTTTCTCTACAAAATAAATGAATAAATAAACATTTAAAAAATGAATAAGAACAGGGGTTAGTCAACTGTGTTGAATGCCTCTGAGAGGTCAGTAGGATAAAACCAGAGATGCTAACAAGTAGCCTGGCAGCATGGAAGCTATGTGTGACCATGAGTGGGTAGAGATGCAGATCTGATTAGTCTTGGACAATGGGAGAGTGCAAGATAAGGAGAAAAAATTGGCTAAGTGATAAAAAAAATTTTTTTGATACAAAGGGGATGAGATTGAAGCTATAGTAGGGCATGGGCTCATAGGAGGGTACTTTTTTAAATATTTAAAAAATTTTTTTAATGTTTATTATTTTTGAAAGAGAGAGAGAGAGACAGAGAGCAAGCCTGGTAAGGGCAGAGAGAGAGGGAGACACAGAATGGGAAGCAGGCTCCAGGTTCTGAGCTATCAGCACAGAGCCCGATGGGGAGCTCGAACTCACAGACCACGAGATCATGACCTGAGCTGAAGTTGGCCACTTAGCCAACTGAGCCACTCAGGCACCCTGCATAGGAGGGTACTTTAAAGATAGGAGATACTGGACCATGTTGATAGGCTGATGAGAGTGATCCATTAGATAACGGCCATAGCAAAGATATTGAGATAATGAGAGAGAATGGAATCTGAAATATCTGATGGTACTAGGACCACTTTTAGATCAACAGGGGTGAAGTCTTTGTCATGAGACTCTATAGGGTATTTTGTGTCAGTTGTTAACTTGACTGGTAGTTTGCATCCTCTTTCTTGATGTTGTAAGAAACAAGGTAAAGATAAAGGCAAAAACAGGGGTGATATAAAAATTTGAAATAGAATGAGAAGGTGTTAGAATTCTTTCTGATGAGGATGGAAATAGACATATTCTGATGGTATAGATTGGTCCAGTCATGCTGCAATAATCATTTTAGATTTATGGTCTTGAATTCAAAATAAAACTAATTAACATGGTTGTGCTCTGAACACAACAAAATTTACCTGCTAAAGTATAGAGATGGTAGAGAAAGAAGGGAAGAAGGCACTGAGAGAAAGACAGAGTCTAAAGATGAAAGAAAATGTATTGTTGATATACCATGATTATATAAGAAGAAGCAGAGGTGGATAAATCAGCCAAAGAAATAAGAAGAAAAATTTGCTGCCATTTGAAAACAGAGAGGGAGGATGAGTGAGTTAGAGAAATATTGAAGTGGAGAACATGGAATTTGAGGGAATTTGTATCAGACAATTTTAAGCTTAGTAAAGTAAAAAGTGCATTATTCATCTATAGGTTGAGTAGTGGACCAATGGAGAAGACACAAAAACAAAATATCTGTAATAGCTATTAATAGCAGCTAATAATTCCACATATTAACATTTTAATATATTCATAATAAGAGCTATATAAAATTGTATAATGGAGCCTAGGTGAGGAAAGGCTAAATTTAGATGACATGGATCATCTGTTTTTGAGTAAGAAAAAGAAAAGGGGTAGAGGAATGAGCCAGTGAAATAGAATGAGGTCAGAAGAAGCTGCTTAAAGAGGCATGATGGAAATGAACAGAAATGGGAAAGGAAGGAGAAGGGCTGATGTGAAAAATACACATTAGAGCATCTGATGTGTCAGGCACAGTACTTCAATCGCAAGCTGCTCCTGTACTGCTGGGCCCTTCACCTCCTTTTCCTGGTGTTTTACATTGGACTTACTAGTGTTCAATAAATACTGCATAGCAGAGGTGATGAAAATAGGCAGAATCCTCAGGAAGGAGAGCTGTGGGAACAGAAGAGCCCCAGATCACAAGCCCTGAGATAGTCCTTACGGCTTACACTGTGGTCATTATGCCCACCATTTTCTATTGAGTCTGGGCCTCTGTTTCTTCAAACCACAATGAGGGTGTTGGACCTCTAAGATCCCACTCTTACCACACCCCAGTGGAAAACATTTTCAGAAGCTTCTGCTTTGGCAAGTTATTCAGTATGGTTCTTTTGCTTATTACTCTTTAATACTTGTAAAATTCAACACATATCCTGGGCTTCTGTTGCTGCCACTACTGTAACACTGTTTTCCATCAGCTCCCAGCTCAACGCAAGGATGAGAGGCACAGTGAAAAGTCCCATTGTGTTCACGCAGTGATGGCTGAAGTGAGCCAGCCCTTGAGCACACTCATTTATATCTGCAGAAAGAGATACACAGCACCTATGTCTTCAGAGCTCAAATCAAGATTTATTTGTAAACTATGAATATGAGCTAAAGCATTTCCTTCCTCTCAACCCCAGACATCAAGCATAACAGTAAAATATCACACAGGCACCACATTTGCAAATAAACCAACTGCTAATTGTATTACCTCAAGTGCTGATCTAATGCTCTCAAACACTTCTATCAGTCTACTAAATGGGAGAAAGATTAAAGGAAATAACTAAAAATTATACCTTATCTGTTCCCTAATAATACAGGGAGAAGTCATCATAATTTGTCTTTAGGAATATATATCACATTCTTAACAAAAAGTGGTATCTCCCTGATTTAAGGTAGACAGGACATGTGGACAAGGCAGATTTGGGCCTTCATGGGTAGTAGTCCACGGTCTATGCTCTACCTGATTGTCACAGGCCAGTGCCATTTAAACAAGGATGCTCCCTCTTTCTCCTGACACTGAAAGCCTGTTCCATTCAGTGTAACTTGATAGTGTAGTCCCGAGAGTCCCTGCTCTCTCCCTTCAAAGTCATTTTCCCAAGTAGTACTCACTCTTGTACTGTCCTGCATGTCATCTGCACTAAGGGATTCATGAGAAATATTCATTCCTCTGAGGTATTTGTAAAACTCTAAGTAGACAGTAATTTGGGGGATAGACTTTCTGAGAATAATGAATCAGACACCAAAATAAAATTTTGAAAGAGACTGTATCTAGATACATATAGATAGCTATATATATCTATACATCTATGTATTTGTCAACTTTCCACAAATATTATTAAATAATAAGGTCTTATTCTGTGCCAGATGCTAAGTTAGGTAAATGCTGTGTAAACAGAAGACCAAAGCAGAAATGTTCTCTGTCAGATAAGTATATTAACACCATCAACAGAAAACTGTATCTTAGTTTTGGCTTAAAGAAGAAAAAAAATAACTAAGCAGTAATTTTTAGATCTGATTCTTTTTCAGTTTCTCAATGTGTTTATCCATCCCATAAGTCAGGAAATATTTTGGTATTTTCATAATTAATCCAAATAAACTGTTTCTCCTTTCATGAAAATGTCATGATAAAAATGAAGGATTCTGTGATTTCTCTGAAGTTATTAAAACAAAGACTGTCCCACAGGAATGATTTCATTTATTAGTTCTGGTTATGGAGTAATTTGTCACTTTCATCTTTGAATTGAAGTATGTCTGTTTTCCTATTTCTAGGAAACAGAAATATGTAACCTTGTATTTATAGTTACTTTCTTTTTGGTTTTAATTATTTCTAACTTCTGAGAACACTCATTTGCACATACTTGTGTTTCAAAGGTTATCCCCCACCTTCTGTAGCCTATAATAAAAAGCTCCCTGTGTAGTTATAGAAGGCTTTGAATATTAATTCTGGAATTCACTTCATAATGAGAAACAGAAAACGAAAGCATTAATTCTGAAACTACACCAGGCCATTTTTTTGTAACTAAAAATTTCACTGAGTTTTTATAGTTTCACAAAAATACCTTTCAGAATGATCAAATGAGATTATAAGTGTTCTTTTTAAAGCATAAATGAAAACACCTTTCTCCCAGCTGTTCTGACTATTCAAAACTGAATTACAACAAAATTTCAAACAATTACACAATTAAGCCATCAGCTTCAACCTTCTACCTCCACAGACCTTTGTGTCTTCAGACAGCTGGTACCCTGGGCAGACAGACACACCTGGCCACAACATTCTCACTCTGACAGATGTGGGCACATCCATTCCCACCTGCACAGGGGTCCATCTCTGAAAGCAATTAAGCAGTGGTAGTTTATAATTCATTAACTTCATAAAGATATACAAGGTGGAATGGTGGAGAAAGGTAAGGAGGGAACTATGCCCATGGGGTTTCTCATCTAAAGATGGTAAGGACTCTGGAAAGTCTTTTCATACTTTCAGAAGGAACTAATCCCATAAAAAGTTTCCCATTTTGTAATCTGAACTCCAAAATCTAAACAAATTTAAATATGGATTCAAGCCAGAGAAAAATTAGCTTAATTTCACTCTTCCCAGAATATGCCTTCTGCTTTCTGGTACCAAAAGTTCAACAGAGTCAGCATGAACTCTACCATACACTTTTTCATTTTCTCCTTCTCTCTCAACCATTTTCCTCTGTTGAGCATCAGAATCACCCTTTTATCTCCTCTAGGTCACCCTTGCTTTTGGATAAACAACCATGGTGTGAGAAGAAGGCAGGCTTAAGTGACAGAGGAGAGTCTTAGCCATAGCTGCCATGGAGACGGAATATAGTTCCGATCCCACTGGAATTAAGTCAGGTGGCCATCTCCCCCTCACTTGCTCCTGTCTTAATCAGTCTTAGTCAAATTCTCTGGAAGTCCAGAATAATGTAAAGTCACGTATCTTATCAGAAGTACCTCAATGCAGAGCTTATTTGTTGATTTTGACAAGCTGCAGAATTTCTGCTCCTGCCTCCACACTTTTTTTCCCTATAATACACATAGTATAAAAACCGAAACAATATATACAGCCATTCTGTCCCCATATTGGCCTGGTTTTAACCCTACCACTACAACACTAAATGTTTTCATTAGTTTTTTGTGAGTCATTTCAGACTTTATTTTCAAAAATATAATATGAATACACACACGCAAATATATATATATATATATATATATATATATATATGCATAGTTAAATATATCCACCTTTCACAGGTACAGTACATAGGATTATGCTTCTTGCTTTTATGATATAGAGAAATTTAGCTGAAACTATAGATTAATTTGGGGAATTATTGCCATTTCAACAATATTAAGGTATCTGATCCATGAACATGAGATATCTTTCCATTTATTTTAGGTATGTAATTTATTTCAAAATGTTTTATAGTTTTTAATATATAAGTTTTGCACTTTTTTGTTAAATGTATTCCTATATATTTTATCCTTGTTGATGCTGTTGTAAATAGAATTAATTTCACTTCCAGATTATTCATTGCAAGTATATAGAAAACCGATAGATTTTTATGTGTTCATTTTATATCCTTCAACTTTGCTGAATTTCTTCATTGACTCTAATAGGTTTTGTAAGTGAATTCCTTAGGATTTTCTATAGACAAATCATGTCATCTGCAAATGGAGAGATTCCATTTCCTCCTTTCCAATATTGATGCTTTTTCTTTTCTTTTCTTACCTTATTGCTCTGGTTAGAACCTACACTATAATGTTGAATAGAAGTGGCATGAACAGATATCCTTGTCTTATTCCTGCTCTTAGAGGGAAAGCTTTCAGTTTTCACTATTAAGCGTAATGTTAGCTATGGGTTTTTCATAGGTTCCCTTTCTCAGGTTGAGAAAGTTTTCTTCTATTTCAAGTTTGTTGAATTATAATAAAAGGATGCTGGATTTTGTCAAGTGTTTTGTGTTGTTTTGTTTCTTCTTGAATCTATTGAGATGATAATGTTGTTTTTGTACTTTATTCTATTTATATGGTGTATAGCATTAATTGATTTTGAGATTGTTTTTCTGAGATAAATCTTATTTGATCATAGTGTACAATCCCTTCTATATGTTGTTGGATTTAGTTTCCTAATATTTTGTCTAGGATTTTTACATCTACATTCATAAATATATTTGTTTGTGGTTTTCTTTCTTGTAATATCCTTATCTGGTATTTGTATGAGGGTAATTCTGACTTCATGGAATGAATTGGGACGTGTTCTCTTCTCTTTAATATTTTTAAATACTTTGTAAACATTTGTACTAATTCTTCTACTAATATTTGGTATAATTCACCATTGAAACCATCTGGGCCTGAGCTTTTCTTTTTGGAGAGTTTCAAAATTACTAATTCTATCTCTTTACTTATTATATATCTAACTCAGTGTGCCCCGTATTTCACACAAAGTAAAATTTGATGGAATTTTTGGGTTTGTTTTCTTTACTGCATCTGTATTTTTGTCACAGGTTAACAGACCTACACAGCTACATTTATACCAGAAACTTAATTTACTTAATCTATATCCCCTACTACCAATTGTTAAGACAGTGGGATAGGTAACTTCTCTGAACTCTGGAAAGTGAGGGGTCATTTCTGCCAGATGTAAAATTATGAAGTAGATTGCAATTATGTTTGACATGTTCTTCTCATTAACTATTGTCTCTGGGAACATCTTTTCTAGATTTACTTTAATCATCTATTGCCCTAATGTCTTCTTGATGCTCAAGTCTCAATATAAGAGGTTACCTTCCCAGAAAATGGCTATATATAACCCTATAGCAAGCCCTACTATTGTCAAGAGGTCCCTGTCAGAGGTCCCTTTTGTTTGGGGGACTGATTTTAACTGTGGACTTAATCCATTTGAATTAGGCATGAAAGAACTATAAAATAAGATTTCTACAATGCAGCATTTGGTAAAACTTTTATTTTCAGCTGTAGAACATAGAAGGATATTTAAGGTAGCATGTGGGACACAAGTTATATTTTCAGTCAAGTTCCTAATGCTTCTTTTGTATAGAGATAAAGGGCAGTACTCTTTATATAGTGGCATTTAAATGGGACCTGTTCAAACTTGGCTTGTGATCCTGAAAGAGTAACCATGATTGGGCTTACTTCTACCATAAACAATTAGAAAATCAGAGTAAAATATATGAAACAACTGTTTGTAGATATAGGACAATAAAGAGCACAGGAGTGTAAAACCTGAGTGAAGAGAAACAAAGGAAGCTAAATCACTGCTTTGGGTTCTGCTGGAGATCATTTCTGGGTTAGAGCACAAGAAAGAGAAACCAAAAGAGAGCTCAGTGATCCTGCTAAATTAAAGAGACAAATTAGAGTTTATGATTATCAAGGAAACAATAATTTGTGGAATGTTAGAATGGGCAGGGTGAGGTGGGGAAGAGAGTGCTACACAGAGGGGAAAAGAACCTCCAGAAATCTATATACTGATCCTGTTGAATTTTTCACTAAATATTAATCCATATATACATAGGGTAAATCTCCATGAGGCCAGACAAAGAACAAAGAAGAATTAGGGAAGCTGTAAGTCAAACAATTCCCAAAGTATACAGACAGCCAAGTATCAGTTCTTAGCAGTCAAACTGGGGAAACACTGTTGAACACATGGGGCTTTCAGTAGAGATCCCACAAGGGTAATGACTCAGTAGTAGGACTAATCTAATCCCAGAGTAAAGTCAATTCTAGATTGACCCTAACAAAGCTTAAAAACAGCACTGACAGGATCAAACTGATCTGCAAGTAACCTGGCTTGGCACCTAGAAAAAAAGCATAATGCCTGTTAAAGGAGAACAAAACTAGCATTCAACAATATGAAATGAATATGTCCAGCATCCCATAAAAGGTTAACAAACATGTGACAGTGTAAGCAAATGTAACCCATATCCAGGAGAAAATTCATTTAATAAAAACAGACTTACAAATAACAAAGATGATTAAATCAGCAGATAAGTACATTAAAACAGCATTATAAATAAATCTAATATGCCCAATGATTTAAAGAAAAACATACATTTAATGAGTAAAAAAGGGGAAGATATAAAAAACTACCAAAGGGAACTTTTAAAGCAGAGGGAGATAAGATCTGAAATGGAAAGTTCACTAAATGGTATTATCAGCACATTACATAATTAGAAAATTATTGAACTAAAAACTTAGCAGTATAAATTATCCAAAATGAATAACAGAGAGAACAAAAAAGACTAAGCAATTTAAATACAGAAAGTCTGGTAACTACTAGAGCAATATTAAGCAGATAATATCAAATTTTAGAAGGAGCTTCTCTAGTCAAACAATCAGGAAAGAGACAGCCTAACAGGAGAAAAAACTTTCAGAAAATGGCTGCCATGCTATGGCCAGACACCACAGAAAAAAATGTGACCTGACCCCCATCTATGACAACAAAGCCTACACTTTTCCCCTCAACAGGATGTAAAGGGTGTTTTTCCCCCTCTCCACTGGGGTGATGTCAGAGGAGGCTGATCAGAGAGTCAAGACTTCTAGAACCAATCATTGATAATGAGGCCACTTCACCAGGATGGCCATGAAAGCTATGTGGGGACAGAAAAAGACACATCTCCTAACCAAGTGGTACCAAAAGGGAGTTAGCATTCCCATCCTGCACAGAAGTAATGAGGCATACACTTCTTATGAGCATTAGAAGCCAGGGGTGGTAAACTTGGATTTCTATTCACACAGAGTAGGAAAAAGTGGTACTGTCCCCACTCTATTTACCCTGCCAGGGTAGTAGTGTCAATGGAAACTATTTAAAATATAAGGGGTACATAAGATCCAGAGTTTAATAACATAATATGAAAAATGTCCAGTTTTTAGTAGATAATTACTCATTATGCCAAGAACTAGGATGATCTCAAGAAGATTGAAAAAGTGAACCAATAAATGCCAACACCAAGATTTTAGAGATGTTAATATTATATAACAAAGATTTTAAACCAGCCATCATAAAATTGCTTTAGTGAGCAATTACAAACATTCTTGAAACAAATGAAAATGGAAATTTGAGAAATGAAGAACACAACAACCAAAAGTCTCAATGGATTGGCTAATAAGTAGGATGGAAAGGACAGAGGAAAGAATCAGTGAATTGGAAGATAGAACAATAGAAATTACCCTAATGAACAACAGAGATAAAAGACTAGAAACAAAACAAATTAAAAGAAAGAAGAAAAGAAAAGAAAAGAAAAGAATGGAACTTTAGAGACCTATGGAAACATAACAAAGATAAAACATTATATCAACATCAATATCTTAGGAAATAGAAGAAATAGGGTGGGGCTGAAAATGTGTTCAAAGAAATAAAGCTGAAAATTTCCCAAATTTGGCAAAAGACATAAATCTGTAGATCCAAGAGGGTGAGTAAAGCCCACAGAAATTAAACCCAAAGAAATCCATACCAAGACACATCATAGTCAAACTTCTGGAAAGTAAAGACAGAAGAAGAAATCTTCAAAGCAATGAGAGAGACACTTCATCTGAAAAAAAAAAAGTAAAATAATAGATTTTTCATCAGAAATAATAAAATGGTCAATCCACCAAGAAGACACAATACTAAATGTATATGTACCAAAAAACAGAACTGCAAAATAATGTGAAGCAAAAGCAGATAGAAATGAAGGAGAAATAGACAAATGCATAGTTATAATTGGAAATGTCATCACTCTTTCACCAATGAATAACAGAACTAGTCAGAAAACCATCAAAGACATAGAAGAACTCAACAACACCATCATCCCAGAAGATCTAGTTGACACTTATATAATGTTCCACTCAACAACAGCAGAATACACATTCTCATCAAGTGCCCAAAAAACATATGCCAACATAGATTACATCTTCGGCCATAAAACAAACCTCAAAAATTTCAAAGAACTGAAATCAAACATGTTCTCTGACCATAAAGAAATCAATCGACAAATCAGTAACAGAGATTATAGGAAAATCTTTAAACACATGGAAACTAAACAAGACACATCTTCTATGTAATTTATGGGTCAAAGAGAAAGTACCAAGGAAAAATAAAAAAGCATTAAACTGACTAGATAGAAATTCAACATCAAAAATTTGGGGACACAGCTAAAAACAGTGCTCAGAGACAGATTTATAGAACGAAATATATTGGAAAAGATAAAAGATAACCTAAGATCATCTAAAAGATAGTCTAAGCTCCCACTCCAAGAATTTAGAATAATAAGAAGAAAATACACTTAAATTAGGTAGAATGAGGGAAATAATAAGGATAAGAACAGAAAGCAATGATGTTAAAAACAGAAAAAAAAAGAAAATATATTGAACTTAAGAGCTGGTTCTTAGCATAGATCAATAAAATTGACAACAAAAGACTGAAAGAGAAAAGACAAGATTACCAATATCAGAAATGAAATAGGATGTTACTATATATCCTGATGACATCAAAAATATAGTAAGGATCAACTGTAAACAACTCTGCATAACATAAATTTGGTACCTTAGACAAAATGGGATAATTTCTTTTTCTTTTTTTTAGTTAAAAATGTTTATTTATTTATTTATTTATTTTGAGAGAGAGAGAGAGAGAAAGTGTATGTGCATGCAGGGGAGGGGAAGAGAGAAGAGGGAGAGAATCACAAGCAGGCTCCATGCTGTCAGTGCAGAGCCTCATGTGGGGCTCAAACTCACAAACCACAAGATCATGACCTGAGCGGAAATCAAGAGTTGGTCACTTAACTGACTGAGCCACACAGGTGCTACAAATTTCTTTCTCAAAATAAATACAAAAAACCACAAGCAATTCATATGAAATAGAAAATGTGTATGGCCCTATAATGAAGAAAAACAAATTATAATTTAAACTCTCCCCAAAGAGAAATCTCTATGTTAAGATGGTTTCACTGAATAATTCTACCAAATATTTAAGGAAGAATTAACACTTATTCTATAACTTCTTCTAGAAAATAGAAAAAGGGATACTTTCAAATGTATTTTATGAAGATGATATTATCCTGATACCAAAGCCAGGTAAAAACAAAACAGAAAAAAAAAAGGAAGGAAGGAAGGAAGGAAGGAAGGAAGGAAGGAAGGAAGGAAGGAAAGAAGAAAGAAGAAAGAAAGAAAGAAAGAAAGAAAGAAAGAAAGAAAGAAGAAAAAGAAAACTATAGACAAATATCACTTAGCAGTAAAGATGCAAAAATTCTTTACAAAATAATAGCAAATAGAATCCAACAATGTAAGTAAAACAATTATGTAACATGACCAAGTAGGGTTTATTGCAGCATGCAAGGCTAATTCAAAAGGACAAAAACAAAAACAAAAACAAAAAAATCCAACAAATCAATTGATGTAATTCTCCAGATTTATAAAATAAAGAAGAAAACTCCTGGGGCACCAGAGTGGCTCAGTTGGGTAAGCATCTCTCTGGTGATTTCAGTTCAGGTCATGATCTTACAGTTTGTGGGATCAAGTCCTGTTTCGGGCTCCACACTGACAGCTCAGAGCCTGTTTGTGATTCTCTCTCCCTTTCTCTCTGCCCTTCACCTGCTCACACACTCTTTCTCTCTCTCTCAAAATAAATAAATAAACATTTTAAAAAAAGAATAATTGATGTTGTTTGGTACTGGTTGAAAGATACATGTATAAATCAGTGGAACATAATGAAGAACTCAGAAACAGATTCACACAAATGTGCCCACTTGATTTTTGAGAAAGGTGAAAAAGCAATTCAATGAACAAGGATAGTCTTTCAACAAATGATAGGCAACCAAATGGATCTTGATGTAAATCTCATATCTTACACAGAAATTAACTAAAACTGGATCACAGACTTAAATGTAAAACATAAAACTACCTTTAAAAACTTTTAGAAAATATCACCTTTATTAATAACCTCTAAAAACTGGAATCAATTTAGATGGAAATGTTTAAACAAACTGGTATATCCATATCATGGAATACTATGAACTATTGCTATATGCAAGAACTTGAGTGCTCGCTTCGGCAGCACATATACTATATGCAAGAACTTGGGTGAATCTCTGGAGAACTATGTTGAGTGAAGAAAGCCAATCCATAATGGTATCTATACTCTTTGATTTTGTATGTAACATTCTTGAAATGAGAAAAATGATAAAAATGGAGAACATATCAGTGGTTGCTTGGGGTTAAGAAGGGGGTAGGCATAGAAAGAAAGTGTGGTTATTAATGGGTACATTAGGGATTCTTGTGGTGACGAAAATGTTCTGTATCTTGATTCTACCAATATCAGTATTCTGGTTGTGATATTGTACTATAATTTTTCAAGATGTTGCCATTATGGCAACTAGGTACAGATACATGAGATCTCTCTATGTTATTTTTAAAATTGCATGTGAACCCAAAATTATCTAAAAAGAAAAAAAGGACCAAAAGGTAAAAAACAAACAACCCCCCCAAAAAAACAACAAAAAATCTGTTAAGTGAATGACTATGTTGGCTGAACTGTGATCTAAGTTACCTCTTATAAAATAAGAAAAAAAGAGAATACAGAACTAACTTTACATATTCAACTTCCATTCAATAAACGTTATTTAGGAAAAAAAAAAAGAGAAAGAGAGATAGAAAGAGAGACATCTGGGAGGCTTGATTGTTGGAGAAGCCCTGGACCCCATCAGGCAGCAAGTCTAAATGGGGATTGATAGTCTCCAGTTTAAAGCTGCCACATCAAAATGATTTTTGGATGTGGACTCTCTCTACCCTGGAGGGTATGCCAGTCATTTTGGACTGGGCCGCACTCCAAAGGCCTGGAGGGGCTAGTTGCCCAAGGCAGAGAACAGGGCAATTGTCAGGAGAGGCTAGGTCATACACACACAACAAAAAGTTTAATGAAAGAAAGCAAAGCAATATGAAAACAAAGTGAACAGTTACAGTAACCAAAAGGAAAAATTTGAAAGGAAAATACAATATAACTGGAATCTCAGAAGAAAAGAATGAATAGAAAAAAGAAAAAAACTTTGAAAAATATAGTGACCAAACATTTTAAAAATTTGATGTAAACGAGACCCATATATCCAGAAGTCTTAATGAACCTAAGCAGGATAAACACAAATAAAACTGAACCATAACATATCATGATTAAATTGATGAAAATCAATGATAAAGAGAAAAACTTAACAGGTTCCAAAGGATAAAGAATATTACATATAGAAGAAAATTTAAAAAAAAACTGTATATATCTTGTTAAAAACCATGCAAAACAGAAGACAAGGAAACATTTTTAAAATACTGAGGGAAAATAAAAACAAACCAAAAAAATATATAGAAGTACATATCCAAAATGGATCTGACATAAATAGAGAAGACATAAAGACATTAAAAAAAAAGTAAGCTGAAAGTATTCATCACTACAGATCTAACCTACAAGAAATGGTAAGGGGAAGTCATTCAGGTGTAAGGTAAATAACAGCGAATGGAAATGTGAACCCACACAATGGAATAAAGAATGCAAGTCATTCTACATTCATTCATTATATGTGATAAAAATAAAAGATAGTTTCTGCCATTTAAAAAAATATCTAATACATATCTGTATAGGTTAAAACAAGCATAATAGAAATGTATTTGGTATTTTTTACATGTGACAATTGTATGAAGCAATGGAACATAATGAAATGCAAATATATTGTTCTAAGGTCCTAACATTATTTATCAAGGTATAAATAACATTTTGAAGGTAGACTATGATAAAATAATAATAAATATTATAAATCCTGGAATAACAATTATTTTTAAGGAGGTATAACTAGTAAAGTAATTTCAGAGACAAAATGAGATATAAAAATTCTTAATTAACCAAGGAGAAATCAGAAAAGAGGAAAATGGAATAAAGAATAAATAAGACAAACAGAAAACAGATAGCATTCTCATAGATTAAAACCAATATGTTAAATTACATTAAATATAAATTCTCTAAATATTCATATTAAAAGATAAGAATTTTCAGACTTGGAAAAAAGCAAGACACAACTATGTGCTGCCTACAATAAGCATACTTTATAAAGAATAAATATATGTTTTTTAAAAGAATAAAAATATGTACTATAATAGCACCAACCAAAAACCTTTGAATGGCTGTATTAATTTTACACAAAGTAGATTTCAGACAAAGTGGACTAGTATAATAAGGTGACCAATTACTATAATAAAATATAATAATAAGGTGATCATTTTTCAAGAAATACAAAACCATCTTAACTGTGTATGCCCCTAATAACAAAGCTTCAAAATACATGAAGCATAAATTGATATAACTTAAAGGAGAAATAGACACACCCATACATATGGCTGGATATTTCAATACTCCTCTACCAATAATTGATAAGATAGGTGACAGAGTAGTAATAGAACTATAGTCAAGACTTAACAACTATCAAATAATTTAAAATGACATTTCTAATAACTTCAGTCAATAATTGAAGAATATACATTTTTTCAAGTATACATAGAACATTTAACAAGATAAAATATTCTGAGCTCAATCCAAGTCTTGATAAATGTAAAATTATTACAGATATACAAAGTATTTTCTAATCAAAATGGAATTACATTGGATTACAGAATGACACCTAGAATTTACTCAAACATTTAGAAATTTAACAATGCTATTCTATTATCCATTACTCAAAGGAATTAGAAAATATTTTTAAGTGAATGTAAACATTATCAATATGTGTAGGGGAAAACAAAGCAGTGCTTAGAAAAAAGTATAGCTTTAAATACTTATATGAGGAAAGAAGTAGGTCTAAAGTTTAATGGAACAGAATAGAGAACCCAGAAATGGGCCCACAAAGGTATGGCCAACTAATCTTTGACAAAGCAGGAAAGAATATCCAATGGAAAAAGGACAGTCTCTTCAGCTAATGGCGCTGGGAAAACTGGACAGGTGACATGCAGAAGAATGAACCTAGACCACTTTCTTTTTTTTTTTAATTTTTAATGTTTATGTATTTTTGAGAGACAGATAGACAGAGCGTGAGCAGGGGAAGGGCACAGAGAGAAGGAGACACAGAATTTGAAGCAGGTTCCAGGCTCTGAGCTGTCAGCACAGAGCCCGACGTGGGGCTCGAACTCACGAACCGCGAGATCATGACCTGAGCCGAAGTCAGCAGCTTAACCGACGGAGCCACCCAGGTGCCCCATCCACTTTCTTATGAAATACACAAAAATAAACTCAAACTGGATGAAAGACCTCAGTGTAAGACAGGAAACCATCAAAATCCTAGGGGAGAAAACAGGCAACAACCACTTTGACCTCAGCCGCAGCAATTTCTTATGAGACATGTTTCTGGAGGCAAGGGAAACAAAAGCAAATATGAACTATTGGGACCTCATCAAGATAAAAAGCTTCTTCACAGTGAAGGAAACAATTAACAAAACTAAAAAGGCAACCAAAGGAGTGGGAGAAAATATTTGCAAATGACATACTAGTTAAAGGGTTAGTTTTCAACATCTACAAAGAACTTATCAAACTCAACACTCAAAAAAACAATTCAGTGAAGAAATGGGCAAAAGACATGAACAGACACTTTTCCAAAGACATGGCTAACAGACACTGAAAAGATGCCCAACATCACTGATCATCAGGGAAATACAAATCAAAACTGCAATGGGATACCACCTCATACCTGTCAGAATGGCTTATATTAACAATTCAGGAAAAAACAGATGTTGGTGAGAATGCTGAGAAAGGGGAACCCTTTTGCACTGCTGGGGGGAATACAAACTGGTCAGCCACTCTGGAAAACAGTATAAAGGGTCCTACAACCCAGCAATTGCACTACTAGGCATTTATCCAAAAGATACAAAAATGTTGATTTGAAGGGGCACATGCACCCCAATGTTTATAGCAGTGCTATCAACAATAGCCAAATTAGGGAAAGAGCCCAAATGTCCATCAACTGATGAATGGATAAAGAAAATGTGGTGTATACACACACACACACACACACACACACACACATATACACACAATGGAATACTACTAAGTGATCAAAAAGAATGAAATCTTGCCACCTGCAACAATGTGGTTGGAGCTAGAATGTATTATGCTAAGTGAAATAAGTCAGAGAAAGATAAATGTCATATGATTTCATCATATGTGGAATTTAAGAAACAGAATAGATGAACATAGGGGAAGGGAAGGAAAAATAAGATAAAAACAGAGAGGGAGGTAAACCATAAGAGACTCTTAAATACAGAGAACAGGGGAGCCTGGGTGGCTCAGTCGGTTGAGCGTTCGGTTTCGACTCAGGTCATGATCTCACGGTTCGTGGGTTCAGGCCCCGCATTGGGCTCTGTGCTGACAGCTAGCTCAGAGCCTGGAGCCTGTCTTCAGATTCTGTGTCTCCCTCTCTCTCTGACCCTCACCTGCTCACGCTGTCTCTCTCTCTCTCTCTCTCTCAAAAATAAATAAAACATTAAAAATATATTTAAAAAAATACAGAGAACAAACTGAGGGTTGCTGGAGGGAAAGTGGGTGGGGGGATGGGCTAAATAGGTGATGGACATTAAGGAGGGTACTTGTTAGGATGAATGCTGGGTGTCATATGTAAGTGATGAATCACTAAATTCTACTCCTGAAATCATTTTTACACTATATGTTAACTAACTTGGATTTGAATAAAATTAAAAATAAATAACTAACTCAATAAATAAGAAACTTAAAACAAAGCAAGTTGACCTGAAATAGAGGAAAATATAATAGACTGAAATCAGTGAAATAAACAATAAACAATAGACACAATCAATAAAATGAAAAGTTGGTTTTTTAAAGGTCAACAAAATTAACCTCTCGATAAACTGAGCAAGAATATAGATATGAAACAAATTAATAAGGGAATATAATGATTAATTTTTTCAAATATATTTGACAGTTTATTAAATAGGGAAACACCTTGAATGGCACAATATGTTATATCAAAACTGACTCAAGAAGTGATGAAAAACTTAAATAGCCTTATATCAATATTAAAAATTATATTAATAAATAAAAACTTTTCCTCAAAGAAAATTCTAGGCTAAGATGGCTTCACTGGTGAATTACCTTCAACATTTAAATAATTCTACATAAACTCTTTTTTTATTTATTTAAAAATTTTTGATGTTTTATTTATTTTTGAGAGAGAGAGAGAGTGAGTACAGATGGGAGAGAGACAGAGAGAGAGGGAGACAGAATTGAAGCAGGCTCCAGGCTCTGAGCTGTCAGTACAGGGACTGACATGGGGCTCGAACTCACAAACCATGCAATCAATGACCTGAGTCAAAGTTGGATGCTTAACCAATTGAGCCACCCATGCCTACACAAACTCTTAAAGAAAGAGACAGGAGGGAATGTTTCTCAACTCACCTTATTAAGCCAAAATTACTCTGCACTAGACAAACACTACAAAAAATAAAACTATAGAAAAATAAGCCTAATTTAAGATAGATTCAGAAATCCCACATAACTTCTTGAGTGACAATTCCAAAATTTAACAAGAGGGTAGAATACCTAGAACCCTCATGTGTAGATATATAAAGTTGCATAACTCTGGAAGGCAATTTGCCAATATTTTATAAGGTTAAATATGCACTTACTATATGGCCCAACAATTCTAGTCTTAGGTATTTGCTTTGTAATCAACTATTATTCAGTAATAAAAATGAATGTACTGCTAATATATACAAAGACATAGATGAATTTCAAAATCATTAGGCTGAGCTTTAAAAGAATACACACATAAATAATCACATACTGAATTATTCATTTTATACAACACTCTAGAGAACACAAATCTAATCTATATTGACAGAAAGCAGATCATTGGTTGTTAAGATTGGAGATTTGAGTGATTGTAAGAGTAGAGCAATTAGGAAAGGAAATACAGGAAATTTTAGGAGATAGAAATAGTTACATCTTTATTGTGGTAGTAGTTACATGGCAACTACATTTAAGTATGTAGTGTTAAAGTTGCTGCATTTCATTTAGGGTAAATTACATTTAAAATGTTGAGTTAAAAAAGATAAATAACAATAACAAAAAAGGAGTAATATTTTTGTTTGGTTGGTTGTGATTTATATTAAAGACAATACATTGATATAACTTTGTATATCATTCCTTGTATATGTCCCAATGGATTTTTGAGTCCCATTCATAGCAAGGACCAGATCTTATTTCTTCATCTATTCTAAGCCATCCAAATATATTTGCTTAACAAATGGATGTTAATGTTTTAGAGAAACGTAAGAAAGCAGTGGTTACCACCTCACTTATATCCTGCTTTCCTTGCCCAGATAACTCATTGGCATCCTGATTGGCTAAGACTTTTTCTTTTTCTAAGACTCAGTCCTAGGTACTGCCTCTTCTATAAAATCTTTCCTAATGATCTCAGTGACAGCTTTCATTATTGAAAGCAGGCAGTGTTTCTCAAATTGGGCTCCTTACTGTAGCAGTTTTAGGGGATGACAGTAAATGTTACATGAAAAAAGTTTCCAACATCAAAAAAGCTTATGAATGCTTGCTCAGCAAAGCTGTTTTCCATTGAGTTTCTCAGAGCTTTTAATATGCTATAATGGATTATGGTCATCCAAAAGATAATAGGTTAAGTTTGCCATGCTATTTTATTTATTACTTTTTTTTATTTTGACCATGGCATTATTTTTATTGTAAATAAATTCAATAATTTAATGTTTCACAGAACAAATATGGAAAATGATGGATGATGTCACACATTTAGTTCTTATAATATCCCACCTTAAACATTTAGAGATCAATAATAGGGCACATTTTATTTCTTTGAATAATTTACAATTCATTGAATGTGGGGACCTGATTCATATAGCCTGATATCACCATCTGTCTATAATCTCCAGAGGTGATTCATAAACTGTGTTTTGATGGAAGGAGGATATAACTATCAGAAATTTGGTTTCAAGTACTGGTCTGTCAGTTGCTAGTGAGTGAAATGTTACCTTGAATGACAATAGATACATGGTAGTAGAATTTCGATGCATAACAGTGAATAAGACCATGTTCCTGCCCTCACAGACATTCATTCCAGCAGATGAGGTAGACAGCCTATAAGTAAGCCAATTTAAAAAAAATCATCACAGATTTCGGTGAGTTCTTTAAAGGAAATAAACAAGATGATGTAAGAAACAGTAGCTAAAGAGGATAGCTGGAAAAGAGAATTTGGGGCAGAGGTCTTGAGACACTGAAATAGAAAAGGCAAGTATATTCAAAGAACAACAGGGAAAGTTCTTTCCCTGCACATGTAAGACACTGTGGTTCATGATAAGGATTTTGGAATTTAAATTTAATAGTAAGACACTGAAGACTTTAAGTGGGTAAATGGCAGGGTCAAAAGTAAAATCCCAAGGTCTCCTCATTCTTGGTTTAGTAAGCCTTTCCTCTTTATTAAAGATTATTAAAATATGTGTATTTTATTAAGAGAATGCTTCAGAATGGTAGCCCTAAAGCCATATAGGATAAAATCTTTCACTGACTTTGCAGTCTTAAATCCCTCAGTATCTTGTATACTTATACACAATTAAGGCATTTCAAATTCAAAAGAAATTGCTGTTTCTTTTTCATTTCCTATGTAACTTGGAGAACATAAATAAGAAGGTAATTTAGATGGATGAGTTGACATGAATTTCACTAAATACATTAGTTTAGCAGTATTTTAAAAAAATACATTATAATTTATCTTGAACTGCTCAAACCCTGGCTGAAAATCATTTTAAGGACTTGATTATTAGTCACAGTTTTGGGAGATGTTTAAGTGGGAAAAAATACAACTTAAAAGCTTATTTAGGTTTTTAACAAATATGAGACAAATACATAATTTAATAACTCAGAACTTGGTTAATTATAATATTTACCTCTAGTGAGACTTTGTCCTATGTTTCTATTTTCCAAAAGATGTATGGAATAAATAGCCAGAGATATATTCTTGACTTATTCATAAAATTAAACTTATAACTACCTTCAAACTATATGAGTTAATTTATACCTGACTTCAAGAAAGACCTCTTTTCAAATCTGTACAAATGTATACTGAGACTGCTAAATGTTATTTTATTATAACTAGTGACACAAATTTCAAACTTAAGCCCTGAATTTTTTCTCCCTTAGACGTGCTATGTTACACTTCCTCAAGTTTCTAATGACCAGTCTTTTGATGGTTAAAGACAGATTAAAGATGCTATGGAAAACATATGGCTAGTTTTGTCCTTAGCATGACTACTTCCCAAACTGTCATGTAATACTTTCTCAAAATCATTTTCTCAAAAGTATATATTGGTAACTTCCATGTACCTCCCCATTGGCCCCAGAGCATTTGCTAAAGGTATTCATTAGTTAGAGTGCCTTAATTTCACCTCCTCCTAGATTTTCACTTCTTGATTTTTGAAGATACTTGAAAGCCAGTGTTTCTACTTAGAATTCTACTGATATATCCATGTTTAACAAAACACCCATGTGGTTAACAAGGCACATCTTCATATATGACGTTACAGTGGCATTTTACCAGGAAACATGTTCTGATCCAAGAAATACGTCCCTAATGAAAAATTACTTGCATATATGGCAATAAAAATACCCACTTTAAAATCCAATAGCGTCCTTAATTGTTGATATCTGGAATATAGTAGACTAATTGTGCACTAATCCTATAATGTAGAAGATAGCTGGGACCTTGGCACTTTCCTTCTCTGGACTCATTCCTACTCTTTCAAAATTTAACTTATGTGTTATCTCCACTTAAAAGCGTTCTCTGAACCTGTTTATGCTGGCTTATACGGGGTTATTCACTGGGGTTCCTATAATATATAATGCTTATATTTACTGCTGTGCTGCTACACCCTTTATTTATGCATTTGTGTCCTCCCACTAAACCATGAGCTTATTGAGGGCAGGGAATTGTTTTAGTATCAAAGAACTTTTAGTTTCTAACTCCAGTGCCTGGCATGTAATAGGAACTTACAAAATACCCCTGGCATGATAGAAATGAATGAGAAAGCAACATCTGAAAGAAAGATAAGCAGATTTTCCATCTGGTAAAATGCCAGATGACCCTCCCAAGCCTGAAAGAAATAAATCCTCAAAGCAAAAATGAGATAAAACAATCGTTTGGTACATGATCTTTAAAAAGAGACAGAAAATCCCCCAAACCTTTATATTTTCTTTTCAAGTTTTGCTCATTATTAATATTATTCATTTCATACACTCACTATACTTTCAAGTCCCTCAGAAAGTCAAGACTTATTTCTAGCACAGCATTATGGATCCCTTTCATCTAAGTCCTAGATAAAATTCAAGAAATCTATTTAGTTCATGGAGAGAAGTGTGACGGCTGTTAGAGTTTCTACATACTTAATAAACTGTATGTTCACTTGAAAGGCTAATCCAAACCAACTAGAGTTAGGGTCATTATGAGCTTTGCAAGGGCACTCAGACATGAAATGCTCACTAAGAATCTAACTGAGATTCATAATTGACAGCAACTTGGTTTATGGGACAGGAAGATTGGATTCATCAAAGTACAATATAAGACTCTGTATTGACTAAATGAAGAAACAGGCCATATCTTCCTTTGCTGCTTTAGTTTAGTCTGGCTGTCAATTTGGCAGTTCCTGGGTTGTGAATTGTGGACACTATTGCTTAACATTCATGTCTGGTTCACTTCCCAGCAGTGGCAGGTTCACCATCTACAATCATGTTTCCTAACTGCGGTCCAGCCCAGCTGGAGACCCAATTTCCAGCACAAATGCAGCCAGCTCTGACAAGAGGTCTGGTAGTCAAATGCCACATTCTCTGAGGTACTTGGAGGCTATCTGTTTTGTGAAGTATTAATAAATGCAATGAGAATATCAATGGGATGAGAAACTAAACATTTTTTAAAGTTAAGTATGTTATTAAAAAATTCTGTTCCTCAGAATTGCCATAAAAACTATTGTCTACAATATTCATGTTGACATTTAATACATTAAACTTTAAAAATGGCATGAAGGAAAGATCAAAGAGATGTGAATTTGTAACCTGACACTGCCAAGGCCACTAGCTCTGTGACCTTGGAACTATCACTTGACTTCTAGAAGCCTCAAATCCCTTATCTATAAAACAAGCATAGTGACAACTATTTCATGGAATTGTGGAAAATACTAAGTGAAATAGTGTGTATAAAGCAACTAATACAGTATCTGGAATATCATAGGCACTCAATAAATGTTAGGCATTATTAGTAGGAAAATAGTAAAAAGAGAAATTGAAATGGGTAAGAGAATAATAAGGTAAACATCAGAAAGAGACATATTAGAATTTAAAATATTTGAAGTAAAACAGTAGTGAGTGGTATGAAAATCCAGAGTGTATTCTGGCTTGTGTATAGCTAAACATGACAGGAATTGAGAAAATAAAATAAAATCTTTATGGTAGGGAGTTAAAATAATCAAGAAAAATACTAAAGTCAGCAAAGATTTACTACATTGCTCCTAAGTGTAAGATACTAGGACAAAGAGATAAGTAAGGTATTCCCTCTGTCTTAGGGGGCTGCCAAGGGGCTTACTCCACATGGGGAGGTGAATAAGTACATACATTGTGGGACAAGATGTAGAAAGTAAAGATCATGTGTTAGAAAAAGAACCAGAACCAGGAAAGAATAGGGTCTCAAAATCCAAGGAAGAGATTTTCCAGAAGAAAGTCAAGGGCAAACTGAGTCAATTTCTGAAGAGTTTGAAAGTCAACATAAAGGACTGGGTTATTTTGTTTTGTCTTATTTTGTTGTTTTGTTTTTAAATGCTTTCCTTGAGCTAAGCATGTTTTCAGGCACTTCTCAAATATTTATTCAATATACCATTCAAGTAAGATGAGGAGAAGTATGGGATGGCAGCAAGGAACAGGGAGATGAATTTGGAAGAGATAACTCTGAACTACATTTTCAAATTGTTAATAATAGCAATAATTATAAATATTAAAAAATAATTATTAAAATTACAGATAATATTTACATAGTGCTTAGTATGTTTCTGGCACTGTTGTTAGGGGCTTCACATGCATTCATGCATTTAATCTTCACAACAACTCAATGAAGTAGGTACAATTTAAATACCCATTTTATAGATGAGGAAACTGAGGCAGAAAATGTATTTAAAGTCCCAAAGTTAAAAAGTGTGACAGAACTGGTATTTGTGGGAATAGAGGGTTTAAAAGTCAGGAGGCTGGATTCAGAACCTGTTTCTTAGCTCCTACACTATATTGAAGTAGGAGAAGTCTAGGTTCTCTCATGATAACTATTGAGATGGGATGCTTACAAAGTTAGGTTATAAAGGATAAGGAGAGCTTCAGAAGATAAGTGATAAAGAGACAGTTGAAGTCAGACAACAGTGATGAATAAAAAAGAAAGAAGAGCTAAAGGGAAATGGGACTTTTGTTCCTGGAAGATGGGAGAAATGGCATTGAGGGAAAAGTTTAGGGCATATAGGAACTGATTTCTAAAACTCAGTAAGCAAGCACTGAGAGTCAGCAAGGTGAAGTCCAGGAAAGTCACAATGGCTGCAGGATTTGCAGTTTTGCACACAGGATCTGGTGTCATCAATAACTCTGAATTCCAGTCCTAACAATGTCAAGAAATAGCTTTGTAAACCTGCAGCTGAAAATGTATCTGTCCCTGCTTTATGGACCTAGCAATTTTTTTGTGAGTCAGGCAACTTACTAAGCTCTACATGCATTACCTTTTAAATCTTTATTTACAACCTTATGACATATATGTACAGTTATGTCCAAATCATAGATGAAGAATACCAGTGAGTTTAATAACTGTTCAACAGTAAATGAGGAAGCTGGGACTCCAACCCAAACCTACCCAACCCCATAGTCCTTTATACTACTGGGTTTTATTTCTTCCGTAATAACCTAGCATTACCTATAAGAAGAAATAGGTTTGAGAATTTTGAACTCAATCCACAATTATAGTGCATAAATACAGGAAGGCAGGGGGTTAAGAACAATGGCAGCAGCAGCAGCTGGCGATCTGTTATTTGAAACTGAGTATGTGTGTAGCACCAACCCCAACAACTCAGTGCCATGCTTGCTGGGGTAAATTAATTCCCAGTGTTGTGAACAACATTTTAAATGAGGGCACTTGTTGGATGGGTGGTGGAGGTAAGAAATGAGCAGGAGTAATTTGGAGGGACTTCAACAGCATTGGATCTTATCAAAAGTGAGAAAAACAATGAAGATGGATCTTCATTACTAAATGCGGAAATTATTTCACAAGAGCTTCCCTTTGAATAGTGCAGGAGGAATGTTGGCGTACATTTTACAACTATGGATACTAAATTTTTCAAGGAAAGTCTAATTCTCAAGTATATATACAGATGCCAGACCCTTTATCCTAATTTTTGGTTTGGAAAAAGTTAAAATACAAAAATCTCAAATTGTTGCCAAAGTACTACTGTAGCTTAATATCTGTCATCAATAATTTCCATGTATAAATGCATTTCCAGACATACCGATATTGAAAACAGGCACACTTGGAAATTCTATTAAAGCAATGGTAGATATAATTTTTTGATGTATTTGTAAAGGGTAAATAGGTCAACAAAGACCATTTGACCTTAATCTTCCACTATGTCATTTATTCAGCTTCTAATGATCTCTGTAATTATCAAAGACTCAAGCAAACATTTCCTTAGGTCAAATATCACAAAAATAAGAAAACACAGGACACTTTCCAGACACTTTCTGGCCTAAGCAGTCATCAAGCTATTACTGAGTGATGGTTATCTATGCAAGACAACTGCCTCTTAAAGATTTTGTCAAATCTGAATTCATACAAATCATCTTTTAGACTTCTAAAATATTTCCTAACATTAAGGTAAGAACAGATTGTTAGGCTCATTTTCCACAAGATACACAGAGGTGATATGATTTGTTAGAAATCAAGAGGACTTGAGTTTAATGTTCTATTGCTCCCAGTTTTTAGTCTTAGGTCTGTTAGGCTAGGCTACCTTAAGATTTAAGCTTGCGTAAAAATTTGATGACATAAATTGTGCAGGTAACCCTTGGACTTGAACAGATTTAATCAGCGAGTTATCATGTATGGGAGCAAAGATTTATCTGTAAGAATATTTATTATAATTTTCTTCAACATAGTTAAAAAATACAAATCTAAGTATCCAACATCAGTAAATTGGAATAGTGCAATTATGAAGAAACAATAGCATGCTATGCATTATATAATCAGCTTGATAAATCTTGGGTTCCAGAGTTCCAGTCCTTGGGTTCAAATCCTATATCTGCTACTTCCATGCTCTGAACTCTTGGGCCAATTACCCAACCTGCACGGTGCTCCATTTTCTCTTCGGTAAAATAGGGATGTAAAACAGTGTCTACTTTGTATAGTTGCTATGAATTTAAATGAGACAATACACATAAATTTACTTTCCAAAGGTAACTAACGCAAAAATAATTCTTTTTTTTAACTTATAGTTTATTGTCAAGTTGGTTTCCATATAACACCCAGTGCTCTTCCCCACAAGTGTCCTCCACCATGACCATCATCCCCCTTCCCCTTTCCTCCTCCCCCTTCCGCCCTCAGTTTCTTTTCAGTATTCAAGAGTGTCTCATGATTTGTCTCCCTCCCTCTCCCTAACTCTTTTTCCTCCTTCCCCTCCCCATGGTCCTCTGTTAGGTTTCTCCTGTTAGACCTATGAGTGAAAACATATGGTATCTGATAATTCTCAATAAACTATTATCATAGTGCAGTCATTAAAATCATATAGTAGAAAATTACATTATGACATTAAACAATGTTTTAAAATATTTAATAAAGAAAATTGTACAATAGAAGGCATAGTATAATCCTATTTCATGAAAGTGTTTTTATTTATTCAAATGAAACACTTGAAAAGATTTATGCCAATATGCTAACAATTGTTACTTCTCTATGGTGGTATGGGGGGTTTCTACTGTTTTTCTTCTTTGTTATTATTCACTTTTTCCAAATTTCCTTCCATGAACATGCACTGCTTTTATGATAGAAAGTATAAAGCCATAACAATAAAATAAATTGCATGGCATATATTGATCCACAACAAAGTTAAAAGGACTTCAGTAGAAGTTGCTGCTATCCGTATGTCAATAGTTCCTGAGGCAACAGATGCTAATGACACCAAAAAGACCACAGGGAGAGGAGAAGTGTGGAGGGGGACTCAGTGTATCCAATATAGGGTAATAGAATTTGAGGTTGATGACAAGAGGACCAAAAAGTCAATGTCTGCTGAAAACACAAAAGGCACAATTTCAACATTAAGATCACTACCATGAAGAAGTAGGAAATAATTGTTTCTAATGATCTGGAATAGAGTGATTTTACCTTGAGTTAAATATTTAAGGCCCTGATTAAATTCATTAACTTCTTTATGCTTTCTTTGGAACTATTTTTATTTTTAGTTCAAGTTTAGATGTCATTTCAGGGTCTGGGAAAATCCACTACCATGGTGAAAAGCAGTGGACACAATATTGGAAGGATGCCCAAGCTAAGACATGGTCCATCCAAAACTTGTTCCTTCATAAGCCATCTCATTTGGCATTTCTATACCAGTTTGTGCGGTGGTTATGATCAATGTCTGTGTCTTCCCCTTGACTCTTTGGTCTTATTCACTGCTGTACTGCCAGTGCCTATGTCAGTTCCTAGCCCAAAGCAGGCATTGAATGAATGAACAAATGGATGAGTGTAAACAAGTTATTTAGTCTCTCTGAGACTCACTTTTTTTCCATTGGTAAATTGAGGATTGCTAGTTTCATATTTTTTAAGGCTACCATTTTAAATAAAATCTTACTTAAAATGCTTATATACTAAGTGCTTAAAAATTAGAGTTTCTCTGGAATAGCTGATGAAACTACTGGAACAACTCCATAGCCATATCCTCCTCTTCACACACATGCACATGTGCATGTACACACACACACACACACACACACAAACACAAACACATACAGTATTGTCCTTGAGTTACCTTCTTCAAACTCTAACTTCTTAAATTCAAGTAAGTTCCTGGGATCATTTAATTTGGAAACTACTGAACTAGGCAATCTCAAAGATTCTTTCTATGACTTTAGGCCTCTCAATAAAGGCTGTTCTGCTATTCTTTTTACTCTCCCACCTCTCAACAAATTAGCACAAACTTACATTCTAATTTTTTTGGAAAAGTCAGCCTATTTAGTCCATTATAAACTTTGGATTATAATACCAGAAATGCAAGCACGATATTTTTTGATGATCTCTCAGGCACATCATGGAGATATTCCTGAACTCTCACCCAACTTAACTTGCAGTGGGTCTGCCAAATAGATATTCCCTCCACCTCCCCCCTGCCTCATCATCATAAACTCAGCAGTCCAATAACCTCCCTGTCATCATACTATTACTCTCATTTCTGAATGACAAATAGGAAAGACTGACGTGATCTTCTAAATTTGTTTAATCTTTCCTCACATTCTATAGTTCCTTCCTCAAATCAACTATAATTCCTCCTCCTGCTATTTCATTGCTAAAACTTATATAATCATACCTGAATTATTACAACAGATTTCTTAATCATTGAAGTGATTTTCCTAATATATCAACTTTATTGTATCATTTCCAAGCTCACAACAGATATGGACTCCCTTGCTTTTTTTTTTTTCCTACATCAATTCTAAACTCAACTTGACTTCTAAGCCTTCCTAAAATTTGGTTCCTACACTCTCCCTATCAAAACTTTACATTTACAATTACAATTTGATAAAGTTCTTTTTTTCTCATTTTTTAAAAAGTTTATTTAGATGAAGGGAGACAGAATCCCAGGCAGGCTCTGCGCTGTCAGCACAGAGCCTGACACAGCTCGATCTCACCAATCGTGAGATCATGACCTGAGCCAAAATCAAGAGTCAGACACATAAGTGACTGATCTACCAAGGTACCCCTTGATGAAATTATTTTTGTCTATCCACATGCAAGATAAATAAGACTGACAATATCCTGTGTTGGTGGATAGGAAAGAACTGGCCCTCTTACATGTTAATGGAAATATAAACTGGTTCCCTTTTCTTGAAGATATATTCATAAATTCTATCAAAAGCCTAGAGAACTATACATATTTTACACTCTATTCCACATTTAGAAATGTATCCTAAGGAAATAATATAAATGTCTGGAGATCATGTGCCAGGACCTGAATTGGTTTCAATTTATCAGTGATGGTCAAATAAATTATGGTAATTGTGATACTGTGATATTAACAAGTACTATATATTTTGTCTTCAACCTCTGGCTCCTGGAAAAAGAACTTTTAAAATACTTATTATTTTCTGAGTGATCGAGATGAGAGACGCATCTTTTGTTATTCATAATAATCCCCTTTCAATCATACCTGAGTTTATGCTAATGGGGATAGTATTGGTGGGCCCCTAGATAGCTTCAGGAGGGGAGCTGGTTGACAACAGAGGAACCAATCAAGTGATTAGAGGGTTGGAACTTTTCCTCCCTCAACACCCTCATTCCTGTACTTGAGGGAGGGAAGGAGAGAAGAGTTGCTGAAGACTGAGTTAATCACCAATGACCAAGAATCTATTCAATTAATTCTTATATAATAGAACTTTCATAAAATCCCCTAGAATGGTGGGGTTTGGAAAGATTCAGTTGATGAACACACTTGAGGTGCTGGGAGAATGGCATTCCCATAGATTACTTGCAAACTCTTTGTCCCTTATCCACAATACTTTGCCCTAAACATCTCTTCCATTTGACTGTTACAGAGTTGTATCCTCTATAATGAACAGGTAGTAGTAAGTAAAATGTCTTCCTCCATTTTGTAAACCATTTGAGCAATTACTGAACCTGAGGAGAGGATTATAGGAAATCTCAATTTAGAGATAGTTGATCAAATGTATGGGAGGTCTGGGACTTGCAACTGGCAACAGAAGTGGAAGCAGTCTTGTGGGACTAAGTCCTTAAATCTGTGGGGTCTGTGCTAATGCCAGATAGCTAATGTTACAATTGAATTGACTTGTGGGACACTCAATTGATCTCTGAAGAGAATTAGAGAATTGCTTGGTGTGGAAAACCCACATATTTGGTGTCAGAAGTGTTTTGAGTAAAAATAGTTCATAGTAATCCATACAATAAAACACTATATATATTTATATATGTACATTTATATACATGTATATACATAATTATTAGGAGAAACTTATACTTTTATCTTTTAGAAGTAAAGGTTTCATATATTTGAAATTTATTGAGGTTTTCCATATTTTAAAATTCATATTTTGTTGAATATGAAATATTTCAGAGTAAAATTCTATTTGGGGGCAAAACAAAGAAAAATATATTTCATGAAAGAATATTTCAAAATAGCAAGAACTTCCACAAACTATGTAAAAAATCAAATAATAAGTGGAAAAATATTGGAATATGCACTAACTTCTAAGGGATTTATTAATATCCACAATAAATAATAAACTCCTATACATCAAAAACAAAATATATGTCCATAGACTAATGGCAAAATGGCATAAAGAAGCAATATAATATAAAATGTATTCGAAAGGCCAAGGAATACATAAACAAATTTCAGTGTCATGTATAAAAAAGTGATAGGTAAACAAGCATAATTATCAGATACTGTTGGACCCACCAAATGGTTAGGCTAAGAATAAATGGTACTCTGATATTCCTAGTAGAATGAAATATAGCTTCATGATTCTAGTTTCTCTATATATCAATGCCTTATAATTGACCGCAGATTACATTTTCAAGAATTGAGCCTAAGAAAATAATTGAAGATGTTCGTGAAAAATGAAGAGTGTTCACTGCAGCATTATTTTCAAAAAATAAAGGAGTAAAAATTCTTGTTATTTGATAGCAGAAAAATGAGTAAGGATACTTTGCTATACTTACTGTATGGGATATTATGTAACTATTGGAAATTATGTAGTAGAATTATCTTAACTGATAGAGAACAAATATGTTCATGATATATTAAGTAATTTAAATAAAGAAACAATAAATAGGTTAGGTTAAAAAAACCATACAATCAATATGATACCAGAATTGATAAAAGCCAAACAAAACAAAAAAAAGTACAGATATTTTTTAGAAGAACCCATAATATAATAATTTTTTTACCGATTTTCATTTTTTCCTACTGATAGGATTTTATAATTCATCTTCAGTAAATATTTATCATTTACTTAATAAAGAAAAAGGAAAATACAAAACAATGGTAGGAACACAAGAGGGAGTTGGAAATACCTTATCTCAGTAATAGTCAAATGAAGAGATGCACATGTAGAAGTTATTTAAAGAGTGTCTGTAGGGAGGTTTGTGTATTTGCAAGTTTGTGTCTGGGAAAGAGAAAGTAAGGGCCCCGAAGGATCCTGTGGCTGACACTGGTGGTTGCAATCTTTCTTGTTCTTGTGCTCTGGTGGCCTTGTGTCAGCCCGAGGGGAATGTATGCCTATCATGCCAACCCTGTTCTCTTCTCTGTTTCATTCTAGCTCTTCGTATCCATCTCTCTTTCTGCTTGGAGATCTCTGCAGTTTCTCATTTTAGGTTAATGAAAAAAAATTTAGGACAAGTTGATAAGGAGAAACTGAGGCACAATAAAGGGTGAAGTCAATATTAGATAACACAGAAAACATTTGAGATCTAGGGAAAAGAGAAGCCCACTTCCTGCTTCCCTTACTATGCTTTATTCTGTCTCCAGTAATGAAGAGATAAAATAGCCGATTCATAAAACACTGGAACTGCTGTGCTATTGAAGCAGTCAAGCCTTACACACATCCCTCTAAAACCAGTGCTTTTGGATTGGTAGCCAGTTGGTGGGGCCTTTACTGTCAAGTCTTTCACTCTGTTACCAGGTGGTGGTTTGAAGCCTTTAAAATTGGTTTCCCTTCTATATCTTTCACCATGATTGTTTTTTCTGTACCTCTATTGTGATGCCAAACTGTTTGGCAAAAGGCACTTCTGGTCTCTAAGATTATTATTATTATTATTTTATCACATCTTTGTTGCTTTCTCTCTACTGCCTTAGACAGTGACCCACTGTCAGCAAAATCACAGCCCTGTGTCTGTGAGCACTGCAAATGTCTTTCTGACTGACACATGATGTTTTGAGGGCAGTTCTGGATAAAAATGCAGGTAAACCAACAAATCACCCCATTAAAGTCAACTCCTTTACACTTGCACAATTGCATGATTTTGGACTTCCATTATACATAGAACAAATCAATGTGATTAAACCAATGACACCTTAACCATCTGACTTCATAATTGGAAACAGAAGTAAATATGATTTAAATAATCCCAATAACTTTTGGTAGAAAAATATATGTAACAGCAAACTCCCAAATACTAGCTTGAAATAAAGTAATTAAACCATGCTGAGATAGTCTAAGTCAGATGCTGGAAAAAGTCCCCCCTTCCCTGCCCTGTCTTATTCAGCATTCCATGATCTACTTCTAGGGAAAGAGGTGCTGCTATCAAACTTCATTTTAAAGGTGAACTAGTCTTTCAACTACATTTATAATGAATACCTTCCAGGGGCAGAAAAATCACTCTCATGCACAGTGCCAAACAAAAAGGAGATGATCCATAAATGTTTGTTGAACAAATGAAGAAAAGTCTTCCCATCTTTTGTTGGATTAGGATTAGATGGTTGTACACAGAGATTTTGCTTATGTCAATACAGAATTTAATTAAGCAGAGTAATTGCTAATGTCAATAGTTGCTGGTAGGCAGCTTTTCTTTGGGATGATTGGAATTTTTTACTAAATGTACCATGATACCAGAGGAAAACAACTCTGTCCCTCATTTCATTCCAAGTGCAGCAAAACCACAGTTTGGGGAAATCTGTCTACATTATATAATACATCATCTTAGTTCATCCACATAATTCTAAAAGCAAGAAACTTTAATATGTTAATAATTTGCTTCCTCTTACTTCTTTCCAAAATTCCAGTTGTTACTAATTCATTGCTGGCAAACTGTAGACCTTATAGGTGATGGACATTAGCTACACAAGACCATGAACTTACACCTCTAAATTCAGACCCACCTTCACTGGTGCCCAGCAAAACGACATCTGCTATTCTCCATTGATTATGCTGAATGACTTTCATGGAATAACCCACAACTCAAAGCGTGTATAGTTGCTCAGAGAAAACATGCACAATTTCAGTTGCAAAGGACTCTGTTCTTACCCAATTGTGTTAAAACAGATAAGGAATTTTTTTCTTTTGGTATATAACAGGGGTCTCTGCCTTTCCCCACCACCTTGCAGTGTTAAATTTAACCCCAATTGCCCACTAGTCCTTTGCTCAAGAAAGTAAATTCTAGGGTGCATGAAATGTTGTTATTCTTTTGTATAACTTCAAGTAGCCTAAGAAATATCCCTAATCCAGGAACCCCTAGAATATGAAGGGGGTTTATATCTTTGACAGAGATGACTTGGGGATGTAGGAGCTGTGACACAGTACTAAAATCCCAAGGCAGGTTCATAAGGAGAGCTTTGTTGCCAGGTTGGAGATACAGAGAAACTAGAAAGGAAAAACAAAACAAACAAACAAAAAACCCAAAAAACATTGGGAAGTTAGAAAAAGAAAAAGAATAACTGAAAGAGTTAACTTGGGAAAAAGAGCTATAACCATCTGGGGAATAAACAGTCATGGTCCCAGAATTTCTATACAAAAGACTCTGGAAAAAACCCTCTATTTGGGAAAAAATTCAGTCTTGCTTCATTTTCACTGAAGCAAGTACATGCACTGTTTATATTTAGATTGTGTGCTAGAGGTTAAGAATACCAAAATTTTATTTAAAGAGATAGTTTTATTTACATTTTACTTAGTGCTGAGAAAAATGTATTGCATAAATTAAAGAGGATACTTGTCTTTTGGGGAGTATAATTAGGGTATAGGTGAAAATTATTGGAGTCTCCCCTTGATGCCACTGCTGAATGAGTTGAGGTTACCACACCAAGTCTTTTTGGAGAATTTTAATTAATTAAATAAACACAAGTGAGAGAAGACATGCTATTTATTTAAAAAAAAAAGACTATTATGAATGTATATAGTTTTTTTCTATTGAGTCTGCAGACTATTTCTTGTTGAAGCACAGTAACAAAGTGCACAGGGAGAATAAAAGTCTTCACCCCTCTTGCTTTGTTTGTGCATTTAAGCATTTTCCAGAAATCTTTGTTTGGAATTTTTTATAAACTCAATGGGACACTTAACATCACTTTCAATTCTTGGATTCTGTCACAGCTCATCCCCATGAATCATATTGCTGTAGCTGACTTCCCTCCCTTAAAAGAGAGTGAATAGGAACCTAGAGCCCCAAATGGCTCCTGAGGCAAAAAAAAAAAAAAAAAAAAAGGCAAGAGCTGTTTATGGAAAGGGACATGTGAAGTAGATTATAGGGATAAAAGAATGATTGTTTCAAACACACAATCTTGCAAAATGGTACCTCGTGCTGGAAAAAGTTTTATTGCTCTCAACACGTTGTTCCTTTGCAGCAGGTAATATGTGTTCACCATGATTTCCTCTCACAGTGTTTGCTGTCTCATTTCAGCTGGTGGTGTGGAAGGCACCAGGGCTTACTGTGTTCATCAGTGATCTGAACACACTCCAGCTCATAGCCCCCATTGTTAACAGAGCAAGAGCTGACAGCTTGAATGCTGGAAGAGGCAAGAAACAAAATAAAACAGATGTCAAAAAATCCAGTGCTTGTTTGAACATAACTAGCATGCTGAGGAATCAATTGCTAAAGGAAATCTATTTCTGCCTATTTCTTACCTACCCCTGTGGCTCTTTGGCTAATATATTTTGATATTATCCCCTTCCCCCAAAGAAAATGAGCACATATATATTAATCCCTAAACCAAGACAAACCACGCAGTCATTATCTACAAGCTCTTACTCTAATAAGATACATTTCCTCCTTCGTGACAGTGCTTCTTGCATTGGGAGGACAATATCCTTTCGGGGAGTCAGATTAATGAGAAGAAAATTTCCAGCTGCTGTTACAAATCAGAGTACATACATGCTCACCATAGATATGAAAATACCCTCTGCAAAGGACCTTTATACTGCTTCATTGGAAACGATTTTTTAATGATAACAATAAGCCACTAATTTTATCTTTACCCAGGTGATAGTAGGGTGTCCTGCACACAGTCATTTAACAAATTCTGCTGAATGATTGTCCAAGGATGTAGTAGCTGAAAAACTATGTTGGGAATTGGGGATAAGTGTAAAGCAGTCAAATTTCTACAACCAATTCTGAATTGAAAAGATAATAGAGTACTATTCAAGGAAATGAATTGGCTCTTTTCAGCTCTCATCTACACTAACCCTGTGAGCTTCGCCAGGGAAGTAACCATGGCTGCCAGTCTCCTCCCTGGTGTCACACTGCTGCCCTGGGGTGGGGTGGGTTCCGGCATGAGCCTGCTTTGTGGACCTTAAACCCACGCAGTTACAAAATGGGCTCCACACTTGGTTGAATGCTTTGGTATCACCATCTTGAAATTCTTAATTCTTTCTGAACTGTAGACCCTATCTTTTCATTTTGTACTCATTCCTGAAAATTACAGAGCCAGCCCTTCACTCAGTTATATGTGTAGGATGTATAGAAACAAATAAACAAAAGCAATGAGCAGCTTTTTCATTCTATGGGTTCCAAAATTTTCCACGAAGTTCAGAGGTCTTCCCATTTATAACTTCCCTGAAAGCAAATCTAGCCTAAATATTTAAAGCCTTATCAATGACATCTCTTTGGGAAAATTAATAAAAGGAAAGAAAAGTGAATATCTATATGTCATTTCAGTGTATTTTAATCTACCTTTTTTCATGTTTTTGTACCTCATTGTGAGATATTCTAGACATAGTTTGTGATATAGAGAAATCAAGAGCCAAGGAGTTGACACAGAAAGGAAGTGATCTTATTCTTTCAAACCTCAATAAATATTTATTTATATTGTTTCATGTGCTGAAGCCTAAAATAGAAAATATAAGGAATTTAAAAAAGAAAAATGCAGCTCAGCGGTTGTTTTCAAAAATTGACTGTAACAAAAAGAAGAGGAAAAAAAAGACAGTGTGATACTTTCAAACTACATTTAAACGTATATCAAGTGGTAAAATGCAATGACTGATGATCAGAAGTAAAGAAATACATATATGTTCGTAGAAGAAAAAGAGGCATAGAGGCACTTGGGTGGCTCAGTCTGTTAAGTGTCTGACATTAGCTCAGATCATGATCTCACAGTTCGTGAGTTTGAGCCCCACATCGAGCTCTGTGCTGGTAGTGCAGACACTGCTTGGGAGAGTCTCTCTCTCTCCCCTCTCTCTCTGCCCCTCGCCCACTAGCACTTTTTCTCTCTCAAAAATAAATAAATAAACTTGAAAAAATAAAATAAAGAAAAAGATGTATAAAAAATTTAGGTATCTAAGATAACCACGATCTCCTACTCTTGAATCAATAATCTGTTCATTCTGGTGAGTGAGCTCAACTGAGTGGTAAGCGATTCTATAAAACTATAATAATTTAGGCAGTTTTTTGATGTAAGTATAAGCAGGTTAATTGATGAAAAGAATATATAGATAAAACCTGGTATATGAAATAACTTAACATACTTAATATATTACATAGAAATCTTCAATGAAGATGAGAAATATGACTCAAAAATGGTGCTAGGATAATTGTTGAATTATCTGGAAAATATACATAATTTAAGTGTATACTATATACCAAAATAAACTTCAAGTAAATTAAATATTTAAATCTAACAAAAAAAAACCTACTAGATCTGATTATCTGTATTTCTCTATAAGCTGGATAGAAGACTCTTAAAAGTCATCTGGAAGAAAGAAATGCAAAAGAAAAAGATAAATACATTGTGCTATATAAAATTTAAATATGGATATATTGAAAAACAAAAATTGAAAACATGGAAGCATTTGCAACATATGTGACAGAAAAAAAAAACAAATCAGTGAAATGTTATCTACATAGAAAAATAGAAGAAAAAGGGGCACCTCTTTCATGTGGAAGGGTGGCTCAGTCAGTTAAGCTTCCAACTTCAGCTCAGGTCATGATCTTGTAGTCCATGAGTTCAAACCCCACAGCAGGCTCTGTGCTGACAGCTCAGAGCCTGAAGCCTGCTTTAGATTCTGTGTCTCCCTCTCTCTCTGCCCCTCCACTCTCTCTCTCTCTCTCTCTCTCTTTCACGCTCTGTCTCACTCTCTCTCTCTCTCTTTCACGCTCTCTCTCTCTCAAAAATAAACATTATTTTTAACAGAAGAAAGTAATATGCAATTCCAGAAGAAAGAATGCATATGGTTAACAGACATATCAAATAATACAAATTATAGTAATAATGAAATGCCATTTAAACTGCTGTAATGAGTACCATCACATGGTGCCCAGATTCCATTTGGGGACTGAAATACTCATTCCTTCAGCTCCTGGGAGTGTTAGCAACTGGCAGATTTCAGCTGAGTCTCTCTCTAGAAGCATCATTAACTGAAGAGACCCACTTTGCCCAAGGCCACATTCGCTACTCCAGAGGAGCCTGCATTTATAGATTGGTCTGGTGTAAGAATAAAGTCCTGCTGACTTGTGCAAAGACAGGGCCAATCTGAAAAGCTATTCTAGCTTTGATGTTACCATAGAATTGGCCGAGGCAACTGTATCTCAGTTCAGCTGCATCTCAATTCAACTCATCCATCCACCCAATTCCTTCCCTCACCTCTCATCTGTATTGTTCCCAAGAGCATTCTTCAAGAAACGTCCTCTATGAAAATCCCAGACAGCCCTACCTATGACAGTTGGTAATGGAATTAGACTAAAAGAAATCTAGAGCTGTAATGAGAAGAAAGACGTTGAGTCTCAGCCTCCAGAGCAGCTGCAGTGACAAGGACTGTAGTTCATTTCATTAGCCTTACCCTTGCAAATTTTCCTGGGAACAAAATAATCAGAATCCTGGAAGAGATCTCCTACTAAGTATTATACAAAGCAAGCAGATCTGAGTGGTACAAGGCATGGACTCCAGTAGCAGCTGTAGCAACATTGCCCAATTTTTACCTTCAGAACCACACTAACGCCTCAATTGTCGGCCATATTGACTGTACACTGTTTATGGCCAAGTTGTTCCCAGAACAGTTGTCCTCAGCTGAAGAGAACCTCCTCATCCAAGGTCATGCCCCATCCAGGGCAGCCTGCCAATTGTTATAAGGGTATCAAGTCCCAGACCACTTAACTTAAGCCTGGACAATTTTGAAGGAACATCCCAGCTCTCAAGTTCTCTGTAAAGATTGGTAAACCCTTGTTGAAATTGCATTGCTCTTCAATTTCCTTCTCTGTATTATCCTGCTTCCCTAGCCTCTCACTTGAGTTATTCTTAAAGCCCTAAAATGTGTTTTTTTGGGGAACCCAACATATGACACCTATTGGACTGGGAAAAATGACAAAATGAAAGATAATGTATACATTTTGTTTGGGCATAAAGAAAAAAGGACAGGTTTTTCTAAAATACTGGTGACAGAAATTTAAATTGATACTTTCTGTTAGGATAGGTCGACAATTAACATAATTTTGGATGTAGTTTTTATGCATGTAAATTTTTTCTACGGAAATAATTCTGAAGATATTCATAGATTTGACTATAAATGTGCTCACTAGTGACTGTGTTCACTATAGCAAAAGACAGAAAATACAAAAATGGTTACTAGCAGGTAAATAACTAAAGAAGTTATTTAACATAAAACTGAATATCAGTCATTAGAATGATTGTGTTAAATATATAATGGCATGGAAGAGGATATATATTAAAATTTTAAAAAAGCTCTAAAAATCATATAAACTTTGATTTTATTTCTTTTAGAAAAGAAAAAGAACTCACAGCCAAGCCTCTTTGACTTTGTCCTTTTTCCTCCTTGTGGGATAAAGATGGGATGAGCAGACAGAGAATGCTGTCTCCTCAAGACTTGTGTGCCTCTCTTAAGCAATCACTTTCTTGTCTATAGTAAAGATAGAGAATTCTGCATCATCTTACTGGTCCTTTTAGAAGGTTGAAAATCATGCTTCCCTAATCATTCTCTTCAGAATATTCTCTTTAATATTAGTACTTTAAGGGACTTCTAAAAATCTGTGCAGTCTACATGATACCTTGGAAATAATTATCCACTACTGTCTCAAAGTTTAAAAAATACATTAAAATTTTTTTTTAATTTTTACTTATTCTTGAGAGAGAGACAGAGACAGAACACGGGTAGAGGAGGAGCAGAGACAGAGGGAGACACAGAATCCGAAGCAGGCTCCAGGCTCTAAGCTGTCCGCACAGAGCCCAATGCGGGGCTCAAACTCATGAACTGTGAGACCGTGACCTGAGTTGAAGTTGGACGCCTAACAGACTGAGCCACCATGTCCCAAAAATATCACTGATATACTGAATTAATATCACCATTGGCCCTTCATTTGCTGCGACAATATATGGTCAGACATTTCTCTCCATTTGAACAGTTGCTTGGATGTCTCTGCTTAGAAAACCTCTGTGGCTAATAGCTCCTCTGTGAAGAATTTCTTCTACACTGACTCCGGGGTCCTGGGAAGAATCTTACTGACAGGTACGAGCTATGTCTGGGCCAGAGAAGCATGACATTCTTAGGATTAGGAAATACAAAGTGCTGGAACCCTTGATGAATCTTTTCCTTGGAGTCCCCTGCTGCCCATTTCATTCAATTTAAAGAACTGAGATAAAGTCTCATTTGCTAAGAAAGGTAGGCAGAGAGTCGTACTTCAAAAGCTCTTAAAACCATATGGATGATTGATTCAAAATGAATAGACAGACAGCCAAAGCGCTGGGAGTACATAGGCTCTCTACTACATCTGTCTCTAGTTCTGGCCCAAGGATTTGGCCAGGCCTCAATACCTAAATCCCCACATCTAAATATTAAAACTCACTAACTCTGGGTGGTGATGATTTTTACATTGCTTCTTTTATTTTTTAATATATAATTCTAAATTGTGATATATACACTTTTATACTAAAAAAATTACAACATATTTGTAATAAGAATGACAGTTAATCATGCTATGCTTGCTTTATAAAACAATATATATTTTTAAAAGATGAAATTCACAATCTATTTCATTATTATTATTATTATTGTTATTTGTACATTTATTTTTAGAGAGAAAGTGACAGTGGGGAAGAGAGGCAGAGGGAGAGAGAGAGAGAGAGAGAGAGAGAGAGAGAATATCAAACAGGTCCTATGCTAGCAAAGAGCCCTACGTGGGGCTCAATCCCACAACCTTGGGATCATGACCTGAGCCAAAATCAAGAGTCAGATGCTCAACCAACTGAGCCACCCAGGCACCCCTGAAATTCACAATTTAAGAATAGCAAAGTACCTTAGCAGGAAACTCATAAAAGGAAATACAACTGACATATTTAATTTTAGAATCTGAACTTAGTGAAAGAAGTAAAACAATGTACATGATTTTACTTATTAAATTAGTAAACACTGAAAGAGGCAATAACATTTTGTGCTAGAAAGGAGGTTTTATATTGGAGCTGTTAAGTAGTAACAGGTTAACAAATGGTCTGAAAATCTGGAAACCATTTTGACAATGGTATCAAGAATTTTTAAAAATACTCTTTTGTCAAAAATTTCTTTTACTTTAATCCTCCACTTGAATCTCACCTAGAAAACAATAAAATATCTAGATAACATATGCAAATAAATACTAATATTAGCATTATTTAGGAGAGAAAAAAGTTGCATGACATATAGATCTATCTATCTATCTATCTATCTATATTTTACATACATCAAAAAGTATTTGCCCCAATTAAAGCACATTTTGCAAATAGTTTTAGATTAATACATATTGAGATGTAGGGTGTGTGTGTGTGTGTGTGTGATATGTGTGCTGTTATATGAATATATCACAAAAAGTAGCATGGTCTCAGATATTAGAAAAAAACATGTAAATAAAAGACTGAAATGAAAGAAACCTAAACGTTAGCAGTGGTTGCTTCTGAGTTGTGGGTTTTTATTGTGTATTTTCTCTTATTTATACTTTTTTATACTTCCACTTTTTTTTTTAACCCTAAGGATATAATCCTTAGGAAATCAGGGAGAAAAAAAGAAAAAGAACAATCAACAATAAAAAAAAATCTGAACTTTCCACACAACCTTTCATTAAGTGTGTATTATAAAACTAAGTAAGGTATTATATGGTAATTATCTCAATAGAATATTATTCAAAATATCTGGATTTTAATCCTTGCTCTGACAATTTCTAGCAGCATGACTTTAGTCTCTCCTATTTACTGATTATTTGATAGTAGGAGATTTATTTAATTCCTCCAAACTTCAGATTTCACATCTCAAAAAAGATTATAATGAATATTTCATATGATTGTTGGAGGGATTAAGTAACTTTAAAAGGGAAAGCACCAAGCAATGTTCCTGGCACACTCTAGGGGTTCCATTAATGTTTGTTGAAGGTAAAACAGCTGGGTGGTTCCATCATTGACAATCACATTTTTTTTAAAATGTAGAAACAGCCTCACTTCACAGTTCTAGGTCACAATCTCCTACCCAGACAAAAGAATATCCTAAAAATATCTGAGCCTCTGGAAACTAATCAACTCAACAGAGCCATGGCAGTGGGAATATCAGTCCCGGCTTCGAACTGTTTTTCTCATTTTATTTTCTCTCATTCTTTATCTTCTTTAAACTTTTGTTGTTGTTGTTTGCCTGCTTGATTTTGAGAATTATTCAGCCTGAATTATCTCCCCAGGATTTGTCTTATTTTTTATGTATTAATAAATGGTGAGCTTCCATTCATTCTGCTTATGAAGTGGTATCATTCTATGTATTAAATTCATATAAGAAATTATTTTTCTTCAAAAAGGAGCGAGAAGGAAATAAAAAAGGAGGGATATCTGTATTCATTTCTGGACATTTTAGACATGGTAGTTCCAAAGGAGTGCGAAGCAGAAATTAATCCCACTGCCTGTGGAGTTCTGAGGACAAGCAGGGCAGCCGCTCTCATTTAGAATCCTCCTTTGCCATCTATTAAGAAGTGAGCATGGTAGAGCTGGCCATGGGGGAGGCTTTTTGATTCTCAATTCCTCTGAACATTGTCAGTGTTTAATCAATAGCTAGTCCAGGCATCATTAAACATGTGCTCTCAGTTCAAGGTCCTCTGATCGGAATGGCTGAGGGAATTGCTCAGTTTTGCTGTAAAGTGCAAAAAAGGGTGCCTACATTCAGGTTAGCCTACTTAAAAGAGATACAATTTTAAACCATATTGCATTAAATGAAATCTGTTTCAATGGGTCACATGGACTATCAATTATTCTTGATCTCATAATTTGTGCTTCCAAGGCAGGATATATCCTACTGAATCTGAGACTCGGCACTTATTAATTTATGCTTTCTACAAGGAGAAGGGTTAGCAAATGTGTCAGTCACTGGAATGAAGGAAGCCTATTCCTCCACATCTTAAATTTTGTATTTTGATGATTCCATACAAGTTAAATGATTGTGTAACAAAGCAAGACAGTCTGTCTCAACACTTAGAGTGAGGCTGAAGAGGCCTAATATACAATGTTTTCTTTCTAGTTTTAATCCATTATTCTGATATGTATGGGATATGGCACTTAGGGAAACCATCACTAGTCTCATGGAAATACAAGAGATGAAATAGTGTAGTTCTTACACCACAGGGTCTCATAAAAGGTATAATGAGAAATAAGGAAGCTTATGAAATCTTTTTTGTTGTTGTGTTGAAATAAGGCCAGGTCGAGACTAGACGGTTTTTGAAGAATTTAAAACTTGTGAGTTGTAGGAATCAGGGCATTCTCCCCAGACAAAAGAGGACTAATTAATCAGCTCAATATAAAAACAAATTTGCATTTTTCACCGAATCCAAGAGAAATATTGAAATCTTGAACATTTTTTCTAACATACAATATAGAAAATGCTAGAGGCAGAAAATCAATCAAGCCATTCCATTACAATTATTAAAATTTTGAGTCCACTTCGAAAATAACGTGGGCACTGAGGTTGTGCAGAGCAGAATAGGCAAAGGCACACTTCGTGTTACTGGTTTATACTCTATGAATCTCATTTGGGAGGGACCGTCATGACAAAGACTTCTAGCAAATACGAAACCATACAATATAAAAAACCTTCAAATCAAATTCTAAACAATGTCAATCAAGAATAAGTCTTGGAACTCCTTTCTTTTTACTTTATTACAAGTCATCGGGTTGTTATTAAATAACAGCAAAATGTTAGAATTTGATGCAAACACTCACACACTTAGAGTGTATCTTCAAATGATTATATTGACTTCGACATAACTAATTTTCAAACTGTGAAAAATCAAACTACAAAATTTTATATGTTCTATATGATATTATTTTGTATAAAATAGAATTCATATGGCTGAATATACATGGGAAAAAAGACTCCAGCTTCCTGGCAGTTAGTCTCTTAACCATCATAACCCAGTGACAAAATCTCTCACCAGTCCAGCCTTAAGGCAATAATCTCTCTCTTTTTTTAATGTTTGTTTATTTTTGAGAGGGGGGAGGGGCAGACAGAGAGGGGGACAGAGGATCCAAAGCGGGCTCTGTGCTGACAGCAGAGCCCAGTGGCTCCAACTCATGAACCCCGAGATCATGACCTGAGCTGATATTGGAAGTTTTACTAAGGAGCCACCCAGGTGCCCCAAGGCAATAATCTCTTGATGGGTTCCCTCTGATTCTATGTATGTCTAACCCATTTTCCATGCAACAGTGATGTGAACCCTTTAAATTTTAACTGGTGTCTTTTCCTTCCTTAAAAAGCTTTAAAACAATAAAATCCAAATGCCTTACTTTTGAAGAGACATGTTTGTTTATTTTAACACAGCTGGATTTAATTGATCAGCTATGCCCAAAGGGCATATCATGGATTTATCCATGCTGTAAGCTGAGTGACCTTCCTCAAGTTGCTTAGGCTTTCTATGTTTCCTTTTTTTCCCCATTGCTAAAATAGTCACACTAGCACCCACCTCACAGGATTTTATGAGGTTTAAATGAAACAGTGAATAGAGAGTACTTAACACAGTGTCCTGATAGGTAACAAGCACTCCATAAATATGAGCCATTTTTATCATTTAACAACATGCCCACGTTCACGCTGCTAGTAGGTGCAAAGCTGGGATTCTAACTTAGAGATTTTAGGTGCCAAAGCTGTGATCTTCTGCTGTGCACTCTGTATATCAGATGTCTTAAGGGAGATTTGGATGAATGTTGGCTCCCATTCAGTTCACGGTCAGATCCTCCAACACAAGGCCTGTAAGTGCAGAATTTCTATATTGTCAACTGAAGTGAGTGCCATAAGATTTAGATACCAGACACTGAGGAGGCAAGGTTGACATTCTGTTGTGAAAGCTTGAGAGTCTGACTTGTATTCCTGCCCAGATAGAAGGCCAACCCACTACAGCCCAAACCAACCAGTGTGGGCATCTACAGAATGAGCCAACTTTTCACTTTCTAAGAGAAAATGCAGAGACTCTCTCTAAGTCCCAAACTTAGCGTGAAAAAAGACTCTAAATTACCATATCATATAACCTGGAAAAGAGAAGTTTAGCAAAGTTTACCTGGCAGATGTACTCAACTAACTACTTGTCTCCTTCTTCCCCTTTAAAAGGTATAAAGCAGCTTCAGTATACTTCCCCATCATGTGTACTGATTTCAGAGAAGGAATCTATAGGGTTATAAACCCATGTCTGCCATTCCAAAGCTGTAATATTAACCCTTGAATCCCAGTTTCAGTATCTTTAAAATGACAATATCAGTATCTCCCTCTTAATGTTGCTGTGAGGATTAGATATAATGTTATAAAAATCATAGTAATTATTATTATTAATGGTGACAGTCAACATTACTCTAAACTACAACTACCTAGATTCTAGAATTTGAATCTCTGGATTAATTTACGTGTCTAAAGACAGAGTACTTCAACTACGTCGTTCAGCCTCATGATGACACATCAACACAGAGAACCAAATCCTGAGGAGACCTGGCTTTCTCTGTGAATGTTCTAATCCAGTAGTCTCATTTTTTTTTCTCTCCTATGAGCCAAAGCCATGCATTTATGTTTAATTATTCTTATCCATAAAGAGAAGCAGATCATAAAAAAACAAAAGGCTCCTACTTCTAAACAAAGCATAAATTATTGCAAGGATCTTTATATTTTAAACACTGAATGTATATAGAGTCATTTAATAAAGTTAAACACTTTAGTTCAGTGACATGCTAGGTATTGAGAAACTTCTGGTACACTTGAAGAACTACAAATGTTCAGTGTATCTGAGCCTGGAGTATGAAGTATGGAGTAGAAACATGTCAGGTGAGACGGAAGTACCAAAGACTCAGATCGTGAAGCATCTTTTAAGCCACAGTAAGCATTCTGAATTAGGTCTAAAAGCTACATAGAGACAATAAAGGTTTTGAAGATGATAATATAATTTTTAAAATGATATTTTCAAGAGATATATTTAGCAATAATTTAGATAATGGATTGAATGGGGCAAGTAAGGAAGATGACACCATTTAAGAGTCAATTATAATAAACTTTTCTGTAAGAGATTATCATGACCTGAATGCCAATAGTCATGGTGGAGAGAGCTCTTGGGGGGCAGGGTATTATGGAGACATTGCCCACAGGTCTTACTGGAGAACTAGATGTGTGGAATTAGAGAGAAGATGAGCCATGAGCAATTCCAGGGTACTAGACTGGCCTGGAGAATGAGCGGTATGAAGGGGAATACAAGAGGAAGAAAGATGAGCAGTCAAGAGCAGAAAGGAAGATACATTTAGTTTTAGGTCCACTAAGTTTGAAATGCTGGGGACATCCTTAATGAGGGCCTCACACAGTAGCTGGATCTATAGGTCAAGAGAACAAAGAAACTGAACAGAGTAATACTGACTTGGACATCATTCACTTCTAGCTAATTGTAGTACATAAAGCTGTGAAAGTAAAAAAGAACACAGGAGAAAGTAGAGAAAGGGCCAAAATTGGAACTCTGAAGATCATCAGAATTTTCAAAGGTGAGCAGAGGGAAATGATTATATGACAAAGGTTAAGAAGTCATCAGAGAGATGTAAAAGAAACAAGAGGGAGGTGTGTCCTACAAACCAAGGAGGAGAGAATGTCATGAAGGTAAAAAGGATCATTACTGTCAAGACATTAAGCAATGTGACTGACAAGCCCTCCTTGAACCTAAGAGAGGGTAAAATTCATGGATTAGCCTGGCAAAGCTAGTTTTAGGGAAAAGTTTTGTGTTATGAAGGAGAGAAAGAGGTTGACGATAGGAGAGAAAGAAGGATGTAATATTAGGAGCAAAGATCTAAGGAGAGGGCAAGATGGGATTTGCCTGAATAACAGCAGGGCACTTCTTCTCTGAGTGAAGAACAAAGCAGACACAGCAGAGAGTTAATACTGAAGTTGCTAGATGGAAGTAAAAGTTGGAAGGCCTTTTAGCTGAGAATTTCACTGGTTTCTGCAAAATAAATGACATATGGTCAGTAATAGATCTTGAAATCATTGAATAAAAAAAGTCTCTCTGATTTTGTTAGAGATTGCAGACTCAGAAACCATGTGGCTCTTTTCTTGTCATTAGCTAGAAAACTATACGGGGATACTAGATTTGGACTTAAGTTTTATGCTCATATCTGGTATTTGCAAGCACTTAATCCTTCTGCTTCTTTTAGATGGAAACAGTACTATTTTGTGTAATGTCTTTTTGCACTTTGTACCCTATAAAAATGCATAAGCTTCCTTGAGGTTTGCCGTCCCCAGTGCTTTTGGAAACAGGGAGATAAAAATCGTCAACCTAGTGATAAATGAGAATGGGAAATTTTACCATACAGTGAAAACATAGTTGTGAATATTGCTCTAAAATTCCAAAGGCATTAAAATTTTTTTAAAAAAGTAAAATAGAGATGTTAAAAGAATTATGTATGTTTACTAAATGTACTAAACATACTGAATGTATGTTTACTAAAAACCCAGCAACAAAGATGTTCAATGGCAGACATCTGATCATCAAAGCAAATTTGTACCTATAATGTCTGACCCTCCATAATTCTACGTGGTCCTGTAACAACAGCCAATGACAACTATGAAACTCATATTAAGCTAATATTTATTGAATGCTTACTCTGTTTTAGGCACTATATTAAAGATTTCACCTATCCTGTATCTTCCCTCCCTACCGCCTAGATATGGAGAACAGTTATTGAACAGTTAAGTGACTACCTCAAAGTCACAGAGCTTGTATGTGAGATAACTATGTCATAAGGTTATATTGTTACAGTGAACAAGGTATATATTTTTCCAAGATATGCTGTTTTCAGATTAGTGTTATTTTTCTTGCAATCCTAAATCCCATGTTATATTTTCACAAATGAATAATTTAAAGCTAGGCTCTTGTACTTGTATTTGCACATGATCCAAAAACTCTCAGTCTCAGTGTCTCTGTGCACTGAATGGGCATTCTGATTGTGAGAAGACAATGTAAGAGCACACACATAATCATCATAAGCCACCATTTACTGAACCTCCACTATATGCCAGGTACTGTTTTAATCTCTTCATATTTAAGTTCATCTGAAACAGTAGGTATTCTGTAACACACTATGAAACTACTTAAGAAACACAAGAAAACAAAACTATTTATTATTATTTGATATGATATATATTATAAAATCTTACTTTTAAAAATATTTTATAAATGTAACTACAAAAAAATCCTAGAGATTATTCTGAAGGAAGACATGCTAAGATACCTTCCACACAGAGAAAAAGAAAGAAAGGAAAGGCTACTGGCAAGTAGAAAGACCACTGTGCTAACATGTCATTGCCTTGTTCTGTTTTGTTTTAACTTTCAATACAGAAGTTAGAGTTCACCATAATGCTCAGTTCAAGGAAAATTCTCATTACTAGCCCTTGTAGAGACCTTCTTGCTAGATGTGTTCACTTTTAGCTCTAGAGTCTTTTCTCAGTCTCCCCTATTCCGAAGGGCAACCATTCCAGTGTGTTAAATGCATTCGTCTTTATAAGGTATGTGTCCTTATACAATGTATAATATTGATTTTTGTGAACTATTGTCCTGGTTCTATCAGGTATAGATACAGATAGAGAGACAGAGAGAAAAATGATACAGACCCTGAAGATCAGAGAAACTAAGAAACTGGGCCACGATCACACAACTCTTACGTGATGCAGTAGAATTTAGACCTCAGTCTGTCTCTCTCTAAAATTGTCAGCCTTACCTTCCCAAGTCTTCAGACTGTGGAAAAACTGTAGAAAAAAAAGGAAAGTTTCCAAATACATTCCTAAAATCAAAGTAATTGGAAAAAATTTTTGATTTGGGCTAATAATAAATAACATGGATGAGAACTTTGGAAGTTCATGATTTTTCACAAGACTACAGATTGGGGATGAGGAGGGCACAGGGGAAGTGTTCCTTAAATTCAAAGTTGGGAATTAAATTCATCATCTACCACACAAAAGTGATTAATATTGAGAGGGAAAGGAATCTGATAATGACTGAGAGATGCCATCAACCTGACAAACTAAACAATTTTTTTAACCTGACATATCCCTTTTCAAGACATCAGCTGTCATCTGAAATGAATTCTGTTTCTAATTTGTCTTCATCAATAATGCAACTAATTGAAAGGTAGTTACAATGAAAGTCTTCAACCTCTTTCATCTCCAATTTTAGGGCAATTGCTTTGCATTCCTTGGAAAGAATCTTCTCCTTCTATCAAATAAAACTTAGACATCACTGATCAGAACACTGAGATCAAAACAAAAGAATCCATTGTACAAAGACCACCACATCTAATGGTTTTCTCAATCTTTTCTTCTAAGTTTAGCATTAACTTAAAATGTGAAACTCATAAAAATCTGATCTAAGAATATTTATTCAAGCTCAACGTTTTACTAAGGGTATCTTTATTTAATCAAGCTTCTAGGTTGTCCTTCCCTCCTTTTCTTTCCACCCAACTTCTGCTTATTTGGAATTAAAATATGACCTCTTACTCTACTGTCACACACTAATTCACATGGAAAAATCTTTAGGTTACAGTTTACCCATTACATTTCTTCTTCCCTTTTGTTCCCTTCTCATTTAGTGAGACTAAAAAGGGGCCATTGAATAAAAAGGGATTCTGACCATTCCCAGCAACTGGAAATGAAGAATTCTTGCATTAAAGACTAAAATAATTAAAATGTTGTTGATCTGAGGTTTTTCTGTGCAGACATCAGTGATTCCATTTGTTTATTCGTGAGTGCAGATGTTAATAAATCTATGTGCTGAAGGCATGAGAGAGGTAAGAGAAGTATGCAAGCATTAAAACTTTCAATTATTTAATTATTTCACCCCTCTGGAAAGGCTGATTTCAACAAATATATCTGGGAAGGACATGATTATGAATGCGGATTTGAGCTGAGTGTGTTTCACAAGGTTGCTATTAAAAATGGAAATTCACGAAAGATTTTATGAGGTCTATCAAATTACAGCTAAAACCTTACAAGTTACTTAAAATGCAAATTATACAGCTAAATACAGAAAATCTGGATAATATCAATTATTTTGGTACATAGCCTCTGGCTGTTAAAAAATATCCACTGGCAATATAAAGGGTTTAGTCTACATTATCATTATTACTTATATTTAGTAATATTTACTAAAGTCTGCCTCTTAACAATGACAAAATCACTAATTAAAAGCTATTGAAGGGTAATATATTTTGTAACGAAGAACAATGGCAAAGGTCAAAAACTAGAAATGTTGCAGTAAGTTTGACTTTTTCCCCAACAAGGAAATCCATCTGGGTAAAGTTTTTGTGTTTTTTAATATTCTGTTATAGTAAGAGCTAACATTTAATAAATACCTGCCCGATATTTTACAGGTGCTGATTTATGTCTAAAAGTAGAAGAGCAAAATGGAGATAAAGCACAGAAGGGGTGGGTAAAGGAGAACCATGAGTATGTTCATCTGCTCAGGGACCATGACAAAATACCGCTCATTGGGCGGCTTCGTCAACAGAAATTTATTTTCTCACAGTTCTAGGGGCTGGAAAGTCCAAAGATTGAGGTTTCAGCAGGGTTCAGTGTCTGGTGACAGTTTTCTTCTTGGCTTCAGATGGCCACCTGCTGGCCTATCTTCATATGGAGGAGAGAGAGGGCAAACTCTCTCTAAGAAAGGGGATGGGGCTAGATTATTTCTCAGAGTCTTCCCAGATATAATTATAAAAAATAGTATTTTCAAGGAAGTATAATTTTTTTTCAAGGAAAACATTTGAGTTACACACTTATTTTTATTAAACTGTATAGAAAATTCACACCCTGATTTTATGCTTGGGCTTTCTAAAGTCTAAGTTCTTTAAACACTTTTCAAATAAAGTTCGAGCTCTAAAGGGTAATTATTACACATAATTCAATGGAGTTTTAAAAAATATAGGTTAGCAGATGATTTGTTATGAATTAGTCCTTTTAGAAACTCCATAAAATTACAACACTTTAGAGATGCAGTAGCTTTAAGGTCACTTTGTCCAATTTTCACATTTTACACATAAGGAAACCAAGGTGCAGAAAGATTACATGATTTATAGAAGGCCGCAAGCCAGCTTGCATTTCCACTGTGCCACTGTTCCTCATCCACGGACAAGAGTTAATGGTAGACTGGTAAGAACATCAACACATCTGTGTGTCTGATGATTTCTTCAAAAGATGACTGCTAAAAGTTTTTAATTTTTAAGCTTTTGGTTTCTAAGTAAAGGAAAACTTAAAAGTATATGAATTACTTGATGATATCTGTGTTAATGGAGACTATGAATAGCAAATCAACTCTGGCAAGAATTCCATTTTTGTCTGCTTTCCCATGCTTTGTCTGTGCCCTTCCACCAACCAGGCATGGCTGGTCTCACTTGTTCTGGTCCTCCTCCCATGGGGGACATCTCAGACTGCTTTCCTGATGCTGTTGTCTCTCAGGAGAGGTCACAGCAGGCCAGGAAGTGTGCTACTGAAGAACAGGGAGTCAGGCCTCTGGCTTGGAATTCTATCATAAAGGAGGCTGTGGGGAGAAGCAGTCACTGACCAGTATTGCTTTAAACCACATGACAGTATCATGAGACAGTATCCTGATATAACAGAGTCATGAGATCCCACCCATACACCTTCATAAGAAGTACCATCATAAGGACAAAAAGACATGTGGAATATTTTGAGGTGTCACAGATACCTTTAGGAATCTGATGAAAATAATAAGCCATTCCCCCTCCCCCCACCCCGAAAATGACATGCATTCCAAGAATTTACAGATAAATTCAGAAGCTCAAACTGAAGTGCTTTGGGGCTAAATTCCCAGTTCTGCTGGGATTACATTGTATTGGCAGTCCATACAACCCTGTTAAAGGAACCGTGCGGCCCATACACTCATACTTCTTGCCATGGCAGTTAGCTACTACGGACGCTTCTCTGACAGCCCTTCATGTGACTTTATCATTCTGGCAGCGGCTGACTGGTAAGTGCTGGCCATATATCACCACAAGTGCATAATCGCTAGAGAGTGGACCCCCTTTTTTTAAAGCAGAATCACGAGAAAATCTGTAAATGTTTAGGGGTACAGGGAGTTTACTTTACTGTAGCTGTGATTACGAGAAAGGGCAAAGAACACCAGAGGCCATAATTCAAAAAGTCACACTAGCCTAGGTTTATAACTGATGGGCAGAATGGGGCAGAGGTAGAAAGAGAAGGGAGGGAGAAAGGAAGAAATGGAGGCAATTAATTTCAAGTACTCCGAAGTAGTAGAATCCTAAAATTCCATAACTCCATCTTCTCTTCCGTGACTCTACCATGAGCACAATGAATTTCTGTCTACTACAATTTCCCTGTAAGCATCAACGACCATTTTCAGTCTTCTGCCAGGTAAAAAATCCCAAAAGGAAAGCAAACTAATTTAATTTTCCTGCTTTTAAAAATATCTGACCCTTCCTATAATATAACTCAAAATACAAACCAATATGAAATTCAGTTCTCTACAGTAAACCTTGCTTTCAAAACAAATAAGCAAATAGTTCTTACTCTCAAGCTTATATTATTAGTCTTTAAATACAAAATGCTTAAATTGTTCTTGAGCTCATTTTAACAGGAATGCTGTAATTGTATCTGCCTGAGATTCTTAAGGCCTTTCAGTGTATTATGTGAGAGAGGCATCAGAATTTCCGCAAAGGTCAAGTGCTGGGTCTCAGTCCAGTACCATCAGTAGAGTGACATCCAAGGGGTTAATGCTTTAAAAAGATTATAGCCATGAAATCCATATTTCTCATTTGCTTAATTTGTGCCATATATATACATATATGTATATATATATGTATATAATATATATAATTTGTATACTATGTTGAAATTCTGCATAGAAGATCAGCATAAGAAACTTAAAATAAGCTATAACTGTAGTGTCCATGTATCTGCACAGTAGGAATTGGCTTTTAAGGAATAGAAATAGAAAAGATAAACCATAATATCCTTATGCAACTCCACTCTTGACCTGAAGGCATTAGAATAAAATTTAGAAAATTCAAGGGCAGTGGCAATGAGGAATAAGAAAAGTGTTTAATGATTTTACTAAGAAATAGCTATTAACTACCAGAACTTAGGAAATTATACCCGTGTGTATATAATTTAGTTGGTTATTAGAATATTTATTTGGTCTATCAAAAAGACCCGATATCATAGATTTATAGAAATCACTACTCGGCAAAATATTTTCCTATCAGATATAAAAATTCACCAGCTCAACGTTTACTGATAAATACCTCATCTGCATGTATCAATAATCCTGCTGCTCCCAAATATTTTGTGACTGAGAGAAGTTAGAGTGGCAGTTTAAAGGATGTTCCCCTGAAGACCTTACAGGTTGGGGATGCGGACGGGAAAGATATTCCTGTTGCTAAAACCAGTCATCTTGCAAAACGAAGGGGCTATTTGGGTTACATAAATATGCATGGACTGCTGTCCCGCCATTTGTGACTGCTGTAGACACAATCATTATGCTATTGAGTTCCCTGGTTGCTTGGGTATGACTTCTATCTGTATTTTCACTCGATTTTGGCAAAGTCCTTTTTTTTGCTGTCAGAACCCCATTTTCTCATATCAAAATCAGACCTATGCCTAGGACATCTATGCCTGTTTCCCTTGGTCTTCTCTCATCTCCTCTAAGACATGTTGAAAAAAAACAAAAAGGAAACATAAGAAATCAAACTAGCTAAAATTGGCTGATTTCTAGTCCAAGTTTCATAATTACAGAATACTTACAAAACACTAATAATTTTGAGTTAAATGGACTAGTGAACAAGCCTGATATAAGTTAAGCCAGCAATTAAAATGTGCTGAAAAGTTGCTAGTTTTTTAATATAATAAATACTTTTAAAAGAGAGCTAGAGATGAAATTAGAATATTCTTGATTCCATCTGGGAATCATCATTCAATTAAGAAATAAACATTTTGGGGGCTCCTAGGTGGCTCAGTTGGTTAAGCATCAGATTTTGGCTCAGTCATCATCTTGCAGTTCGTGAGTGTGTGTCAGCCCGTGTCAGGCTCTGTGCTGACACCTCATAGACTGGAGCCTGCTTCATATTCTGTGTCTCCTTCTCTCTCTGCCCCTCCCCTGCTCTCTCTCTCTTTCTCTCTCAAAAACAAATACAAACATTTTTAAAAATTAAAAAAATGTAAACACAGAAATTACTTTAGTTAAAACAACAACAAAAGAGCATGTATAAATCATACAGGGAGCACAGAATTTTAAGTTTATTTTATTTTTTTCTGTGTATATACTTATTTTAAAATTTATAAAAGTTAGAAATAAACAAAGAAGATTTAAAATAATAATCCTAGCACCCAAAACAAACATCTGAGAATAATTTGATATATAATAAATTATAATAACTTCATATTTCATATGTGTAGTTTTAACTATTCTTGAGCAACCCTAACATCCTTGACTTATTACCTGTTATAATTTTTGCTGTTACAATCATGAGCCCAGTTCTGAGTCTGATCTGAAATGAGTGAACATTGTGGCTAGTGACTGTAGCAGTTCAGAGCCCTCTCTTCATTATGGCCTCGTGCTGTCCTTGTGTATAAGCAATAAATAACAAATTTAGACTTCACTGCATGTGGCAGAAATGATATTCTATGGAAATATTCACACATTTGGGGATTTGAGTCTTACTTATGAATGTTAATTTCTGTATTTCCTTCCCCATCTCTTTTTGTCTTTTAGTCTTTTAATAGCAAAATACATTTTTTTATCTTAAGAGACAGATTTGTACTTGAAAACCGTCAGCTTCCATAGATATTTTTACAATAGAAAAACCTTTCCTTCTTGCCCCTACCTCGGTCGATTTTCATTGAAAACGGCTTCAAGCTGGTTCTAATATTTACTCACTTATGCAGGTGCGTTCATCAGCATGGAGTCTGTATCCCGTATCACATTCACAGTGGAAGGTGCCCAGAGTGTTAATATAGCGCTGCTGGCAGCCTCCATTCACCACCGCACATTCATCGACATCTAGAGGAGAAAGACAGATGGCCAGGATTACAATGTCATTCCAATGTCAGCTTCGGAGAAGTGGCACAATATTTCTTTGATACACAGTATGTATTATATTGTACAAAGGCACTGTCTCTGTTGCCACAAATCTTTGCTTGTTTGATCCATTTTGCTCCACAGTGTAAACAAGAAAATGTAGATAGAAACTTTATTGAGCTTTTTAAAGCCCAGCAACGATGAGCATAGGGATTGTCTCACCGTTTTCTATTCTTCACATACTAGTTAATTAGACAGATCTGAGATATAGATATTTCCTTGGGGAAGGAAAACCGGAGGGGAGAATTTCAATGAGCTACTCTATCTGGAGCAGCACACACTAGTAGATAAACACCTATTATTGGTCTGATGCTGCTGAATAAAGCCAATAATAGAGTTAAGACCTTGAATCTCCTTCTCATGTGCTATGGTGGACATCAAGGCAAAGATAGATAAATTCAAGTAAAATCATGGTTTGGACTCTTAAAAATACATCAATACATTTGCTCCATTGATTCAGCTTTTTTCTTGTCACTCAGGGATCCATTTTCTGAAATACTTAACATGTTTATATGAGAGTTAAATTTTAGAAAAAATGAAAAGAGAGCAAGACTCATGGTCACCTATGTCTTTAGACCAGTCAAGGTCATGATAAATTAATGTAATATTCACCTTTCTTTAGGAAAGGAAAATAAATTCATCTCTCAGAATCTCTACTTCATTATAAACTAGGTATATCGCACTTTTGCATCTAAAATCATGAAGAGAAGACATCCACAAATGTAAGGAAAATCTCTGAGGTAATCAGTGGATAAAGAGCTTCTAAATTTTCTTTTCTAGAGAATATTTTTACTTGAAATCTATGTCTTCTGGCAAGTGTCAAAGTAAAAATCAGGCAGAGGTGGACATTTAACATGGGAAAGCATGTGTATCGGCAGGAAATGTCACTGACTTCCTGTGTCTTCAATGCCAGATATTCTGTCAAAGAATGTTGGGTACGAATAATCGCCACTAAAATATGTTATCACGATAGACAATTAGCTTTACATTGAGTGAGGTTAATTCCATAGGGCAAGATCCTTACTTGAGAAGCCATCAACATTGACAAGGAATACTCTTGCAGTACCCCATCATAGGGTTTTTTTCATATTAGAACCATCTGATCTGTAATAAATGTTTTGAATGTTTACGGAGCTTGACCTAAGGGAAACAAAGGAATTTTCTTTCACTTGGCATTGTTGTGTGTCTGTGTGTGAAAAAGAAAAAAAATATATATATATTATGTATATATATGAACAATATATTAAGTCATAAAGTAGGTCCCACATTTTAAAATTATTTGTTCACTGTATTATACACATTTTATACAATCTAGTATTTTCCTTCTAAATTTAGACATTCTGGAGTAATTTCTGGTATTATTAAAGAAATCTTATTTTAGAGATAAGAACTACTAACTTCAAAGTATTAAAATTTTTATTAAATTGTGAGTCTGTGATAAACAAACCTGTAAGTCTTTTTCATACAAACTAATTTCAGTTCAGATTTCTCCATTTGTTATTTGTACTTTATACAGGGCTTTAACATTTATGCTAGATAAATTTTTCTCTCTCTAGCTTTAGGATATTATCTCACAGGTTGAGATATAATTTTGAATCTTATTTTTGTCAACTCCTGAATTAGATATCCTTCCCAGGTCTTTTACTTTAGATGTACAAATAAAACTCTTACTTTCCAAGAATCCTATGTTTTATATGATACAAACGTAAAAAAATTCTATAAAAATTATGAAAAAAAACCATATATATGTATTGAATACATTAAAAATATCTAAAAGGGTATGCACAAATAAAAGTGATTACTTCCGAGGAGAGAAGAGAGGCATCTAGATTTGGTGGAGTGGATGATGTGTGTGTGGGAGTTTGTTGGACAAAGAGATTTTATCCATATCTCCAATATTCTAATTTTTTATAAGAAAAAGTTATTCTGGTGTTATTTGTGTAATAAAATGTAATTTTCTTTACTCTTCTTTTTTTAATTATTTTTGAGAGAGAGAGGGATAGAGCATGAGCAGGAGAGGGGCAGAGCGAGAGGGAGACACAGAATCTGAAGCAGGTTCCAGGCTCCTAGCTGTCAGCACAGAACACAACGTGGGGCTCGAACTCATGAACTGTGAGATTATGACCTGAGCCGAAGTCAGGCGCTTAACCAACTGAGCCATCCAGGTGTTCCTCTTTTTTCTATGTTTATTTATTTATTTTGAGAGAGACAGGGAGTGCGCACCCACACATACACACAATCATATGAGCAGGGGAGGAGCAGAGAGAGACAGAGACAGAGACAGAGGCAGAGACAGAGAGCATGCCCACACATACACACAAGCATATGAGTGGGGGAAGAGCAGAGAGACAGAGAGAGAGATTCCCAAACAGGCTCTGTGCTGTCCACATAGAGCCCAATGTAGGTCTTGATTTCATGAACCATGAGATCATGAAATGAGCCAAAATCATGAGTCAGATGATTAGCCAACTGAGCCATCCAGGTGGCCCTCTGTCTTTTCTTTTTAATTAAACTCTAGTTGACACACAACGTTACACTAGTTTTAAGTGTACAACATACTGATTGGACAAGTCTATATGTTGTGCTATCCTCATCAGAAGTGTAGCTATTACTATCTGTCAGCATACAACCCTGTTAAAATATCATTGACTATATTCCTTATGCTGTACCTCTTATTCCTGGGTCATCTTCATTCCAGAACTGGAAGCCTGTATCTTCTACTCCCCTTCACCCATTTTGTCTGTCCCTCCACTCCCCTTTCCACTGGAAACTATCAATTTGGTCTCTATATTTATGGGTCTGTTTCTGCTTTTGTTTGTTGATTTGTTTCATTTTTAGATTCCACATATAAGTGAAATCAGGGCATGTCTCTGACTTATTTCACTTAACATAAAATGTAATTTTAAAGAAGTGTAATATGACCACTTCCTTTTGTCCCTATTCATCAAGCTTCATTAATTTTCTGACAAAAGAAAGCAAATTAATTTAAAAAAGAATAAACATTGAATTTATTCTAAAGAAAGAGTGGACATCAGTTTTGAGAGGGAGTCTTATTTCAGAATGTTTTGGTGTATTTATATTCTAAATCTGTCCCAGAACTATAGCTGAAGTACTATAAGATATTAGATACACACAAATACATGAAAGCAACTAAACTGCCCCTGAACTTTGAGTTAAATAATCTTGGAGAAAATATCTTACTGTTGAAACTCACTAGCCTTTCACCTTGCTCTCCGAGACTCCATTTGCTCACCTATAAAATGGGGTTATAATGACTGTTATATGTACTATGAGATTTCTTTTTTCCTTCCCATTCATGCATAAGATTTTGAAATAGATTTCTAATGACTGAGATTATATGTAGAAATTAAAAAACAGGTAATTTTATTCCACTAAATAGTGGAGCTAACAATGTAAGCCTATAAAGTGAGAATGCATGACAGACACAGTAAGTAACATGGGGATTCACAGGAAACAAATTCATTTGAGACTAGAGAGACAAGGGAATATTGGAGGTAAACACTGAACACTGAGTGCATGGAGAAGAGGGTGGGTAATCCAAGGTGCAGGGGTTTGCATGTGCACAGTGTCTGAAATCCAGCATTTAGATCTGTCAGTCTGGAAAGTAAGGTTGATAAAAGGAAGTAAAGTTGAAAAACAAACCTAAAACTCCTTTTAATTAATTTGGTAAAGTGTTCCTCTTCTTGATTTACAATACAATACACTTCTAGGCAGGTTGAGACATAATAGGCTGTGTTCACACGGGAGCTAAGCAAACTTATTAACAGTTAAAAAAATCAATCATTTATAGAGTAGTACCAAATACAAAGTAATTGGTTTTACTTCCTTTTTCTTTTATGCCTTTTCAGAATACATTGAATTTACTGATTGTTTGGGCATTGTGTAACTAATAGTTCTCATGCCTTGCAGCATGTTAGAATCACTTGGTGAGCATATAAAAATACTCCTGCCCTGGTTCCACCCTTAAAGAGTCTTATTTAATTGGTCTGGGGTAAGGCCTGGGAATAAAACATTTTAAAAGCACCCCAACTGATCCTAATGTGTAGCCAGAGTTGAAATCCCCTGATGTAGTTAATGCTTTAAGCACCTAGGGGCTCTTGTTGAAATGCAGATACTGATCCAGTATATCTGGAGCCAAGGGCTGAGATTCTGCATTTCTAACTAGGTCCAAGGCAATACTGAGGCTGCTGGCCTGTGGCATGTACTCTCAGAAGCAAGAGTGCAGGCAGTCCTCTGTTAAAGCAAAGAGTCACAAGGATCACAAATGTCAGGACTTAGTTCAACTTTTCAGTTGTTTGACCAAAGACCAATTTAGTACAAATGGGTAAATCAATACTCTGACCAATATCATACATATTTTTCTATATATATTATATATACATTATATAATATATATATTTATATACTCTATATTTTAATAATTTATATTTTAATTATCTACCAAAAACCTTTGAAAATAAACCACCAATATTTCCCACAATATTTATTTAATAACAGTTAATAATTGTAAGACACTTTAGCATCATTTGTTAGGAAAAATTTCTTGTTTCTATAAAACATGAAGGGCACTTTAGTTCTTTTCTGACAGAATACCTCTGATATAGGATAAAGCCGGGTTAAATTGCCATGATATTAGACACTCATGCTGAAGATGTCACAAGTGATTTTCTTTTCCATCAAGATTCTGCCCAACAGAGTTAAAAACCAGAAATGTCAATATTACATTAAAATGTTATTATAAGTATACTTCATGTGAAAAACTATTTCTCCAAAAATTCTCTGAGCTATATCTTCATGTTAGATGCTTAAAGAAAACTCTGCCCTTAGAATTGGAGCTCTGGGACACTGCTAGGAATAATGATAAAGTGATTAGAAATTTATCAGCATTATCTCTGTGATATGGACCAAGGATTTCATGATTTTTATACTATAAAAGAATGTCAAAAAGAATCAACTATGTCTGCTATTTTTCCTCTTAATGTCCTTTCTATAAATATTTCTGTTGTATTAATTTCCAAAATTATTTCCCCAGATGGTCACAGAATATAATAACTTAAAAGAATTCACATTATTATCAAATGTATTTTTCACATAAAAGCTCTCTGAGACAACAATGATCCACTTTTGTTTCCAAATAACCAAAATTGTTTCATATTATTTTCTCAGAATGTGCAACTAGAATAAGATAAGTTATCCTTTCATTTCCCTTTTAACATATTAGTCTCAGAAACCTGTTGATTGGAAATGAGTGCCTTATGATGGGGATTACATTGTCGAAGCATTAGCTTTGGAGGAAATATTGAAGGGTGGGGTGAAGATTCCACTAGATTTTCCATGTGGTTTTATTTTCACTCTGTTCTACCATAGTATCATATACAGTAGTATATCAAAACTTCTAACTATTCAATTGTAATTCTACAGTGCTTAATTGAATAGATCCCTTAAGGTCAAAGATTCTGTTGTATTAAGCTCTTCTGGCATAGAGTAGATATTCCATAAATGTTGTATGAATGAATGAATGAATGAATGAATGAATGAATATGTAATTTGAGAGTCAGGCATAGCATTTAGTCTTCTTATGAATCCACATTCATCAGTGGGATTTCTGAGACTTGGGCTCTGATTGCACTTCATCTCTTTACCCTTGCAGTAGATGTTTGACACATGTTTTGACCATCCACAAGTAGGTTAAAAATCCAGGGCACAGAATTCCTAAGTTTGTAAATGAATAAATTTGAATTGGGTCTGTAGTGAATATTTACTGGTTGTCTGTTAGGAATTTTATCCATTTTTTCTTCCTCACTTATGCTAGATAAACCCAGGGATTTGGGATATTTTATCTCTTCCATTTTGGAAAAGCCATATAGTTTATGAGAGATTGATGAGCACAATTCCTCTTTCAAATTCAAGGAACACTCTACTTGACATTATCTCACCTCCATTTGCCATAGTGATTGAACAAGTTTATTTCTTCATTAGAATATAGCTTTCTCAGTAATGAATGAATTTGTTCAGATGTGATCCAATCAGCATGATGCTCAACTTGTGGGTTAGGAATCCTGGGGCATAGATGCCTTCTTGCTCTGGAAATTATAATGTGTAGATGTGAGCCATTTTGCTCCCATAATGAAGCAACACTAAAGATAAAGTCAACAAGCAAGACAGAATTGAAGGACTCACAGAGAATGAGAGTTGAGACACTGACTGAACTGTGCCTAAAGTCCTCCCTACCTCTAACTTCTCAGTTAAGTGATCCAATGACACAACACCCTTTTATTGGTTAAGCATTTTGAATTACACAGTTCTGTTGCTTATAAACAAAATCATCCTTACAGATACATGTTATATACTGTAAAGATGGTGTTCAGGAGGAAGTCATGCAGTGCAGTTTAAACTCAGCATACACTTATCAAAAAGATTTATTGTCCTCTGATTAGTTAGATGTTTTAATCTATATTTCATCAAGGGTCAGGAAAAGTTATGTAGTTCTTCCTTGTAGCATTTATTGGAATGATTATATTCTATCAAGATTCTAATGAATTCGGGGGTTTGTCACAATTTTGGTTCATTATTATTACAAATATTAAGGGTTTATCAAACTGGCCGTGTAAAGTCATGGTACATCTGATAGCACTAGAGAGGTTGAAGATGACGCCTTTTTTAATGGTTTCCTCACAATCCTTGCCTTGAGTGATCCTTCCTTAGCTTTTCCCCCACCCCTGGTCTCTGCTTTCTCCTTTTGTTCCCTTCTTGGTAGCTACCTCTGGTACTAGTTGCTCAGTTAGTGGGAAATAAATACATGCTGTGAACTTTGCAGATACTGTTGTTACCCTACATTCTGCCTTTTTGTTAAAAAAACGTTACCAGTTTCCTAGCCTATACATTCAGCCAGTAGTAGAGATGGTCTTTCTCAGTAAAAACCATCTAGTTTACAAAGAGGAAAACAGATGGTGATGTGTATTTTAATTTATTTTTAATGTTCATTATTTTTGAGAGAGAGAGAGACAGAATGGGAACAAGGGAGGGGCAGAGAGAGAAGGTAACACAGAATCTGAAGCAGGCTCCAGGCTCTGAGCTGTCAGCAAGAGCCCAATGCGGGGCTCAAACCCATGGACCATGAGATCATGACCTGAGCTGAAGTCAGACCCTTAACTGACTGAGCCACCCAGGCACCCCTTAAAGAATTACAGTATTAGGAAGGAACAAAGCTCAAAGGACTGGTTATCTTGTGTTGAGGATAAGACATTATATGTTTTTGTACAGAATAAAAGTGATTTGGTCTTATAAAGTAAGGATTAAAGCCAAAAAAAAAAAAAAAAGATGGTGCTAGAGATGTGGCTGGGGCCTGATCATGTAGGCTCTTTTCTGCCATACTAAGAAACCATTACTTTATAGACAAACCAGCAGAGTGAAAAATAGATAAGAGAAGTGGGAAACTGAAGGCAGAGAAGCCAAGGAATAACTATCACCAAAATCCAGATGAAAGATGATGAGGACTTGATCGAAGCTAGTAGCAGTGGAAATAGAGAGATGTGGGCAGATAGAAAAGATGTTAAGGATAAGAAAAATCAATATGAGTTGGTTATTAACTGGATGTGATGGAGAAGAAAGAGTCAAGGTCAACTGCCTTGAGCAATTGGATAGATGCTTGTGGAATTCACTGAAATAGCACAGGAGGAAGAACATTTGATAGAATAGTTCAGTTTTGAACATAAATGATTTGATGGGCAAGTGAGATGGGAAGCTGGGAATATCTAGCAGGCAACTGAGTGTGTAGACTAAAATCAGGAAAGAAATATGCGCTGATTTTTCAGCTAACATCTATCTACCTGTACGAGTCTAAAAATTAGAAGTCATCCTTGATACTTTCCTACCCTTCACCCATATCTGATCTAGTAACTATATTATACTGTATCAAACTTATCTCCTAAAACATCTCAAGTCTGTCCACTTGTCACCTCTACTAACATTGCTCTAATCGAAACTACATAGATGGTTATAATACTCCAAATCCAGTTGGGCCCTCCAGTATCTTCATGCTGCACTACAATGAAGTTTAAAAAAAGAAAAATCAAGTTACCTACTCCCTCACTCATGTCATAGTTTTCTACCCTCCAATCACTTCCCATTGCTCTTAGACTGAACAGCAACATGGTCTGCAGTTCCCTGTGTCACAATCTCTGGTCTTTGCCTCCTTCTCTAATTCTATCTTGCTATTCTTTTCCCCTTACTGTGTTTTAACAACTCTGATCTTAAGTTCCTTGAAAACTCTGTACTCCTTTTGATTTCCTCCTCCCCTCTTTTACCTAATATATGTGCATCCTGTATATGTCTACCCAAGTACCACTACCTTACAACAGCCTGTGTGTCTCCTTCAATCTAGCTCACATTTATGTACTATGCTTTCTTAGGACTAACTTCCTTTCCTTTGGAGCCATTCATGCATCTATAATTGTAATTGGTGTATGTGTGATTATTTGGTATCTCTGTTTATCATTAATGACCAAGTCTATGAGAGCAAGAACACTGTCAAGTTTTGCTCACAATAGTAATCCCAGTGTCTGACACATAGAATATGCTCTATAAATATCTGTTAAATACATAAATGAATGAGGTACCAAGATAGTAATTCAAGGCACAAGAGTAGATGAGAGCACTAAGCAAAATCATGTAGATAAAAAAAAGAAAGGAGTCTAATAGAGGACCCTGAAGAATATCAACATTTAAGGCAGGCCGCTGTAGGACACACAAAGTTGACCAAAGAAGGCCACACAGAGAAGTAGGAGGAAAACTGAGAGAGTCTTGCACCATGGAAACCAAAGAAGGGGAATTTTTAAGAAGGAAATGTGGTCAACACACAGATGTCAAGTAGGAACTGCCAGTGCCCCTTGGATTTAGCAAGAAGAATTTCACTGATGACATTGAGGAAGAGAATGCTAATAATAAACAACCTAATAATTATTGAACACTTATTATTTGCCATGCACTGCTCTAAACTCTTTACATATATTAAATATATTTAATAATCAAATAATAGCCCTGTGAAGTAGAGAGTATTATTACCCCTACCTACAGGGGAGGAAATTGAGACATAGAAAACTGTTTCAATGGAGTAGCTAATACCGATCCCAGACTGCAGTGGGTTGGGTTGAAGAAAAAGTGGAAGGCAAAGAAAGGGAGAACATGAGTTAAAATATGTATTGTAATAAATTTAACTACTAGGAGAGGGGCTTGTAGTTGGAAAGGAGAGTGTAGTAGAGACAGAGGGTGCTTAAGGTGGATGAGACTTGCAGTAGCTAAATACTAAGGGAAGGGGCCAATAAAGAGGGCTGTGTTAAAGATGTAAGAAAGAGAGAGGAAATTCTCAAATTATTGAGTGTCTCAAATCACATTAGTGAATTCAAAGAGAAGGTATATGCTGGAAGAAACAATCCACCATGGCCCCTGAGTATCCCTATACATTCTATGCTTGACCACTCTCTTTAACCAAAACATTTTTTAGGCTGTACTTACAGAGAGAAATGAGTTAGCCTATCTCCTGAGAAAATGAGCAGGCTTATTTCCACTAACTATAAAAATGGTGGACATCCCCAAGCTCAGTGTTTCCTTTGTATAATGCAATCAGTTGTATGTACAGGCACCCATTATAAGCCCTTATGTCACCGATATGGGATATGGGGGGACAGAAGTTGACATAAACAAATGAAGCTTTGGCTACTACTTTTGCCAGAAGTAATAAAGTCTTTTGTTTCTGACCCAGAAGTCTCATGTCTTCTGTCAGCATCCAGTAATAGGCTAACTTGTTAGTGTAAAAAGTGGGGTAAAATCCCAGATCCTGCACAGTTCTTGATAGTATATAGAATAGAAATCACACACATAATCATCTGTTATTCTGGGTTACAGAAAGCATGTCTGTTGCAAAGTGGAAGGACCCGAGAAGCCACAGAAGATATCCCTGTCATCTTCCTCTTTCCCTTATGCCTTTTGATTGCTTGTAGCCTTGAAACTATTAGTAAACCATGATTCTGGATGGATCTCTAGGTAGATCTCTCAAGTAGGTCTCTGGTAGATCTCTGTGTTTGAACCTGATTTGGCAATCTGATCTTTTGCTTCAGCTCAGAAGGGCTAAAGGAAAAGATGCCATGTTAGGGTGCTTTTATGTGATTTTAAAGAACACCGATTATATAAAAACCTAATCCAGGGAACTAACAATTTTACTATATTATTAGCTCCTTGAGGACAAAAAAAGATATATGTTTTGCTTATCACTATGCTTCCAATACTGTGTCAGTGCCCGGCCCATAGCATATGCACAATAAATATATGTTAATAAATAAATAAATAAATAAATAAATAAATTTAAAAAATAAAAATAACTAATAAGTATTTGATGATAAAATGAAAAATAGGGAATGAATGAGTAGTGGATAGCTGAATTTGCAGAGGAAGAGGGCTTAGCAAAAGGGACTGAGAGGGGGCACAGAGAAAATGGAAAGGAGCAGGACATTGCAGAATGCTAAGTAGCAGGACAGTTCCCCTAAGGAGGAGTCTTTTTAAAAGGGAATGAACAACAATATCAACGTTGCTGAAAATCAAATAAAATGGGGACTGATAATAGTCCAGTAGATTTTAAAATTATAATGTCTTTCTGTTATAGTGCAGAATGTGGAGAGCAAGTTAGCCTTCTGGGGATGTCTATTTCTTTAAAAATTTTTCCAAGCCCAGAAATAACTTATTATTTGTTATTGAAAACAGGGCAGCCAAGATCATGCTTTCATGGATCTATTACATTGCTGCCTCATCTATAACATGACCAAATATCACCCCTGAGGACCACAATGTGACAAGGTTCTAGTATATTGTAACACAATATTGTCATCATTGTCTCTCTGTGTGAGGGAGCAGCAAGCAATGACAATAAAGCATGTACATGGAGTTTACTACAATTTTTGTACTTCATAGGATAAGTATCAATGGAAAGAAAGTAAAACTGAGCCTCAGCTGAAACTCATGTAGTTGGTTCTGCTCAGCTAACTTTCTCTATGTCCAGTTCAATTCACAGTCCAAATACATTGATTCTTTTTCAGTTTTTAAGGAATAACCAAACTTTTAGTGGATTGAGACCTAAGGGTGTTATTTCCAGGGATGGATGAGGCTTCACCCTGAGCATTAGTGTAGAAAAAGAGAAACCTTGAATCCTTAAGAGAATGAATGGCATGATCCCCAGGGATTGTAATCTTCCTGACAATGACTGGTTTTGCTTCTCCTTTTTTCTCTAGGTCTAACATAGCTCTAGTATGTAGATGGTGCTAGGTTTTTCCTAAGCAAATGGTAAATAAAGACATCTAGAGAGGTAGAAAAGAGGCCATAGGAGATGAGAGGATCAACATAGGGTTTGGAAATCAGAGGCAAGTAATGAATTATGGTTGGCTAGCTGCCTGCTTGATTGAGATAACTGGGTTGATGTAGACATTATTCAAAGACCTTTTTGAAGACCCTTGAATGCCCAACTCTAAGGGTCTCAAATGGGAGATGAGCACTTAGAGCTCTGTATACTCTACAGGGTCAATGTTCAAAAGATGTGTATTTTCCCAGGTGCTGAGATGCAGGACATAATACACAATGGGGTTCTGTTTGGACAGAGAGAAAGAGAGAGATTGTGTGAGAGAGAGAGAAGCAAGTGAGTGAGAGGGTGTCTTCTTCAGGACCAAAACTTTTCTTCCCCATTGACTATATGTGTCAATAGGAAAACTCTCCTGGGAAAGTGAATGTGAGGCTAGAATTCTCATCTCAGCATGGCTTTTGAATAGATATGCCTACTTACCAGATTCAAGTAAAGAGCAAGGCCTCTTATGGAAGAGAAGGAAGGAGAGATAAACAAGTTGGAACAGCAGGCAAAGAAACTAAGAGTATGCCTGATATGGGGCCTTGGACAGCTCTTGGTCACTGGGCAGCTGGAGAAACAAGATGAGGAGATCCAGAAGCTGGGAATTAAGACTCAGAAAAATCTCAGAAGCCAGCTTCTCTCTTTTCCATTACTTCTAATTAACCTTACCTCTTGTAGTTAAATTTCTCTCGGCATCTCAGCCTAAGGGGTCAAATTAACTAAAATAAACTGGCTGTTTTATCACATATAGAAACTCTACAATTTATACTATGTACGGGACTTTAATAGAAACCATAATAATGATGAATTGATGTTACGACTTTGGAGAGCTCTAGGAATGATTTTATCTGCACAATTTTCCTCCTCTCTTTTTCCAGATTTTAGAGCTCCTCTCTTGTGAGCTGGGATAGAGTGAGGGCCGCTACCACCCGTCTGCCCCATGATCACCACTGAACTATTGGGTGGGTGTAGGGCCTTGGCTGAGACAATCTGAGAACTCCATCTCCCTAGCCACAATGATTAGATCAAGGAAGGTGACCTAAGCCAGATAAAATAACATCTTACTGAGGACTTTTTGCTCAAGCTACCAGGAAAGTAGCACTACTTTTTCTGTACAGTGCTTGAAGTTGCACTTTATTTATATTACAAAGATCATTTACTTTATATTTTTGTGACTATGTTAAATTGTGTGCCACTTCTGTCACCTCTATTTCTTTTCTAATAAAAATTATTATTAAAATGTTAAAAATAAATGATTTATCCAATTCTAGAATTTAAATGTACCTCATAAGATAAACTAGTCCAAACTCCTACATACTGCAGGAGTCCCCTCTTTAACATTTTTAACAAATGGCTATTCAGACTCTGATTAAACATGTCCATCTATAGAGAGCTCTGCCCCTCCCCTGCTTGTGCTATGTCTGTCTGTCTCTCTCTCTCAAAGATAAACATTAAAAACATAATTTAAAAACAATAAACATTATATATTTGTTTATAAGTTAACCCTTTTTGGGAAAAACTATCAGCTTATATTTTTTTGGCCATTATTATATTACATTCTTCTGTTCTTACTCTACACCTTTCCTTGTCTGATGTTTATCAAAACAGGTACTATTTATCATAAAGTATCACACTTAAAATAGAATCATTTTCTTTAAATTTTTTCCTCTTTGCCAACAATTTCAACCAAACTTCTAAGAAAGATAAATTTAATTTAAAGTGCACCTCTAAAGTATCCATGATTTAAGCATTTAATTAGAAATCCATTAAAATAATTGTACTCCTTTTTAATGTAGTCACTTAACCTGTAGTTAAGTGTGACTTCTATTACTATAAAATAGCTCATATACAATCTGATATGATATTGTTTAAAATTATCTCAGAAACATTAGCACTTATAGATTAAGTACAAATGTCCTGAAATCAAGCCTTGAAATTACTATTCACAAAAACTGGTGCACTGAATATATTTAAAAGCCCAACCGAAGTGAAACAATATTACCTTTTTCATTTCTTTTGTTAACTATAGCCAAATAAACTAGAACTGGGAGAATATAATTTAGGAATCTTCTTAAAATTAAGAATAATCTAATAATTCTTTTCTCCCAGCATTTATTTCTTACAGAATTACCTGTTGGTGACTTTATATATATATATATATATATATATATGGCAAAGCAAATGAATAAAATTAAACATAAAAAGAAACCTTTTATGACCCATGACTGACGTTTATCTCTAATCCAATTGTTTTTTGATAGTTTCAACACCATAAGACCTAGACTATTTCCCAATCTGACTCCAGACTTCCATTTATTACCCCATTCCTCTTGATACTTCCCTCTCCTTTGGCTGTAGCTACAGACCCTCATCTAATAGTTTCTCATTCCCAAGAGACTTCCCTCTTTCCACCCAGCTGGGATATTCTGTTGTTCCCACTGGCTCTCCAGATCCCTTCTCCCTGATCTCATCCCATATCTCCTGTGCCCAGTCTGAATGACACCTACCATCCATCGAGCCAACTTAGCTGTTAGGCATAGTGTCTAGAACCCACAATACTTTTAGAGGCCCACATAAATGCTTTAATACCTTAAACTTTTAAGTTAAAGAAAATATTTTAATATATAATATTAATATATTCATTATTATATCAAAGGAGTCATAAAATATACTTTAAATTTTTTTAATACATGAAAGGGTCCATTAAGGCAAACATGCCTTGAGTCCATGAAAATCATAATGTGTCCCTGCCATCACTTACCCTGCTTTATCTCCAAAGACACCAAGAAAGGACAGCATTACTGAAGGAATTCTCACAACCCATTCAGCTCATATTGATTCTCTATTGAATTCTACCATGACTATTCTAAGCTTTTTATGTCACACACACACGCAAAACACCACACACACACACACTCACACACACACACTTAAAGGCAGCTTCATGGGTATGTGAGCAGGACAATGGGAAAGGGCCCTGGCTCTGAAAGGCTCTGTGCTTAAAGTTTAGTGTTCTGTGTTCACCATATTTTATGTTATTTATTTTTTTAAATCGATAGTTCATTGTCAAGTTGGTTTCCATATAACACCCAGTGCTCTTCCCCACAAGTGTCCTCCACCATGACCATCACTCCCCTTCCCCTCTCCCCCTCCCCCTCCCACCCTCAGCTTGTTTTCAGTATTCAAGAGTATCTCATGCTTTGTCTCCCTCCTCCTCCCTAACTCTTTTCCCTCCTTCCCCTCCCCATGGTCCTCTGTTACGTTTCTCCTGTTAGACCTATGAGTGAAAACATATGGTATCCGTCCTTCTCTGCCTGAGTTATTTCCAATGTTTGCAGCGGCACTTTCAACAATAGCCAAATCATGGAATGAGCCTAAATGTCCATCAACTGATGAATGGATCAAGAAGATGTGGTTTATCTATACAATGGAATACTACATGGCAATGAGAAAGAATGAAATATGACCATATTTTTAAAAAATGTTTATTTATTTATTTTGGGAGAGAAAGGGGGTAGGGACAGAGGGAGAGGGAGAGAGAGAGAATCCGGTGCTCAATTTCACGACTGTGAGAGCATGACCTGAGCCAAAATCAAGAGTCTGACACTCAACCAACTGAGCCATCCAGGCACCCCTGTGTTCACCATCTTGAAATATCTAATAATTTTATCTCAGGACTTGTGTTTTGTAAGTGAAGTCAGGTGGGACAGTGCAGCACGAACCAGGAACTTCGAGCCTCAGCTCACACACATCCTTCCATCTCCTACCACCTCCCTCCTCTATGGGGTAGCTCTTCTAAGCTGCCTAGCACCCCTCTCCTGGCCTGTAACCAGTTAGCATTGCAGGTCTCTGCTGCCCCCACCCCTCTGTGGGAGCCTAAACATGGATTGGGGGAGGATCAGGGTATGATGAAAGTCTCTGTGGCATCTCAGCAAGTAACCCCAGCAGCTGGCCCCACACCAGATTACTAGTGACACAGCCCATCTGCAATGCAACTTTGCAGAGGTTAGCCTCCTAGCCAGCACTGATCCAGTGCTGACTGAGCCTAAGCACAAAGAATCCTTGGGGTTCATCCATCCATTGTGGGCAGGAATGTGAGCTGGTAGAAAAGAGATAGGCTTTCTGGCCAATAGCCAGAGCACCATGTCTGTGGTCAGGTATGACATGCACATGCTGAGTTGCAAGGGGGGCACTATTGGGCACCAATGAGTATCTGTAGGTCCCCAAGTGTCCCCATGTCCAAGGAGCACAAGAGCAAATAAAAGACACCATGACAGGATGAGACAGACATCTCTAAAGAAAAATAAGTTTCAAATTTTAGTACTTATAACAACACCTTTTTCTGCTTTTTGAACAAAGACCACACATTTTCATTTTTGTGCTAGGCCCTGGGAATTATGTAGGTCACGTGGCATATACTTCTCAGGATCCAAGAGCTGCTCCCCTTTGATCTTACTGTGAACCTTGAGCTAGTTGATGAGCATTCCTTTGACCTCCCTCTTTATACCACAAAATACTTCCTATTTCCACCCTCTTTCTCTTCTTCCTTTGGGTTCTAATGTCAATTTCTCTACACAATACCCTCAACTTGATTCCATTTCCATCCTTCGGGCTTCATAATATCAGTTATTCTCTTCAGCTTAACCTTCTCCCTCTCCCTTGTCATCAGTTATTTCGCCTTGTGTTTGCCACCCCCTCTCTCCACCATTCTGCTCCTCCTCATCTCCAAAATCCAGGGGTCTCTGTTTCTTGGCCATCTCCTCTTCTGGCAGTTCAGCCTCCTCTCTCATCCCCTCGCCTACCTTGGATTCGCTGTGCTGACTACTCTAATGATTCTTTCTCACATCCCTGAAAAGTTCTTCCCAGTCCTGGGCATTTTCTATCCTCTAACAGATTGCTTACCAGATGGGAGTGACCTATGAACAATGGAGATCTTAACGTATCTGATGTTTTGAGGGTAGAGACTAGAATTCCCCATTGGGATTAACCTTGCCTTTTTCCTAAAAGACATTTCTTTGGTGTACTCTTTTATTTAAGGAGAAGTCCTTCAGGAATCTCAAAATCAATGAGGTAATTCAAATACAGATACTTCAGACTGAGAAGTCAAATGTTCAGTTTAGCTGTGTAAATTAGATGTATTGTCAGAACTTCTACTATTCCATCAAAAAATTCTCCCATATGCAGGAGAGTTTTGTAGACTAATTTCTGAAAGTTGTTGGATATTTGCTGGAAGTTATTGGTATAATTGTAATTTCCAAAATTTTCAGTGTGGCCCTAATGCTTACAGGATGGAATGCAAACTTCTCACATCTGACTTCTGTCAGCTCTTCTCTAGTTACAGCCCTCTTTCCTAGATTGACATCTTACTACTTTTCTTTACATATTTAGGCTGCTAACCATATTGTGTCACTCCTTATTGCAGAGGCTCTTTGCTAGCTCCATGTCCCGGCTCATTCTGATCCCTGCTCTAGGAGTGATCTCTTCATTTCCCAGAGGCTGAAATTCTAGCATCCTCCAGGTTCTGGCTGAAATTCCTCATCTTTCATAAATATTTCCTTGGTACCTGAAATTGGAAATGATTTAGTTCCCTGGAAAAGTACAGTATTTTTTTTGTCCTTATCTCTTCTGAACATACCTTGCCTTAGAAAATGCCCACGACTGGGAAGAAGTACTCAGCGAGATGAGAGAGAATCACTAAAGTTCCAGGACAGTGAATGCAAGGTAGGAAAGAGAGCTAAGAGGTGAGACTGTCAACAGTACTGACATCTACAGAAAGGTCTCAAGTTCTGGGAACATGACATGCTATTATCTTTGGCTACTAGGCAATCTCAGGTAACCTTTGACCAGAATATTTTTGTACTCTCCATTAAAATACAAGTTCACTGAGGGTACAAAACGTGTATAAACTTTTATCGTTGTCATTTGCATAAATCAATTATAAAGTAATTTAGCATTCATTTAATTCCTGGAAGTCAATGAAAAATATATTTAGTGGCCCCATTTGAGGTATATATAGAAAGTGAAGTTGAGACAGGTTAAGCAATTTGGCCAAGGTCTGAGAGCAACTAAATGGCAAAACCCATGGGTTCAGATGCTAAATGCAGTGTCCTTTCTCCTTCATACCACAGTTGTTTTTATGTGGTATAAACACATAAGACTCCTGGCACTTAGCATAATTTCTTGGGCATAGTAGATAGCCAAGAGAGACGTATTAATTAAATAAATGAATGATTAACATACATAAATTTAAATAAAAGTATGCATGTAGAAACAAGATAATTTGCTTACCTTAAGAGAGATCTAGGGACTCCTGGGTGGCTCAGTCAGTTGAGCATCGGACTCTTGATTTTGGCTCAGGTCATAATCCCAGGGCTGTGGAATTGAGCCCCTCGTTGGTCTCTGTGCTGAGTGTGGAGTCGGCTTGAAATTCTCTCTCTCTCTCTCTCTCTCTCTCTCTGCCCCTCTCCCGGCTTGCACTCTCTCTTTCCCTAAAAATAAAAATAAAAATAAAAATAAAATAAAAATAAAAATAAAGAGATCTAATAAAACAATTCACTTATCGAAAAGACAAATCTTCAGGAAAAATGAATTAGTAATGCCAAGAATATAATTGACCAATATCAGAAACATTCTAGTAAGTGTCACAGAATAGACTTAGATTTAAGTCATTCATTTTAGAGAGTGGATCTGATTTGAAGAGGGAGAACACTGTTAGCACCTGATGTGACAGAGTAAGGAAAATGCATTTTCAGGCTTATCATTTAAGAGTTTCTGACTGCAGGCAAATACGATATAGATGAGGTTCTCAATAAGAATTGAACAAGAAAGAGAAATTTGTAGGGGCTGAAGTGCTTTAAGTAAAGAAAACATGCATTCTGGCCCCTACGCTCTTTCTTCCACTAGTGTTCTGAACGTGATTTTGTGGATTCACAAAGGGAACACAAATGAAAGAGATGGAAAGTACAGGCTAGTAACATTCAAAGGGAAGCAAAAGCTGTCTGGATTCAGGCTGATAACACTGAATTTGTCGAGGGACGGATTCTCTTGAAATTCGCACTTGATGCTCAAGAGGCTGTACCAAGAATTATCAGCTATAAGAAGGCACTCTAATTTAGCTTATGAAGCAGGTATTGCTTTGGTTGAATGGACATTGATTAGAAATTGGAAAAATGTGTGTAGTAGTAGGTCAGGTTTTTGTAATGCATGCCTTAAAAATGGAAAGTTTAACCCCAAATAAAAACTTTATTTGGAAGTAGAGTTTAATTTAGAATATTGTACCTATTTATGAAGAACTTGGCATTTGCTATTATATAATGTTGTGGAGGAACTTACATTCTCAAAAAAGAAAAAAAAACACAGAAGAGGCTCCTTCAGAAAAAAAGGAACATATGGAAGAGAAGGATGTAAAACTATTTTAAAAACAGAATAGATTTATTTTACAGTTAATATCCTAGTCTTAAAGAATATCTAAATATGAATAAAATATTTAAAGTATTGCAAAATTTAAGCATTAAATAATGAAGAAAAAAGATATCATTTTGATCTTAAAGGAAACAAATAATATAAATTATCCATGTATTTTAATAAATAAATGAACTATAATAAATCAAATAAAGGTATCTTCAAAGAACATCTATTTACATGCTTCAAACTAGTTAAATAAAAATTGGGAGTTCAACCCTACTGGAATACTATGCAACAGTTTTTAAATAATAAGTTCTACTTAAATGTGCTGGCATAAATTTGTGGGTCAAAATGGCAAGTGAGAGAGAAAGTTCCTGAATATATATGGCATGATATGGATGCCTACATATAATCTATATATATGCATATACATTAATGCAAATGTTTAGAATCTATGAATGTATACACAGACTTTTTTTATGCAGATGCATATAAGTCTGTTTTTGTAAATGCTTATAAGAAGACCATTAAGGGTACATACAGACCAGTGGTTAAATCTAAAGGAAAAGGTGAGCACAAAGGATAGGAAGAATTACTGAAGAGAGAATTTCACTTTCTCTTTATTATTTATACATATTATAACGAGAATGAATCACTTCTATAGGTTTTAAATTACATGTATTATGTCACCAAGACTGATAACCAAAATCAATGGCACCTGGCAGCTAATCTCTATCAAAGATTGAATACATTTCATATTCTATATATAATATCATGGCTACAACTATGCCCTTCCTAGAGGTTTCCTTTAATTTCTTCATTAACTTAAGATAGGTTACAAGCAAGACATAATGCCTACATTTTAAAATCTGAACTTAAGGCAAAGAGCACCAATATTTGCCCCATATTGAAGATTTTTCAAAATTTTGATGCAGAGGACAAATGCTCTTTTTTCAAGGTATAATGTATTCCCAAATAACTGCTACAAAAACCTGGTAGAATAAGCTACATCTAATAACTATAAAACAATTAAGTTTTGGTGGGAATGACTCTTTACTACTTTATTAAGGTTTTAGCCACAAATTCTATATAAAATAAGAAGGCCAGAAAATGTAATTCAAAACTGAATTCAAAACTGATGTAATTTAAAACTGATTATTGCTCCTTCAGTTTGTCTTTTACTTCTGAATTACATTTGATAGTTGGCTAGTTGAACATTCTTTTAGCTATTCCACAGACAATAATTACCCTTCCTTCTATTCTGAATCTTTTATGCAAACCATATGGCACATTTAGAAATTTTGCAGGCTTTAATTAAAAGTGCCCATTCAAATTAAACAAGGTCAAAAGAGAAACTATATTAAGATCTACCAAATATTTTGGGGGGAAATACACATACGAACAATATAACAGATGCATTGTCGGTTAAATCTATCTGCAATCTTCATGTTGATTTTTCATACACAAAAATTCAGAAAACAAAGCACATCACTGGTTGGGCTTCTAAATATGGAAAGAAAGCTAAAATGTCAGGGATGCAAAGAGGTAGGAGAAGAAAGCAGCATCTGCTCTATGATTCTGTGTGCCAGGGCTGTGAGTATGCCTCAGCTCAAAACAGCTTGATGCAGAGTCAGTGCACGCATCCAACTCTGTTCATGATATATGCGTGTGGTGGACACTGTGCTATGACGCTCCGATCCCCCTTCAGGAATGAAGGACTCAGACCCCAGGTGCCGGGAGTCCTGCCAGTATAAAGAGCCTTCTGCTGTCACCCCTCTTTGGAAACTGCTGTCACCCCTCTTCGGAAACTGCCTCTGCTAAAGACAGCCTCTTTATCCAAAGATGTGTCCTCTTCTTGGGCCAGCCCAAATCCAATCACTGGTGTGTGCAGAGTATAAAAGCCCAGTCCCTGGCCCGAAGTCAGCAAACTCTAAAGGGCCATCTCAACTTCAGAACTTCCCATGAGATTCACTGGAGTTTTGTGTGACTCCATCACAGCCCATTTTCTTCCTATGTCCAGTCCTGTTTCCCTCCCTTCATTTCCACAGTTGTTGATCCTAAGTGTACCCTCTAATAAAATTCATCCACATTAATCTCCATCGAGTCTGCTTCCTGGGAACCTATCTTGCGGCAGTTTATTTAAAATTGGGCCAGAAATCAAATTTGAAACACAATAATTTGCAAAAAATTTTTTTCAAAAAAATATGGTAAAAATGCTAATGTTGTAAATAATTCTTATTTTCATGTTTCTATGGGCATTTAACATATTTCTGGACACGTATCATGTTTCTGTGAAACATTTTATTATAATTTTTAAGGAGTTTATTGGGGGAAACTGTATTGAATTTCCTTTGTAAGGCTCTCATGAGGTGAAAGCAAAATATATTTATAATAAAGAGAGATGCAAGTGTAATAAAAAACCAGATGTTTGTTAAATGGAAAATTATCTACATTTAAAAATAAGTATCAAGGTCATTAAGGTGGAAACCTGCATTCAAGAATCTGGACAAAGCCCTGTAGGCGTTGTAACTGAAGAAGGAAAAACAGCAAAACAGTGACAAAGTCTTAACCAAAAGATATATAAAACAATATCTAGGAAAGATTATTTTTAATAGACATAGTTAAGTAACACTAAAAACTGTATTTTGTTAATGCTTATTTATTTTGAGACAGAGAGAGAGAGAGAGAGCGAGAGAGAGAGAGAGAGCATGTGCATGGAGTGAAAGAGGGGCAGAGAGAGAGGAAGAGGGAGAATCCCAAGCAGTCTCCACACTCAGCCCAGAGCCAGATGCAGAGCTTGATTCTCAGGACCTTCAGCTCATGACCTGAGCCAAAATCAAGAGTCAGACGATTAACTGACTGAGCCATCCGGGTGACCCAACACCTGCATGGAGATTAAGAGTTGGATACTTAACCTACTGAGCCACCTAGGCATCCCTGTATATTTTTTTTATATGTTTTTTGGACCTAATAATGACAGAGTAGTAGTAATGCTGTGGGAGGTTATGTGGAAGACACAAAATATTAATACTTAGCCTTGAACACCAAGATACTTAAAATGTAGCTTATTAAAACTTCCCCAAGAAAAGCCTTTTATGGAAGAGGGAATCAAAAAACATTATAAACTGTGAACTCATGTTTAACTAAAGATGTAATTCTTTTAGCTGAATGGAAAGTCATATAAGGGAAAGCTACTTTTCCTCAATTTCATCTAGTTATTAATTTACGTTTCAAAGAGAAATGAACTCTTTTTTTTCTTTATTAGAATCACCATTCTTTTGATTTGCTACAAATACCTGATAATTATTTTATGTAAATCACCCATATAAAAATTTAACTTTAATTGTAAACAACTCTGAACACAGTACATTCAAAACTATCTCAAAACTTTTTGAAATAATAGTATTTGGTGTAAGTATAAAATTATAGAATAAAGATTTTAAACATTTAGTTTTAAAATATATTATTTGAAAGTAAATTTGAACATTTGATGTCATTTTCTTTCCTTTATTAAAAATCTAATAGGGCTTAACAAATTTAATTGTTCAAAAATATATGAGCCCAGAAAAATACTTTAGATTACTTTTAAATATTCATACATCAAAATGTATGTCTAATATTCTCATGAATATTTTCACAGAAATTTAATGCACATCTTTCCAATTTAAATCACACATTATCAAAATGTCATCCTGAAAAGTACTAGGCTGAATCTTTTTATTATCAATTTTTGAAAGCTTTTCTTTCAATTAGAAGCAACTTACATATTAAAAGGTTATTGTTTATTTCCTCATACCAAACTCACAATGTTCAAGACCTTAAACATAACTCTTTTTCAATTAATACGGGGAAAAAAGGAGTCATGTAGCAATTGCTCTTAAAAACATTTCTAAACATAGAAAGCAAAGCAAATTAGTTGACAATATAGTGAATATGGTTTAGCATGCTCATTAGCATCTTATACAAACCTCTTAGAATACTTTATTTAAAGCCCTGATAACAACCTTAGGGGATAGAGATAAGAAATCTTTTTATATACTCATTGCCAGAAATATTAGGAAGAGCAGAAAGGGTTAATTTCCTTTCCTCCTCCTCTATTCCCACCTCCCCCCAAAAATAAAAGACAAAGATTCTCTTTCTGATATTGTTGGTAATACTCATTCTAAGATTTATTTACTCTTAAAAATATGTCTGTCAACGAGCTCAATGAGAAAACAGAGAAGTGAAGATCAAGTTTACAGGTTGGATTCCAGTATGAAATCTAAAGGAATTACTCATGAAAAGTTATTGTGCAGGAGCCATTTACCATTTTGTACCCTTAAGCAGCCTTTATATACATGTACATTTTGATAAAAAAAGGAAAAATTAAATAACCTGGTTACAGCCCATATGTGAAAAGCCAAAAATTCATTTAATGCATTTGTCATTGTACATCAGCCAGGACTAACATCCTTATCTAAGGTGACATAGTAAAACCTTCTCTTCGAAAAGAAAAGTAAAAATCAGAATTTTAAAATGTAGAGCTTTACACAATCTTTTTTATCTAAAGAAATAGGGCCTTACTCTGTGCTTACTGAAGCTTATCTCATGCATAAACATTTGAAAATATTTTCATGATTATAAAAGTAATACACTATCATTGTTGACAAGGTCCACATTACTCAAAAGAATTTTTAAAAAGGAAATTAAATATCCCATAATGCCACTATTGGGAGAGAGTATGGTAGCATTTTGGCATATTTCTTTCTAGTCTCACATATCTGATGTATCTAGATTTCTATCTTTATGAATTTCTTTCCCAGACCCCATATCCCTATCCATATCCATGTGTACTTCAATATCTACTTTATTTATTTTTCAATTTCTCTGTATATATATATCTATGTATCAGGTAGTAGGTGAACCCCAAGTCACTCTCCCATTTCCTTGGATCTTCCTTCAAGGCATCCTTGCAGGAAACTTTCTCTCTTTTTTTTTTTCAAGAAGGAGAGAAAAAAAAAAAAAAGCAGAGTTCTCCATCTCATTCCAATTCTGTACCCGAAGCTGGCACAGTCCCATCACTAGCTAATTAGTTTCTCAATCCTGTTGGTGGCTCTAGTTATCTGCTACATTTTCTTTTTCATATAAAGTTCAAATGCTGCATGTATCTGTATCCTGCTTTTTTCCCCACTGGATATTGCATTATAAGCATTTTCTCATGTTGTAAATATATTTTCAAAATTACTGGGTTATTTATATTTCTAATGAACTTTATTGTCTAAAGGCCAGAGCTAAATGAGAGGAACAGATCAGAAATCAAGAGACATTTAGTAAAACTGAAGAAGAGGTGGAATAACAATAAAAAGCAGACCCTATACTTCTAAAAGGTGTTGTGTTACATCGTTTTGTAAAGGTAAATTCATGTGTGTATAAATTGGGTTCCTGGAGAGGCAAAGCTAAGTCATTCCATGTACTGCTTAAGAATCCAGGGAAGGGTGTTTTACATTTGTGATAGAGATTTTTTTTATCCCACACCAGGAGAGACAACTCACGTCAGTTTTTACTTGTTTTGCTAAACCAAATATAATATGCACTGATCTCTATCAGGTAAAAAATTCTCAGGACAGCACCAGTCATGGGAAATGGTCCTGCTCTTTGGTCCCCAAGCAGCCACTCATGTGCAGGGCTCTCAAGGGCTCTCTGTAGACAGTATTTCCGCCACCTCTGTGCCATGCTTGGGAATGCGTCGGGCCCTTTTTGTTAAGACTGGGAGAATTTGCACCTGGAGGCCACTTTCCTGTGGCTCCCACTTGTCCCTGGACATTCTGTGGTCCTGGGGCATGATGCTTCTCTCCCTGGAGACACCATTGTGTTCATCCCCACCCCACGTCCCCTGCAGCTTCTTCCTACTTCCTTTTCAGACTGTTTCTGCCTCCTCCCCCTTTCCAATGCTGTTGAATTGTCTTCACACCCTAGAGTGCAATAAACTTCTTTTGAGGTATGTCGACTTACACAACTTGCCAGTGTGGCAATCATTTCATGAAGCAGTGGGCCCAAAACTCAGGGAAGGGAGGCCTACATGCAGGTAGGAGAGAGAAGATGAGATGAAGGAATGAGTGAAGCGGTCTTTTCTCACTCTCTTGACTTTCAAAGCCATGGCAACAAGAAATGCATTGCTGTCATTACTTCAGCAATGGATTATTTTTGTTACCAATAATTTGAGTTTTGAAAAGTTACCATTTAATTAAAAAGATTTTGCACCTAAACATAAAAATACCTCTGGGAGCCTTGCTTATTCTAAATGACTAACTGCTGAAGATCCTGAGATTGTCTTGGTATTGCTGTAGAATTCTTATAAACAGAGGTACATTAACTGATTGCTTTACCCAAAATACATCTCAATCACTTAGGATAGAACTCAAAGACCACAAATCGTTCATTTGGCTAATATTCCTTAAGTCACTCAGCATGCTACCATTTGCATGTTGTCAAAGATTTAATGAAAAATTCAGAGAGGACTTGATTACACAGACGATTTTGATTATTGGGGACTTTCTTTACAATACTTTCAAATGCAGCCTGTTTTGTTATAAGTGTTCCTGGAATGAGAATTAGCTGATAAGATGTTGATAAATAAGGGAATTAGGTCAATTCGATGCATTGGTTCAGATTCTAATTTTTCCCAACATATTAGCTTTTTTGTCCCATCACATACCAGCAGCTTAAATGGATGCCAAACAACTGAAATACAGAAAGTGTTGCAAACTAAAAGCAATGCCCGCTCGCTCCATATTCTTCTTCTGAACTTGCTTGCTCTTGGAGGCATATGCACTTGGTGTACTTTGGTCCCCTTGTTCAAAAGCTTCAGCCTTTCCTTACTCTCTTTTTATCAAGCTGTATTCTCTCTTTTTTCCTTTTTCTGTTTCTCTTTCCCTCTCTCTCACACACTTTTTAGGGTAAGGTCCTATATTTACTACGGAATTTCTTTTTTATTATTTTAATTTGTCTTTTGAAGCACAGTAGTATTTTTATTAACATGGTTGTGGTATATAGAGCTTTGGTTATAAAGTTGCATTTGGTTTTAGTAGTGTGCCCTTCATATTTTTATAGTTGCTTTATTTTTAGGGCTCTGGTGGGGTTTTGTTTTTTTTTTTTTTTTTTTTTTAGGAATTCATGTTACAGTAGAAAGACCTGTACATTATGCTTTCTGAATCTTTTAATAAACTTATAAGGTAGTTAGGGTTTTTTTTACAGATGAAGAAACAGAGGCTCAAGGAGCTTAAATCATCCATCCATTAGCAAATAGCAATTAATGGAGACTGGAGGCTACAGTCCTGACCTGCTAATTCCTATTCTAGTGCTCTGGACACAATACCAAACTCAACATCTTTAATAATTATCTGTATAAATTATTTTATTAATTATGGCCTGCTTTAAAATGTGGCTTCTCTTGTTGCTTTATATTAGTAATTTGGGCTCTGATGCTTATTTGTTTTATGTGTTCATGGCTTGTCTGCCTGGCTACTCTTATTTCTGACTCCCTGTATACCTAGAATACTCTCTTCCCTCCAGTTCCTATCCCCATCCTGTCAAAATACAAACACAATGAATCAAGCACACTGCTCAGACCTTGAAGTCTTAAGAAGAATGTTCCAATTCACAAGTGAACACCTATCACCGCACACTGGACCTGGGGTCTCCATAGCCTGATGTTTGCTGGAAATAAATTACAGATCTTCCCACGCGAAAGAAAAGAAAGCAGGCCTGGTTAAAGAGGGCTTGTGAATTATCAGATCATCTTGTTACCCTCACTATAGCTACATAAAATGAATCAGTACAGACTCATTCACAGCTATGCAGTGTGCCTTTATTGAATACGTCTCATGAATCAAGCACATTTTTAGGCATCAGAACACAAACAAATGTGACACAGCCCTCTGCTCTCTAGCACAAAGCAGAAAAGACCCTTCCACGGGAAGCCAGAATTTAGGGCAGTGGTTCTCAGACTTTACCAGTATCCAATTTACCTGGAGGATTTGTTAAAACAGATTGCTGGGCTGCAAGCCCAGAGTTCCTGGTCTTTAGGTTTAGGGTGGAGCCTGAAAATTAGCATTTCTAACCTCCTCCTGGATGATACTGAGGCTGCTGGCCACATAAGCTCTAGAAGCTTTTATTATGTGTAAAACTGGAGCTTCATAATAGTGCATAACCCGTAGGATTGTCTTGAGGATTAAAGTAGCTGATAGCAAAGAGCCTGGTACATAGTGAGAAGTCAATAAATGTTAGGTTCTCATATTATTTTTATTATTTTCATTATTATTAAGGGGTTTCAGGAGGATTCTTCTAGATTCTCTCTGTCCTACCTCAGAATGTCTGAAATCCCTTTAACCAAAGACAAACTGATAAAAATTAAATAAAATTCTCCATGAGAGTTTACTTCCAGTAATACTAGGAATTAAATCAGCGATATCATATCCTTCCTTTATTCTGTCTTTGATACGGTAGAGACCACTGGGGCTCTAAAAGGCATTGATAAAGGTGAAAGAATTATGTGAAGAGAACATAGAAGCAACAACAACAAAAGAGCTTGAAGTAAAAAAGAAAACTTGGATATTCTCCTGAGGTCTGCCCTATCCCCACTTAACACACAGAATTTCCTTTCAACAAATAGAATTCCATCTACATTCTATTTGTATCTGTAAAGCTCATTATTATTTTAATAGAAAAATCATTAAAGAAGAAAATGTTGGACTTTTTTTTTTTCAGTTGAAGTTCTGTTGTTTCAAAATTCAAGCTGTGTCCAGTTCTGTTACATGACAGGCCCCCTGAACATTCCCTCAACAGGGCATGACACGTGTGGAAAATAAAGTTATTGAATAAGAAATACAGAAAACAATGATTGATCTCCCATAGAAAACAGCTGCTTCTTGTTAGCAGCTAAACAAATGTTCTCTCTCTGGGTTTTACAGAAGTCTTAATTCTGTATGGAAGTAAAAAAAAAATCCAACGAAAGCATATATAGTCTAAAAGGAATATTAGCAAATGCTTTGTATCAAGATAATTTCTTGGAAATTTCAAGTCCATAAAAATCTTGAAACAACAATTAATACCTATAAAAGGTGATGTTTCCCCTAGGTCACAGAAAAAACGAGACATTTGTTACAAATGGGCTCTTCAGTACACATAAGATGATATGGGAAAACAATCGAAATTCAAAATGACTCGAACAGTAGGTACCACCAGTAAATGAATATAGTACTCACGTGATAAGTTATTTTTTTGGTTTGGTTTCTTGCTAAAAATGTGATGCCCTGTGGGCCTCCTGGGTGGTTCAGTCGGTTAAGTGGCTAACTCTTGGTTCGGCTCAGGTCATGATCTCACAGGTTCGTGATTCGAGCCCCACATTGGGCTCTGGACTGACATTATTGACTGCTTAGGATTCTCTCTTTCCCTCTCTCTCTCTCTCTCTCTCTCTTTCCCCCCTCCCATATCTCAAAATAAATAAATAAACTTTAAAAAAAAAGATGTGATGCCCTATTTAAGTATATGAAGAATACAGTTTCTTTGGCTTATAATTCCTAGATGAGATTTAATTCTTATTCCAAAGGGGAGTACAGGGTTAGGTTTCTGCAAGCCTCTGGTCACAACATTTTCACCAATTTATCAGTATGTAATGTTGTTTTGTGTATGTTTATGTATAAAAACACCATACTTAATATATATACATATATGTTATATTATATTAATATATAGTAATATATATGACATACATATATATATCATTTTAAATAGTACGATCACTAACAAAAACCACACATATATGGAAAACATAGACCAAAGAGACTGCAAAAAGAGCACTAGTTTACAGTCTGAAAACTAAAATAAGAAGACTGTGTTACCTTGTTTGACCTCAGGTGGGAACATGTGCATTGGGTGACTCAAATTCTCAGCTGCTCTGTGTATGTCCACAAATGACTATGAAAGCACTGTATTGATTTGGGGGTTAAAAATAAAATTTAGTGAATAGGTGAATTTGCACATAATGAAGATTGACTGTATACTGTTCACCATTTTGAAGATCTTGCTCCATTTTCTTCCAGATTCTACTATGAAAAATCATCTGTCATTTTAGGTAATCTGTCTTTTTTATCTTGTTGCTTTTAGGATTTTCCCCTTACCCTTGATGTTCTGAAGCTTTGCTATAATGTAAATTAAATTGTATATTTTTCTTTAATTCTGGAAAAATGCTTTTTAGCTATCATCTCTTCAAATATTATTTCTCTGTCATCTCTGGGTCTCCTAATATACATATTTTAGAGCTTTTCAATATAATATTATATATATCTTAACTCTTCTTTCATATTTTTCATTTCATCATATCATTTAACTATGTGCTAAATGAAACCTTCAGCACTATCTTTCAATTCTTAAGGTATATCTATAACTATATCCATAATTTCCATGAGTTTTATTTTATGATCTCTTATTTTAGATTCACATTTGCCAGTTTTGGTTTTATTTTATTTTCCTTTATTTTTTTAAACTTATTTATTTTGAGAGAGAGAGAGAGCGAGAGAGTGAGCAGGGGAAGGGGCAGAGAGGGAGGGAGGGAGAGAATCCCAAGTAAGTTCCATGCTTTCAGCACAGAGCTCGATGTGGGGCTCCAACTCAGGAGCCATGAGATCATGACCTGAGCCAAAATCAAGAGCTACATGCTTAACTGACTGAGCCACCCAGGTGCACCTTGAACATACTTATTTAAAAACCATTTGTATCTAGTAAGTTATTTGTTTGTTGATGGAACTATACACATCGTGTTCAATGCTAAAATTTTTAGCTCTTTTCCCTACATAGCATTGACTCTTTCTATGTGCTTTAGAATTTTAGTTGGCAAGTTCAATTTACATGAAAGCATTTTACTTTCTCTGTTGTCTCTCTGAACTCATTCTTCTCCATATATCAGTTTTGCAGTCACCTGCACATAGATTCTCCAGAACAAGTGTTGCATTAGGACCCATGCATTCCTGGAATAGGACTATCATAGACACAGTCTCTGAACAAGCAGGTGGCTTGGCCTAGTTCTGACTCCTCCTCACCATCTGAGGTATGTAAATTAGAACAAGCAGCTTGAATCAGTCTCCTTTCAAAGGTGGGAAAATTTGTTTCTGGCCCCTGGTTTTTGGTCATGAGTTTGGCCTTGATACCCTACTGTTAAGGGTGGGGTTGTATCTCCCTAAAATTTATATGCTGAAGTCCTAACCCTCAGTACCTCAGAATGTGATCTTATTTGAAAATAGGGTTATTGCAGATGTAATTAGTCAACTTAAGATGAGGTCATACTGGAATAGGGTATGCATCTAATCCAATATGACAGGTATCTTTATAACAAGAGTGCCATGTGAAGAGAAAGATACCCATACAGGGAAAATCATGTGATGGTGAAGACAGAGATTGGTGTGATGCTTCTACAAGCCAACAGACACCAGGTATTGTCAGCAAAGTATGACAAACTAGGAGAGAGGCCTAGAACAGATCCTTCCCTGGCAACTTCAGAGGGAGCACAGCCCTGCTGACACTTTAATCTCAGACTGCTGGCCATCCAAACTGTGAAACAGTACATTTCTGCCATTTATTTTTTCATTTTTTTTAATGTTTATTTATTTGGGGGTGGGGTGGGGCAGAGAGAGAGGGAGACCTAGAATCAGAAGCAGCTCCAGGTTCTGAGCTGTCAGCACAGAGCCGATATAGGGCCCAAACCCATGAACTGTGAGATCCAACCTGACCAAAGTCAGTTGCTTAACTGACTGAGCCACCCAGGTGCCTCCATTTCTGCCATTTAAACCACCCAATATGTGGTACTTTATTATGGCAGCCTTAGCAAATGGACCCACTCTCCACTGGGTTATTTCAGTCTTTAAGTCCAGTTCCTGGTGTCTTGCCTGTTTCCAGACTTGGAACCCAAAAAGTGTGACTTCGGCCAACTCCATTCACACCTGCTTACAACACTGTGATTCTCTTTCTTTTTTGTTATGTTATATGGAAAAGTTTGCCTTTTATTTTTATTTTTTTAGTTTGGCTATTCTTAATTTCAAAAACTTACCTTATTTACCGCTAACTACCAAATCTCTGGAAAGGATGAAAGAGTTTCATATGAGAATTCACCATAAAGTCTTTTCTGCAAGTATCTATTTTAAAAGTATTCTGTAAGAAGTATATATCCCAATATATATGTGTGTATATCTATATCTACCTATTTATATAGAAAGGATATTTTTGGAAAAAAAAGAGATATAACAATATATATTCTAATCCATAGTTTTAAGAATATTTTACACAGGGAAACAAAATTATGAAGGAAAGAAAAGAAGAGAAAGTGAGGAAACAAAGGAAAGGAGGTACTATTCTTCCACAGAACACAGGCCAAGATTCTTCTGTATACAGATTCAAAGGAACAGGTAAGACTTAAATCACTAATCAAAATGTATTATAATTTCTGTTTGCCTCTGATTAATATGAATATTCTTCTGATCTACTGTTCTAGATCCAATGGTTCCCTTAATTCCTCCAGTGTGTACCTTTCACACATATGTCTGTTTATAGAAAAACTACACAGGCTGAAAACAGGTCCCCTAAGAAATGGGTGTGGGTGGTGCCAAACTTCTCAGGTCTTCTTGGAAGCTGGGCGTGATGACATAGTTTGCTACACAGGGACTAACATCCATATGCATTTGTGCTATTTTCACTGATGAACAGCTTGAGAAGGATTCATTAATAAAACCTTTCAATGATTCCAGATTCACAGTGTCTGCAAACATCAGCCATGACCCAGAAACAAATCAAAGCAACCTAGAAAATTTTAAATAGACTTGCACTTAGTTTGCAATGTGCATTTAAAAATGCTCAATAAACCTAGGATCCAGGTCATACTTTTAAAAAATAGACAATAATTACATAAAGTAAATGCAATGGAATGCTCTCTCGCCAAATTCTTATCAACTTTTTACTGTATTTATTAAAGGAAGCATTCCTGGGATATTAGCTAATTCATTTTCAACTTAAGGTCTTCATTAGAGGGATTATAAATATCTTTGCACACATTATATGTTTGGAGGCAGGTGGCACTGTAGAAAGAGCATTAGATTTAGAGTAAAAAAAAAAGGCTAGTTCCACCATTTACTGATCACAAGCAAATTTTTTAATCTTTCTAAGCTCCATTTTCCTCACAACTGGAAGTAGGAATAATAATACCTTCTACTGAAATAGTAGGTTATGTAAATTACAAAGTGTTACTCAACAATAAATGTTCATTTACATCATTATAAAAATTTTAGGGGAAAAACAATGGAAAACAAAAATAAAATTTGGCATAGACTAATGATCTCCTTGAAAAGTAAAGACACACCACACTGTAGCAATGTTATTTCAACTTATGAAAGGGTATAAACGTGCCTAGTCAGAATGTCTGAGAGGCTCAGGTGATATTGGGCTCAGAGAAGCTGGTTTCCTGATCTTTCTGATTCATGTTCTGACCCTCAGCATGGCAGATTCAGTGATTTGAATGTATTGGTTCATATAGGGGACCTGAGAGACCAAGGGCATATCAGTTCACATGCATGCCTATTTACGGACATATTAGTAGCTTAAAAATCTGTATTGTTCTTCATAATGAATCATGTGCCTGGGGAGTAGATCTACTCAAGAAACCAAATGATAGATGAGAAGCTGGCCTTATCAACCTGACCCAAGAATGTCACATGCCTTTAACATTTAATGCCCTCAAGCTCAACAGATCCAGTGAATTATTTCTCCATTTTTGAGCAAGATGAACAGATAGGAGTCTCTTTCTTGGGCAGAGTCAGAAACATTCCATTAACCAACATGTATTTTTTATGACCCAACAGTGTCCTGGGCCCTAGGTAGATATAAAGATATAAGAAAAGGTGGCTGTACTCAAGAAGCTTTGAGTCTAATAGACAAAGGCGTGACCACTAACTATAATAAAAGTAAAGTGAAGTGAGTGTTGTATGAATTTTGTGCGAGTGTGCTGTGAGTAGCAAAAAAGGAAGGGAAGGAGGCTAGCATTTCTGGATGCTTAGATTTGCAGGGTAGAAGGTATTCCCACACAACCTCCCATCCAATTTCACCCTTTCAACAATTCCGTGAGATAGAGATGCAATCCACATATCAACTACAGTCACTTTGTTCTCTAAATTCTAGAGAATATTGGCTCCAGTAGTCTTTTGCTGCAAATGGCCCTCAGTTGACAGGGTCAGTGGATAACCTAGGAAATTATAGGCTCGTTCACAAAAGGCTTTTAAGGCCTGCCATAGGGCGTAGAGAGAGTAGTATGAATGTCCTTGCTACTTTGGTGTTTTCATTTATTACATGTTATAAATCACACATGTTTATTTTACAGAATAGAATGTTTTTTATGTTTCAATACTTATAACTATGAAATTTTAATTATTTAGTACCCCTCTACCCTTTATTCTCCAAAGTGGTCTACTTTGGCCAAGAAATGTAATGACTATCTTTCTATGACCCCAACACTCATCTGGACCAGTGTCCTTGGGCAGCCATCTACAGGGAGACTCCTAGAATAGTTGTACCTAACCTTGCAATCCCACCCAGCCATGGGCGAAGAGTTTTCTCTATTGATGTTTAAGTGGAGCACACAACTGCCAGATAGTGTCCCAAACCTCAGCAAGGACCAGAAGAGCTTTCCATCCTCAACCAGACCAAGAGATTGTCAGTAGCAACCTGGAAAGGCTTAACCCACCATCTCACTGACCTCACTGGAAAAAGGTAAGATTTTATGCCATTAAATCTCTTAAATTACTTTATCATGATCATATTTGATATTTAATATTGCCTATTTGCCAGTGAGGAAGAAAATATGGATTATATTTTCTCAACCAAATTCTGATACACATTAATAAAAATCACCTTATGTATAAATATATTTATATAATGAACGATATAAAATAAATATATATTTAGTAATGCCCTTAATAAATTGCCTTCATTAGGGTCACCTGGATGCCTCACTTGGTTGAGTATCCAACTTTGGCTCAGGTCATGATCTCACGGTTCGTGGGTTCAAGCCCTGCGTTGGGCTCTGTGCTGGCAGCCCAGAGCCTGGAGCATGCTTTGGATTCTGTGTCTCTCTCTTTCTCTCCCCCTTCCCTGCTCATGTTCTGTCTCTCTCAAAAATAAATAAACATTAAAAAAATGAAAAGCATTGCATTAATTAATACTTCTACCACCACATTTTAAAAAATAAATAAATTGCCTTCATTAAAAAGAATAAGCTCATTAAATCAGGACATTCTTAGAAAAGTTTGGATGATATCTTCATCTATGTAAAAAAAAAATAACAATGCCTGAAGTAAGTGGTTCCAAATTATAACTCATTTGATGGATTCTCCTAAATGATCCAAAATTATTCTTCTCTGGCTTTAGAAAAAGAATAACAACCTAGATATAAAAATAAATCCTCAAATCATCGTGAAAAGGTATCATTAACCAAAAAGGGAATGTTTCTGACTCCCTTAATATGGAAAATAGCAAATTGAAATTAGCATTAACTGAGCAACAAAATTAAATTAAAAAAATATTGCAGATCTGGTCACAGAAAATACCGTGAACATAGCAAGTGGGAATGAGTCATGGGCAAAGTCTAATTTGAAAAGTCTAGGTGCTACTTGTCATATAAAGATATTGTATAAACTCCTGTTTATACAGTATAACAGTTGCTATAATAACCCAGGAGCAATATCCAAGAAACAAACAGATACATCAAAGTGTAAAACAGGTCTTGTAATTATTACCTTTCATAGTGAGGCAGGGGAGCACACTGCTTTCTATGAGTAAAATGAGTGATTCTTTCAGAAAAACTAGATTGTCTCTGCAGGACAGGAAAAACTGTCATTTATGAAATTGTACCCAGGAGCTGAGGATGTTAATTTATCTCATTTTGTCCCCCTTGTCTTATGCAGGATTAGGTAATCATCAGGGATGAAATAGGGAGGACCTCCAATGAAAGCCAGAGGAAAAAATGACTTCAAACATGATATGTTTGTAACTTTGCCCTACATATGGCCTAATGGTCTTTGGGAATTTAAAATAATTTTGGATAAGTGATCAGAATTTTAAAATAAACAGATTCAAGAGTTAGACATATGACATTTAGAAGCTAACAAAAAGGAACAAGAATACATTAATGTTCATTCTAATTCTGTAATTTCAAATTTTCACTACCTGATCCAAAATGGCTTTAAAGGCTCAACTGACCTACTAAGAACCGAGTATGTTGTCAAATTTAATGCAAAACTATACAAGAATGGTATCTGATGGCTAAGTTGTACAATAAAGAATAAATATTGGCTGGAATTCTACTAATAAGTGTAGTGGAGAAGGATGACTAGTAGCAAGTGTATGAAATCCCTTTCTCTTTTTGTTATTGTCACTAAATCTACTATGGGAGCTAGTAGTCTAATAGCCATGGCCTGGATCTTCTTTCATTGTAATTAATAATAAATGAAAATTTGCTTCTGTGTTTTAAAGTTTTTTTTTAATGTTTTATTTTATTTTTGATACAGAGAGATACAGAGCATGAGAGGGGGAGGGACAGAGAAAGACCAAGGCACAGAATCGGAAGCAGGCTCCAGGCTCTGAGCCGTCAGCATAGAGCCCAACGTGGGGCTCGAACCCAAGAACATGAGATCATGACCTGAGCTGAAGTCGGAGACTTAATCGACTGAGCCACCCGGGTGCCCCTGCTTCTGTGTTTTAAATTTAACAAATTTACATTTTATCAATTTTCTTGAATTGAATATTTTTACTGGCTGTAATATATTGTTAAGTTTAAGGAAACTAAATAGTGCCATTTTAAAAATGTTTATTATTATTACAAAATATTACATGTTTGGGGCACCTGGGTGGCTCAGTTGATTGGACATCTGACTTTGGCTCAGGTCATGATCTCACAGTTCATGGGTTTGAGCCCCGTGTCGGGCTCTTGCTGACAGCTCAGAGCCTGGAGCCTGCTTCAGATTCTGTGTCTCCCTCTCTCCCTGCCCATCCCCCGCTAATGCTCTGTCTCTCTTTGTCTCTCAAAAATGAATAAATGTTTAAAAAAATTTAAAAATACAACAACAAAATATTACATGTTCAAGGGAAAAAATACACACACACACACACACACACACACACAGTACAGAAGAGAAACAATTGAAAATAAGTCTCGCTTTTTGACTGCTGTCTCTTATCTTCCCAGATTCTGACCATACTCTTAATAATTTGCAGTAAATTCATCCAGATCTTTTCATATCAGTTCTAACACACACACACTTGCACACATACACACCAAGATTAATACAGTGCAGACAATCTTTCATCACAACTAAAGTAACTCTCATTCTTTTTGATGATTAGTCCAATCTTTTTTATTAAAATTTTTTTAATGTTTAGTTATTTTTGAGAGAGAGCGAGAGAGAGAGCTTGAGAGTGGCAGAGAGAAAGAGAGGGAGGCAGAATCTGAAGCAGGCTCCAGGCTCTGAGCCGTCAGCACAAAGCCCTATATGGGGCTCTAACCCATGAACTGTGAGATCATGACCTGAGCCAAAGTTGGATGCTTAACTGACTGAGCCACCTAAGCATCCTATCTGGTGATTAGTTCAATCTTAATTTGCTAATCTCTTATATTAAGGAAAGAAAGTCTAGGTAAGTAAATACTTTTATAAGCAGATCTAAGGCCCAGAGGATATCCTCCTAGATAGAGGAGCCAATAAAAAAGACGATTATATGTAAAAGACCATTACATGCAGCTATATTTGTTCATTGTTTGTCCCTTCTGTGAACACTGGGACAGAGACTCTGGCTTTTGTGTTTCATAAAGTGTAGTCAACTGAGCAAACACTGTATGAGTATGGTGTCATTTGTAATACATTTATGTTTTAAAAGCTGAGAGGTATTTTTATTTTAATCAACTGTTTCTTCTCATGCAGAATCACTTAGAAATGTCAGCACTTTCAATGAACTACATATTTGAGGAAATAAACATAAGTCTGTACTTTGAAAATAAGAATAAATGCAGTTTTATTTGTTATATTACTCCAAATAGCAATCTAACTGGATTTTTGAATAATTGAGCTCCTGTCCCTTCAGCTAGTCTGTTCATATTAAACAACCCCACTAACATTTTGCAGATAATCATGCCTAAAGTAGTGCTTCAAATTGGGCTGTTAATGAGAGTGCTGGCAGATCTGAGCTTCTTGCAAAATCTATTATGGATTGTTTTAAAACTTTATTAAGGTTATATCAGATGGGTCTATAAAATACAGGGATGTTTCAATACAGAATGTGACTTTTATTAGTCTTCTCATGAAAAACGGCATCAGTTTGATTCGAGATGGCAATAAAAAATATATAGCCTGTTCTAGGGAACTCCATTTCCCAGATCTTGAGATTTGTGATTAGTAGGCAAAGAATTTATATCATATAGCAGGCAGGGTAATGGACAAAGTAAGATTTACCTTATGAAACATTTCCATTGAAAGTCAAATTTCTACAGCCTGGCAGATATGGTATTCCTCCTAATATTTCTTGTAAGCACAGTCAAGGATTATATATACTCTATTGTCGTGCTTAAGAGGAAGAATGAGATGACCCATTTACAGATGGTTAATAGTTAAGTTTGCTCAAAAATTCTGGAAAATGCTTGAGAGTTTCATACCTATCTTTACAACATCTGAAAAAATGGAAGTTAATGCCATATTGTAATTTAGAATATATTCAGTTCAAACAAATTTAAAATGTTCTCTCTCCTTTTACAAAATAATTACCAATTCTGTATATGAAAAGGATTCCTAAGCATTTAGGTTTATATACTGGACACGGCCCACTGATTTTTGTAATACCTCTTCCTCCATCCTCTTTCAACCTAAAAATATTCTTTTTTCAAAGAAATTTATCTGTTTAAACTTAATATCATAATTTTTCTAAGTCTATTTTTAAGACAAGAGTAAATATAAACATAGGAACTCACACACTAGAAACTAATCATGTTTTCCGGGAGTCTCCAGAGAAAAATACCTGCAAGTGTACGGACTAATTTTTCTATTAAATTTTGATACAAAATTTGTGTTATGCTGTGTCTTGAAAACAGTTCCTTTTAAGAAGTGCAATTCTTCATTAAAGCCTTACTAAATTCTATCCCTTCCTACTACTTTACTCTATTTTCTACCCATTCATTCCTTTTCCTAACATTCATTGAACATTTACCGAATGCCAGCCCAGTGCAAAGCATCAGTCAGGGCTATAAGAGAATTAAGACAGAATTCTTTGGGGGCACCTGGTTGCCTCCAAACTCTCCAACTCTTGGTGTCAGCTCAGGTCATGAGTTTGAGCCCTTTGTTGGGCTCTGTGGTGCGTCAGCGCAGAGTCCACTTGGAATTCTCTTTCCCTCTCTCTCTGCCCCTACTTCACTTGTGCTTGCTTGTTCTCTCTCTGAAAACAAATAAGCTTAAAAAAGAATTTAAAAAAAAGACAAGATTCTTATCTTCAAGACATTTCTAGTCTGATGGGAGAGACAATTTAACAAATAAAGATAATATACCAGGTGAATTTTTAATATAGAGGGTTTGCTCCAAGGCTGAGGGACTACGGAGAAATAAGGAGACTAAGTGTTCACTAGATTCTTGGAAAAATTGAGTCCAGGCAAATTCGGAGAGAAGATGAGAATGGGCTGAGTATATTCCCTCCATCCCTAACCTCCAGCTCCAGTTTGCCATTAAGCTATTTTTCATCATTTTGTCTCCTCCCATTTTAGTGATAATACTATATAATTATTAGGGAGCATATTGGCAGTAAATTTCTCTACTGCTTGACCACATCTTTTTTGTTAAATGGGACTTCGGGAAATATGATACTTCCCAATAATTGAAATTATAGTTATTAATGGCTTCAGAAGAAGGAGAAATTACATTTCTACCTACTCTTACCTTTAACATCTATCCCAATATCTTGTGTTTCTTTCTGTAGTAGGACATACTCTGAAGATTACTCATCTGGTTAAGTCTTACCCCCTTGCCTAGGCTGTAGGTTCAATGGGATTTAGGAAGATTCCAACATACCATCAACATCGCTTCACAGTATAAAAATTTTTCACATTTGCAAACACTTTTACTATTTACATATCCTTTTTACTCACACATGTTAATGTGGTTCTTAATAAAAGGTTCCCATGAGTTTGGTTGAGCAGATATTATTAATCCCCACTTTAGATATGAGAAAGATGATTCTGGAAGTACAATGGCAGAGCCTATACTAGACTATGCATTTTTTTCTACCTCCTCATGATGCCTTTCATTTACTTGCCCTAAATTAAATTACTTCTAGGATTGATCATTATTACAGAAACAGGATCTGAAAACTAGCCAATTTTTAAAATATCCATAGGAAGTAATATTCCTCACTGTCAAAGGAAAGCATTAGTGATATTTAGTTTTTCTTTTTTTAAAGATTATTTATTTATTTTGAGAGAGAGACAGAGAGAGAAGGAGAGAAGGGGAGGGGCAGAGAGAGAGAGGCAGACAGAGAGAGAATTCCAAGCAGGCTCCATACTGTCAGTACAGAGCCTGATGTAGGGCTCAATCTCACAAACTGTGAGATCATGACCTGATATGAAATCAAGAGTCAGAAATGTAATTGACTTAGCCACCCAGGTGCTCCTAGTTTTTCTTAATTATACATATATTTTACATACATGTTAATATTTGTCCCATGCTCTAATAAGTCAGTGATAAAATCATAGTATGTGATTTCTGATTTTAACTAAAAATATTTTATTGAGTAGCAGAATTATTTTTCAGCTGAATAAAGGCTGACATATCTAGTCCCAGAAGGCAGTGGCATGTGTGTGTGTGTGTGTGTGTGTGTGTGTGTGTGTGTGTGGTGGGAGGCACTTTGAGATTCCTAAATATAATAATAGTTTTAATAGCAATGCACCAGGAAATCAATTAGAGTTATAGTAGCTAGGAGAACAGTGAACTAGAAAATGATTTTCTTCTATTAAATCAATTAGGAAAGATTAAGTCTATGTAGTAAGTGAGTGAGTCCATGTGAGTATGAAATTGTCAAAAAAAATTTCCTCCACAGAAAGTTGTGTAGAAGTCAACCAAATTTAGTTAAGGACAACAATATACCCAAAGATAATCCACAACCCAGTATCCTAAATGATTTGAGGACATTTGATTAGGATAAAATAAAATGAAGTAAATGATAATCTTGACAGCTGATCAGCAAAACTGTCAAAGACAGAAGAGTGATATGAAAGAAACAGTTGACTATAATCTTTCCATCTCTAACCTTCCACTAGAGAGTTATGCCTATGCCATCCAGGAAATACCAGCTAGATGCCATCTGGGAAATACTAGCTCGCTGCATCTGGAGACTTTTCTCAGGTTGACAGTGCTGAAATGTAATTTGCCTCCATCCAAGCTCAAGTCTTGCCCCTCCATTTATGTCTTCTAAGTGCAGGTGAATATGTAAAATCAGAAAATAACATAATGCTTTACACTACAGTTTATGCAGCATAGTCACACTAGCCAAGTCAAAACCACAGTTGTTTGTCAAGCATGAAACTGCATTTGTAGTAAAAAAAAAAAAAACAACCAAAATCCTCAAGAGTGTATAAACATCAATGTCTTTTCTTCTTTTAGAGGTCTGTAGGTTGTCTGTGGCTCCACTAAGCTCTATGCCTCATTCTGGGACTCAGATAAAAGAGTAGCCTCTCTCCAGGACTTGCTTTCTTCATGGAAGAGGATAGAGATATTGAATTACATATTCACATTTAAAACTTCTGCTCAGCTTTGGGTCCAGGAATGGCAAGACCAGCAAGATTACTACTGCTGACTGTGGGCAAGTCTAATAAATATGACTTGTGTTTTATCTCAGCTACAGACAAATCCTTTTGTAGCTCAGGTGAACACCCCGCCCCCCTTGTTTGAAATATCCTATAATCTTTGTGCTCTTGCTGCAGTTCTATGGGTTCCATATTTTTCTTTTCCCAATCCAAGTCTAACTGGATTGCAGAGTTCAGTTTATGATTATGAAATTAAAAAGTAAACAACAAAAAATTATTAAAAACAAAACTTCTGTTGAAAGCTGGTGCCGTATCACTTCCACTCAAGTGCTATTGACCCAAGCAAGTTACATGACCAAGTTGGCAATGGGTAGGAGAAATAACCTACTGCACAGGAGTACCCATGTCTCTATATTAAGGACATGTATTTATAATCCTTTTAATGGGGGAAAAGAGCATAATTGGGAGTTGTGCTGATTGTTGCTTTATTACTGCCCAGTTTCAAATTTGCTTTTTCCCGCTGTGTGAAAATGGATCTGGGTCTTTTAAATAATTTCAGTTTCCCTACCAGTTGATAGTACTAGAGAGACCTGGTAAAATAAGGTGTTCTCTTCCTGTTCCACCATGCTCTCTTAGGAGGGTTCCTGAGACAGCTTCTCCAGTGGCTGGCTCCTTAGCACAAATGTCTTCACCAGCAACTTGGTCTTGCGGTGCACAGGGTTTCCTACAAACCAGCTTTGCTAATGCAGTCTGTTTGTCCAGTGTTATGCTTCAGCAGAGTGGGCAACGTCTCGAGCATTAGGTTGCTGCATTTGTGCATAGCTCTTCCAGTGCCAACTCCTACATTGCAGACAGCTTCCTCAACTCCCGGTTCCTGCAGTGACTGGTGACCATCAAGCCCCAACAACCAGCAGGTTCCCCTGACACACCCTTTGGGCAATGTTGTAGGGAAGAGACACCTCTCCATAAATGGTTTTCTCCAGCACTCTAGAGAGCAGATTCTGGCAAGTTCCAGAGGTCATATTTCCAGCAAGTTTTGGTGGCCACCACAGTGGCCTCTCTGCCATCCAATGAGTCATGACCACACCCTCTCCAACAATGTCTGGATCTCTTCCAGAGATCTCCCCAGTCTGGGGAACCTCTTCTTGGAGGGTATGTGGCTCAGTCTGGGGTGGTAACTGATCCTGTATTCTCTGATGTACCCCATACTTCTTACTGTCTAGTTACTCTTTCTTCCCACCTCCCATTAGAGTTAACCATTCTTTGCATTAAACTTCCCATGTTCAAATTACTATGTGTTTCTCTCTCTCCTAATTGGACTCAAGCTGATACAGGAACCATACTATTATCTATCACAGAGATCTAATACATGGAATTAGTAATATGAAATTTAGTATTCAATGAGATAAATTAACTTATTTACTCGCACATAGGACCAAGATTTCCAGAGTTTGCTGGTTTAAGACTCCATTTCTCCTGGGTGTGTTTGGATGGGCTGCCATCTTTCTACAGTTTTCTGTCCAAGCACCTTTGATTGCCAAACTCTTTTTCAAGCTCTGTGAGTAACTTAAGGTTATGGTTAACTCTTCCCATTTCTCTGAGAACAGAATTATCTCTATTTATTTTTACTCTTATTGATCTTGTGTTGATTTTCAGAAGATATCTAATTTTCTTTCTCACTCCAACTTCTTGAGCTTGGCCTCACTGGGATCCTCACTTATGCCAATATCATATGTACATTAGAAATGAGCCATAAAAAGCAACTTTTAAAAGGCATCATCTTCTTAAAACAGTAATTGCTTTCATTTCTGATACATTTATTAACCAATGTAACTACTAACTGAATTATGTGAGTGTGTGTGGAGTATATCTAGAAAACATACAGGTAACATTTTTTATTAATATGTGTGTAAAGTAAGAACCATATATGCCTTTGTAACTTAGAATTTCTTTCCTGAGAATCAGTACATAAAATGTAAACCATTTTATTGGGCAAGAAGGAACTTAAATTACAGTTTTTATTAATATATGTATATAATTTTTACAGAAATGTTTATTGAGACTGCAGCTATTCCTCTCAATTTAAAAATGAGCAATTCAAAGAATTATTTAAGGAAATATATAGTATTTTATGTTCTTGTCTAAAATTTCCTCTAGACGGACTACTGATGTGAATAATGGATGACAATAAGTTCAACATGAATATATTGAATATAAGGTAGGTAACGCTGTGCTGGAGCTGTGGAAATCCCAGAGAACTTTCATTTTTTGAGAGACACAGAAACAAGACCTATATGGAAAACAAGGTTGTCTGAAAGCTATGCCTAAAAGGCAAGTAGAATCCATTGCTTCTATAATGTCTGATGCACTTCAGTGGCTGCTTATGTTTTGTTCTTTTCCATCCTCCAATTAGACATGATCTCCTATCTTATTAGATGCCTTACCTTCTCTGTGTAGCCCCAGGACTAGTGAAGAAAGGCTGTGGGGTTCAGAGAAGAAGACTTTATTCCTCATTAACCTCTAAAAATCTCTTCCTGGTCTCTTTCACAGAATTACAGCTTTTGGATTACATTTGAAGTTGTAGATTTATGCTTTGTGAATTACAGAATTTATAACCTGGAAGAAGCTTCAAGATTTCCCATTCCACATGTCCCATTTTACAGATGAGAAAATTGAGGCCCAGAGAAGGGAAGGAAGATCCCAGTGGGTGGATCTGAAGTGATCACTGAAGTGGTCTCCTGATGTCTATATTGATGATCTTTACACTGTTGGAGCTCCTATGGGCAACGAGGGCAGCTCTTTACTGATATCAGAGAGTACCACGTGTGAAAATGAATGGCAACTTAAATAGCTACAGCTGAAGAACAAATGCTGGCCAGGGGCTGTCTGCATGTTTTGTGTGTTATGCTGATAATGTGTGGCTCCTAGAGATCCATATTGCTATCTAATTTAAGAACTATCACCCATATTTGTCATATTCCTCCTGATATAAACAAGAATATATAATTAACATTCTGAGATTCTGAGAGTATCTGTGCATTTTAAGCAAAAGTTTTTCTTTTTTTTAAGCAAACATTCTTGTTTGTTTGTTTGCTAACTTGTTTGTATATAAAGAGTCTTTAAAAGAAAAACTGTCATTGCTCACTTCTATCTGCAAGCCATCTGGCAATTCCATTTTCCAATGACAACCAACAAAAGGAAAACAGGAAAAACAGTAACAGGAACAAAATTAAAGACAGGTCATCTTATTCAAATAGAGAACTTATTTACAAGCAGATTTGAGCAGTGCTAAATATTGTGCCCTAACAGCATAATTAATAATAACATTCAGGAGAAGTTTTTATCTTTAATCTTACTTCTCATTAATTTGAAATTGAGTTAACTTACAATTTAATGGAAAAAAATAGGAATTAGCATAAAAAGAGCCTCGATCTATAATGAGGATAATAAGCAGCCTCTACCAGATGGTAACATCAAAACCTATGGCAGGGTCACACACAGAAATCAAGTACTGATTTTCAAATGAGAAATGATGAAGAAATGGACTATAATTTTCTTATAATGGTAGAAGTTTTTATATAGATATCCTAATAAATCTGATTGGAATGTAATCTTTCTGTTCATTACCTTTTCTATCATATTACACTTGTCATTTCTGCTATCAATAATGCATTCCATATTATTTATCATCTTATTTACAAAAACATTGCCATTTTCCCTTTCCCTTTGGTCTAGTGTGTAACCACAACTTGCCGGTTCTTATCTGGTTCTCCATCTTATGGATGCCAACAGCTAGACAATCTCAGTGGTCTCTCTGATATGTCCATGTCATCCTACATATCATTGCCAGAACGACTTACAGAAATTACATTTTTATCATATCCTTGCTCTACTCAAATATCTCTCATTGAAAACCACACTCCCACCTATGTTCCTGTGGAATTTACCTCTTGAGTTGAAGCCATTTTCAGTTCAGCACAAACAAATAATTCATGTGTTCCTGGAAAATACTCATAGTCATCCAATAGGGCTTCTATCTTCAGAATATGCAATTAAACCATTTGTCAAAGGGAATTCTATAAAACACTAAATCCTTGAGTTGTAAATTTTCACTTTCAAAGATTTCCAACCATATTTCCCTAACATGTTTGGGAAACCTGAGTTAAACAATGTTAAATGATTCCTCTTTTGTCTGGTTTTCCTCAAAAGAGTTTTGATATACAGTGTTCCTCTTAAATATTTAACTATGGAATCCTTTTAAAAAATGTTTTATTTATTATTTTTGAGAGAGAGAGAGAGAGAGAGAGAGAGACAGAACGTGAATTGGGTAGAGGCAGAGAAAGAGGGAGACACATAATCTGAAGCAGGCTCCAGGCTCTGAGCTGTCAGCACAGAGCCTGATGTGGGTCTCAAACTTACAAACTGTGAGATCATGACCTGACCCGAAGTCAGACACTTAACCAACTGAGCCACCCAGGCGCCCCTATGGAATCCTTTTCATGAAGCCAGTTGCTTGATGTATAGCCATCCATATGCATACCCATATAAATATCTATATTTCTAAATCTGATTTATTTATTCAAAGTAAAAGCTCTAGAAAAATTAAACATAGAGTTACCATTTACTCCAGCAATTATCCTCCTAGGTACATATCCAAGAGAAATGAAAGTATGCATATACAAAAACTTGAACACGGATGTTTAGAACAGTATTATTCATAATAGCTCAAAAATGGAGACAACCCAAATGTCCAACAGATGACAAATGGATAAACAAGTATTGGTATATCCATCAAATGGAACATTATTCAGCCTTAAAAAGGAGGGAGATTCTGACACAATCTATAATATGGATGAGCCTTATAAGAAAACACTATGCTAAGTGAAAGAAGCCACGCACAAAAGGCCACGTATTGTTTTATTCCATTCACATAAAAGTCCAAAAGAGAGAAATAGAGAGATACTATTGCTTAGGTCTAGAGGGAAATGGGGGAGATAAAAAGGTGACACTAAAAGGTATAGGTTTTCTTTTTTAGGTGATAAAAATATTCTAAAATCAACATGGTGATAATTGCATAGTTTTGTAAATATATTAAAAACCATTGCATTCTCTACTTCAAAAGGATGAATTGTATGATATGTGAATTATATCTTAATAAAAGTGTTTTTTGAAACATTCTAAAAAATGTCCAGAATAGTAGATCATATCATATCACCATTCTATAACTCCTCACCATGGTTGTATTTCAAGTAAGGGCTTAGTAATTATCTGACAAATGAATTAAAAAAAAAAAAGTCTAACAAAAGCCTTTCCACTCAGCATGGTCTATGGACAACAACATCACATTCTCTGAGAGCCTGTTAGAAATGCAGATTCTCAGGCTGATCCCATACCTGCTGAGTCAGAATTTGCATTTTAACAAGTTCCAAGATAATTCATACGCACATTAAAGTTTGAGAAACACTGAACTGGGTATCTTCTAATTGTTAAGAACACTAAGCTTTTACATAGCCATTTTGCTTTCTCATGCCTTAGGGCTTTTAATAGGGATTAAATCAATTCACTTTTAATAAGGACAGCATCTAATGAATTACAATTAACCTAATTTTCTCAGCTGTAGTTTTAACGTTTCCCAGTGCTCAGTCAAGCCTCCAAAATGTGATGATTATTTAAAATATAAGAAATTATAGAAAATAAATAGATAACTAGTTCAGATCTTTTAGCCCCTTGAAAATTACAGGCATACCATCTTTGATATGCATAATCATTGATTTAAATGCAAAAGTTAACAGCTAACTTGTTTAAAAATACAGAAAAAATATTTAGATCAACATATTTTCTTATTGATGAAAAGCAGTTTATAACCACCTTTTTTTCTTGCTATACTATTGTTAATATTTTTTGATGAACTAACAGGAGTCATTTTGGTCATCCTCAAAAAAAAAAAAATATATATATATATATATATAAAGTAGAGAAAGATTTTCATTTTGCACCACACTTCTATAAGCTTGTCAGAATGAGAGAATTTTATAACTGAGAAATATACACATATAAAATTCATTCCTGTCAAGGATTATTCTTCCTACCCCTGTCTGCATGCCCACACAGACAGGAAAACTTGAGGCATTCTTGGTTTTGCTTTTCTCCATCCCAGCCCTGAAATGGGCCTCCTCCAATGAGCAGTACCACTCGGCATTGTTAGGTGGTCTATCATTGGAGTGTTCTCAAAGGGTTTTCAAAAAACCCAACTGCTTTTCTCAGTTTGTAAGACAGACTATGAGTAAAAATTAATTTATGATCAGGTACCCTGAGCATTTCGATAAATAGTCACAGAAGCCCACACTTTTTTACAAGGCCAGAGGACTAACATCTCCCTTGATAAAAAGAATGGATAAACTCAGTGAGAACTTTAACCAAGATCTAAAATGAATCAGAGTTGAATAATTCAATAACTGAAATGAAAAATACACTAAGTCATTAATTCAACAACAGATTAGAGAATGAAGAACAACATATCAGTGATCTGGAAGACAGGGTAATGAAATGCACCTAAGTTGAACAGCAAAGAGAAAAAAAAAATTAAATGAGGATAGGTTGGGGCACCTGGGTGGCTCAGTTGGTTGAGCGTCCGACTTTAGCTCAGGTCATAATCTCAGGGTTCATGAGTTTGAGCCCCACATCAGGCTCACTGCTGTAAGCCTGTTATCACAGAGCTCGCTACAGATCCTCTGTCCCCCTCTCTCTGCCCTCCCCTGCTTGTGCTTTCCTGAAAAATAAATAAATATTCTTTTTTAATGAGGATAGGTTACGGGATGTCCAGGATAATATCCAGCATACTAACATTTGGATTACAGGAGTCTCAGAATGAGAACAGAGGGTGAAAGAGCCAGAATACTTACCTGAAGAAATAATAGCTAAAAGCTTCCCTAACCTGTGGAAGGAAATAGACATCCAGATACAGGTCCAGGAGTCCCAAATAAGATGAATCTAAGGAGGTCAACACCAAGGCCCATAATAGTCCAAAAGTCAAAGATTAAAGATAAAGACAGAATCTTAGAAGAAGCAAGAGATAAATAACTAATTATGTACAAGAGAAACCCCATTAAGCTATCAGCTGATTTTCCAGCAGAAACTTTGCAGGCAACAAGAGAGTGGTGTGGTATATTCCAAGTGCTGAATGGAAAGAAACATATAATTAAGAATACTCTACCTGGCAAGGTTGTCATTCAGAGTTCCAGGAGAAAAATACCAAAGAATCCAGTAATTCCACTACTACCCAAAGAAAACAAAAACACTAATCAAAAAGATATATGCACCCCTATGTTTACTGCAGCACTATTTACAATAGCCAAAGTACGGAAACAAGCTAAGTGTCTACTGATAGTTAATGGATAAGATATTATACACACACACACACACACACACACACACACACACACACAGAGGAATATTACTGAGCTCTAAAAAGGAATGAGATTTTGCCATTTGCAACAACACAGATGGACCTAGAGATTATTATGCTAGTTAAAATAAGTCAGACAGAGAAAGACAAACATCATATGATTTCATTTCCATGTGGAATCTAAAAAAAAAAAAAAACCTAAACAAATGAACCAACAAATAAACAAAAAAAAAACAGAAACAGAATTATAAATTCAGAGAACACATTGGCAGTTGCCACCGGGGTGGGGGATGGGTGAAATAAGTGAGGGGGATTATGAGGTACAAACTTCCAGTTATAAAATAAATAAGTCATGGGCGTGCAAAGTAGGCCTGCATAGGGAACACAGTCAATAATATTGCAATAATGTTGTATAGTGACAGATGGTAACTATACTTACTGTGGTGAGCACAGTACAATATTGAGACTTATTGAATCACTATGTTGTACACCTGAACGAATATAACATTGTTGACATTGTATATCAACTATGCTTCACTTAAAACAAAGAATATTAAGCCTATGTTATGCTTCTTGATATAAGGTAAAATTTAAGGGCCATGAACTTAACTTTGGAAAAAAGATCCCTTGCTGCCTACCATTCCCAGACATTTCCACACAGCAATTTGCCCTGATTGGCTGCTTCTGTTTCATTGTGTTTTACAAGTGGCAGGAGCTACTGAAACAGTAGGTTTGTGGTTGGTTAACTTTTGTCCTTGGCATACTTCCACCAAGAGGCCCCTGTGGGAGGTGTTTTGCTTGTTAGCCACAGACTTCTGGAACCTCTTTTCTCTAGTCTCTCTCTTTTGGCACTACCTATAGATGCTATAACTGCCATGAATCTATATGTCCGTAATGAAATTTGGAAAGTGAACCAGCTCATCTTGGAGAATTTATATCAGTTACAGTCTCTTTCAGTTTGCCTCACTACCAAATACACTTTTGACTGTAAGTGTTAGCTGAACGCTACGGTGTTGAAATGATCTCTCTGAATCATTAGAGGAGAAATGATGAGCTTTGTTTAAAAGATGAAATTAAAAAGAGATACAGTGGATTTCCCCTTTCATGGGAAAGTTTCAGGTTTGATTTACATTGTGTTTTCTCTCTAGTCTAAACAACATAGATACTTAAGAATACCCTTAGACTTTCTACAAAGAAGGATGGTGGGTGTGGCAGTGCCAAGTTTGCTGTTAAAATCTTAGATGCCTTCCAATGTCAAACAAGAGAGAAGGCTGACAGCAGTACTCCAATAGGGGAATTTTTTTGTTTTAAGAAACTAAAGAAATGGAAGGAGCGTTGTTCAGTCCCAAGACTGAATGATTAGTGTCTAACCCTGTTCTTACAGCCTATTTTCATTCAATGGTGTGTTATCTCTTTGTCTGGTTAATTCCCATAGCACTTTGCCTGCACCTGCCTTATATTTACTCCTGCGATCTTACACTGTAGCTATTTGTTCTTCCATCTTAAATCTTTTATTGAACTGGAAACTCCTTGGAAAGAGAAAGATAACCTTACGTGTATTTTTATCTTCAACAACATATAACTTTGGAGGAAATTTAAAAATGAGGAAAGGAAAATTTCTTGACCATTTTTATTCATTAGGCAAATGCAAGATATTAGTATATGAAAGGGTACAATAACAAATTTGTGTGCCTCACCTTACTTTTGAATTAATTGAGATCTAATCCAAAATACACAGATGTGCACAAAATATAAGCTTTCTTTTTGTTAAGGTTGAAACTGGAGAAGAAGATTTAGGGATATAGCAACAATGAGCTTCCTAAAATTGTATGCAGAATCAAGCAAATGTTCCCACCTGGTTACAGGTGTAGCTAAAAATCCTCACTCTTCCCCATGAGGGGCTCTGCCCTTGTTAAATATACATTATAACAGAGAAGACCAGAATGAGCACTTTTGCAGGCATTTGCAGATCCTAAAGAGGAGATAGGAAAATGGGCTAAACTCCACAGTTTCTTTCCCCAAACACACAAGTTTGCTTCTTCAAATGTGTCAGTGAGACAACTTGTTCCTTCTCCTCTGGAAAGCAGGCAGTGCGTGAGCAGACAGAAAGATGTCAGGGTTGTTAGACTGATGAACATCCCTCTTCTGTGGCCATGAGGTAGAGGAAAGGAGGTTTTTTCACCACAAGGGGTTTTCATACAACATCTCATTTAATCTCTCAATCTATATCAGGTTAGGTATAGTTATTCTGGTTTTATAAATTAAGAAAGGAAAGCCTATAGATTTTAAGTAACATGTTCTAAGCTTCACTGTTAGTAAATGCCAGTCAATATTCAAACCCAAAGTGTGTGCTCTTTGTTCAACGTGGTCCACAGTGGATGGTCAGACACATGTTTGGTGAATGAATGGATGGGTAGATGGATGAAAAAGAAGAAAACTTTGAATACATTTATGCATCAACTATGATAAATCCCAAGAATTTTAAGTGACTTAAGCTTATAAACATATTGAATTCCATACTGTAAATATGTCTTGATAAATTCAAAAAGGATAATTTTTACTTTAGTTTATGAGCGAAGACTCATAACTGTACGGGAATTTTCTCAAACAGTTCTCCATTTATATCATCCCAATAGATTGTCAACTTTTGGAGGTCAGGGAAGTACTACTACTACCACCTTTACATCCTCCCTCACACCAGTAGATGTTCGGGAGGCCCTTTATTAATGACTATTAAAAGAAGCAATGCACAGAAGTAGATAAATCCTTAATAATTTCTTCATGTGAATTTTATGAACTCAAAACCAAATATCTATGCATTTATATATGTGGGTGGGTGGATGGATGGATGGATTGAGAGAGAGAGAGAGAGAGAGAGAGAGAGAGAATATTTTTTTTCTTAAAGTGTCAACAGACTCTGGTATTGGGCATAGATTTTTTTACTAAGTTAGGGAGGGGCACAGTAGTATGCTGTAAGTGTGTGGAGAATTATTGTAAAGGAGGAAACTGATTAGCTAAGTCTTTCTGAACTAAGAAGACAATAAAATCAAAAGGCTGAAACTTCAGCAGAAGCAAAGTAGATTACACATAAGGAAGGCTTCCCTGATCACAAGGGTTATTAAACAGACCACTGATCAGATCTGCAGAACCTCTTCCCTTGAAGATCTCTGAGAGCAGGATACACAGCCAGCTGGTTTAGATACAGTGCCGCTTGGAGGCAAAGAGCTGGCCTGCATGAGCTCTCAAAGCATATAATAAAATTACTTGCACTTACATTATCACACAATAATTTTATATCTAAGACTCATAATGATACTGAAGCCCTGGGTCAGAAGAAACCATATTTTATAGTACTCCAGTATTCTCAAACTTTGCAACACAGTGCTGAGCACATAGTAGTTATCCGATGAATGTTTATGGACCAGATTGATCAGTAGAATGGCAGTTGGGAAAAGAACTGGATTATTCCTAGCTCTGTAAATAGTCTGAAACTTGGAGGAAATCAATCAATTTCTCCAGGTCTTCATTTGCCTCCTCTGTAGATCACAGCCTCTGTGAGTTGAATCCCTTTGGGACCCTTGTAGCACTGTGACTCTGTGGTTCTGATTAACCTGATCTGTATCCAGTTCACACTGCCTATCAATATTATAGAAAGGAAATATGAGAAGCTTAGCTTCTCGTGTCATTCTGTCCACCAATTAGCATTTTGAGCTTGCTCAAATCATTTAATTTCCCTGGGATTCCATCTACAGACGTCTTATTTTAGCCAAAAATTCTATAATTCCATGACAATGGCATACCGAATTATACTGTTTATTAATACTATCATTTCTATTGTTTTTCAGGAAAAAGAATTGGCTGGAAATAGTATCAAAATTATTTTTAAATATTTCAACAGTCCATTTATTAAATAATATACTTTAATGTCCATTAAAGTATATTATTATACTTTATAATATATATATAATTATATATTAAAATTAAAAATATATAATTACATATTATAAATTATATATATAATTTATATAATTATAAAATAATATATAAATAATATATACTATAAATAGTATATAAATAATCTCCCAAATGTAAGATTTATCTCAAATATCCAATCAATGTTTATTATCAGTTCACTTATTAAAAACACAGTAAGGTTAGTTACTATTTTATTTAGAGAAATTTTTTGACTCCATGGGACTACTATGCTGAAAGGGACATACTAGTTATAATGTTGCACCAATATGCAGAAAGTTCAGAAAGTTTAAACTAAGCTAAAAGACTTTGATTTGCCCTCTAGAAGTAAAAATGTGATTTACCTTTTCAAATGAAACAGACTTGTTATCAGCAAATATTTACACAAAGACCTACTGATAACCAAATGGTTTAACTAGCCAGACTTTAAGTGACAAACCCAGCATGATTAGAATCTTTAGATAAGGAAGTGAATAAAGGTATACAGATTGTATGCTTGTATGCATTTATATTTGAATGAATGGGTATTCATCTGCCCATCCATTCATTCAAAAACATTTACGGAATTCTGCTAGGCTCTAGCCACGCATTAACTGGGGATGCAAAAGTGGTAAGACATGGCCTTTTCCCAGAAGATATTCCCAATCTAAGAGAAAGTACAAATGTGTAAATAAGTACAGTCCTCTGCGAGTTCTATACTAGAAGTGAATACAACGTGAAGGGAAAGAGAGGGTAACTAAAGGCCCAGAAATAAGAAATAATAGATTCAGCCTTCCCAACCAGAATCGCAGGTGTTGGAATCAGACACACAATGTGCGAAACATTAAAAAAGAAAAAAAACAGGATACAATATAAACGTGAGCATACAATAGAAAGAAACCTACAGATTTGAGAAAAATAAGATGTTTAAAACTGTAAAGTTAAATTATTTATATTTCAAACTCAGTAAACTAGTTGGGCATATGCAGTAAAGAGAGAAAGGAAAATAGAACAGATGAAAGCAGCCTGGGAGATAGAATGAGGGTCTAACAAGTGTATAGTCACAGTAACAGAAGAGGATACTTAGTAGTATCCTGGCCTCTACCCACTAGATGCCACCAATACCTCCTACTCTCAGTTGTGAATATCAATGTCTGCAGACATTGCCAAAGGTCTTTGAGGACAAAATATATCCAGTTATTCTCATATGCTCATAAATAGCATATGAGAAAGACGAAGTATTGGCCTATTTCACTCATGGTTATGAATGTAAAAATCCTAAACAAAGTAACAGCAAATTGGATTTAGTAGCAAATAAAATATTAAAATCCAGCTGAATTTTTTCCTGAAATGCAAAGATGCTTACATATATGAAAAGCTATAAATGCTATAATCCACATTGATACATTAATGAAGAAAAACCTAATGTCCTTTCAAAACAATATAAACATATATGTATACATACATAAACATACATATATATGCACACACTATATACCACAGTGTCCATTAGGAGGCAGTTCTTTCCCCTCTTTATTTTGCTTTTTAATATATAGTTTATAATAATCTATCGGCAGTATGAATTAGAAACCCTGCTTTAGTTCACTGCCATGACTGAGAACAAGGGATACCATGTAACTGAGCTAATCAGAAGCCTTCTCCACAAGTTTATAGGTCTTTACTGAAAAGGTTAAAAATAAGATTAGCTAAATAAATAAATAAATAGATAGATAGATAGATAGATAGATAAATAAAAGATTAGCTAACAAGACCATTTACAAATATTTCACTTCCACTGAAAAGTAGACTCTAGATTTATTTTAATAGTAAAACTGTTTACCAAAACGTTGATCTGTATTTTAAAAAGCAATTAAAACAAGTGAAATTCAATTTATATTAATGACCCCCCCTCCAAAAAAAGTGTTTTCAAATGACTGTTTAATTCTATGTCTGTAGCATTTAACACAATGGTTTTGGAAACCAACTGACCTTTACTGTTAGCATCCAGTAAATAAATATGAATGACTCATTAGTACACTCACATAAATTGAAATGCTCATTTGCAGTGACTTTAGAATGCACTCAATTTCAAAATGACCTCTGTTATTTTTTATTTAATTATGTGAATAAACAAATCTGAGACTACTGTATATTCAATGATCTAGCAAGCCGCTTCTCTAGCACCACATCTACCAAACTGTCATTTAAGGAAATGAACAGGAAAAGACTGTAAGAAGTATCACACTATGAGGTGGTTCTTTACTATGGGGCATTGCTTCACTCCACACCACCATCCCCAGTTCTGAATCTCAGTAAGTAGGAAGTCAGTGTTAGCTCTGGGTCACACTCTTGATTCTCACAAATCCTAACCTTGCTCTTATTCAGTCTGTGCAAAAGGACATCGGTCAAAGGAAACCAGGAAATCACTTCTCTAAATGTGTTGACAATTGTATGAAGAGTAACTAACTTCCATTAAATATGAGATAATGGCATGTAAATGAATTAGTGGGTACAAAGTTTATCATGACTTATTAGCCTAAGAGTTATTATAAACATAATAGCAACTGTTATGCCTAACAATAGCTAATTACTGTGCTGGCACTTCGAATATATCTATAATAAGGGCAGTGGTGATAATACTACTCAGCCAAAAAGAAAGAGATCGCTGCCTGTAAGGGAAGGGAGAAGCCATGACAAAGAATATTCTTATTGTGTAGACTATGCTCTCTGTAGTGGTCAGTGTCCCACTTTTCTTTTCTTTTTTATTTTATTAAAAAAATTTTTTTAATGTTTATTTTTGAGAGACAGAGAGACAGGATGGGGAAGTGCAGAGAGAGAAAGAGACACAAAATCTGAAGCAGGCTCCAGGCTCTGAGTTGTCAGCACAGAGCCCGATGCAGGGCTCAAACTCATGAACCGTGAGATCATGACCTGAGCTGAAGCCTGCTGCTTAACCGACTGAGCCACCCAGGCACCCCAGTGTCCCACTTTTCATTTGTACACCATGCAGTTGAATTCTCCTGTTCTTTGATGTTGAAATCAATAGTGAGAACACCATTGACAGATAATCTCATCAGAAATAAAGATTATCTCCCTTGAAAGGAGCCTGGGTGAATTTAGGGTTTGCCTTTACTAACTTATACTCTTCCTGGTAGAGGACTTTTCTTGGGCTGAAGCCCAGTCTCCAGAAGGCCCAGATCCAATTGCCCTTGAGTATCTGCTTACTACCCTGGGGCCCTTCATGTTGTTGCCTGCCAGAACTTGCCAGAAGGGGCTAAACAACACCACTTCCTGAGAATCTGATAAATCCTCTTACCTGCTCACATCTACAACTTGTCTTGCCTTGGCAGTCCCGATCAAACCCATAGCCCCAACTCCAGTAATCTTCAGCTGGATGTCTTTTGTTTATTTTGTTTTCTCCTACCAACTTATTCACACATGCCCCATCAGGAATAGACTATGTCAGAGCTTAAAAAAAAAAAAAAAAAGTATGATTTTGTTAAGGCCAATGGAAAATAGAGAGAGAATAAATACATTTCTAAGTGATCTAAAAAAATGCTCTAGCATTTTAGTAATATGAATAGATGGAGGGAAAATCAGAAATGACAATTATATATTCCTTTTAATTTGGATATCTCTCCTTTTTAGAAAACAAGAAAAGGGAATGGTGTCTGGCCTCCATTGCATTCCCAATATGGGCAATGACTGAGTTCATAAATGAGAGAAAATTCATAGTTAACATCTGAACACATGCTATATGTCACCCACGATGTTAAGTGCTTTAGATACATTATCTTATTTAATCCCAGAGCAGCTTTTGTGATTTTACAAACTGCCATTCTCCCAAATATTATAGGTAAGGAAAGAGTCTTAGCAATTAACATTGCCAGGGTTACATCAATTGCAGGTGAGAGATCTGAGATTCAAACCCAGGTCTCTTTGAGTCCAGTGCTTTTAATCTCATGCTATAATGTATTAGAACACCATTCTGTAAGGTTTTGGCTTATGTTCCCATCTTTGCCTGTAATCAGTAAACTGCTTCAGGGCAGAATTTATCTCTCATTAATTTTTATATCCACAGAGAATGGAATAATGCCAGCTACAGAGCAGGAATTCAATGATTGTCAAATGAACATAATTATGAATTAATAACTAAAGGAGGGAAGGAATTAATTTTAAAAAGAGACAGTAAATTGAAGTTTGTGAAAAAAGCTAATTCTACAACAAGAATACTATCCCTGTGGTTCATTTTGGGTCCCTCCATTTGCATTATAGCCACATCTGAGTATTTTATGATAAGCAATATTTTTACTTCAGAATTAAATGAAATGCTTTCAAGAATATGTACTTTACCCAGGGATTTAAGTGAATGATTGAAATTCCATAATCAGAACGTGACACAACCAAACCAGTGTATAATCATATGTTTCCTATAATAAGCTACTTGAAGTGTTCTTAGGGTTACAATTTTGTAATCTAGACATGAGAGGAAGATCTGTGCTCTTGACAACATTCAACACAGGTACTTCAACTGGCTCTGGATAAAAGACAAACTCTCCCTTTTGCATTACATAGATGTTCTCTCTTTTCCTTATCAGTAAGCAGACAGTCCTACCCTCTACCATCTTTCTCCAGCTTCTGGCCAGCTTGACACTTGCAGTGATAACTCCCAACTGTATTACAGCATTGGTGCTGACAGCCACCACTGTCAGTGGTACATTCATTTATATCTGCAATTGAATATTTAAGCAGAAATAGCCTCCTATAACTAGACACACAAAAAAGACTTCAGTGGCTCTCTTAAAAATGTACCATCACAGATTGACAGTATTCTTTGACCTCAAATTAAATGAGATAACACTCTGCTGTCTTATTTTCATCAGAGCCAATGCACCCTACTTTTGACATAAAGAAAAGCTCAGGTCTTAGCCATCGGTATTTGAAATATTTTTGAACAGTGTACTAAGGAGATGTTTAGTCTTATGGAAATTGGATATTTACAGTACAGGTCCAGAAATTTCATATCCAAGTCATCATTTGAGGATGAGATTGAGAACAGAGTGAGTCAGAACACTAGGTCACCCATTTGTCCATTAAATAAATATGCTGTTACTGGCTTCTCAAATAGATAAGTCTTGAGCACTCTCTGGCATTGTGTTGGATAGCGTGGGGAAGTCAGAAAAGTAGTTCCAGGGTTTCCAGTGGCTAAAATCCAGATGGAGTTGAGGACTAAACGGAAATATGATTTGGTTGTGTCCATGTACTGGATATGCCCACAGCCCACTTCTAAACCTGTGGTGAGAACACACCTTTACAGATAGGGTTCAGTTTTATGTATTCCCCCATCCAGCTTACAGCTCATAAATATTCCAGCACAACTGTGGGTTTGATAGTGGTGTGTTCCCCTCAAAAGGGGCATCCCTATGCTGACTAGCTGACTTACTAAGTCTTGGCCTCAAGAGATGAGTGTGGCTGGAAGAGAGAGAGGGTAGAAAGGGCAGGGAGGAAGTGGGGAGGGGCAGGTAAAAATGGGAGAGAAAAGAGAAAAAGAGGAGAATGTGTTACGGAAGAAGAAGCTGAAAAGCAGACGCATAGAATAAAAGGGGCTGAGTCATCCTGATGGTGGAACCCTGGGAGCAGAGAACTGATCCTGAAGGAACAAAGACCTGCCAGACAGAGTGAGCTACCACGTATCCTGACTGGATGTAACCGCTTTGATCTGAGGCATGGCTGTGCAGGTGTTGAGACTGCTTTTGTTTATTTTTAGTTGACTTTTCATTGAAGTGTGCCATATACATAGAAAAGTACACAAACCCTAAGTATACAGTTTGCTGAGTTTTCAGATATAGAATACACGAATGCAACCACAACAAAGAGAACATTACTAGCACCCAAGGAACACCCTGCCTGGGTGAAGATAACAACTAGCTTGATCTTTAATTGCCACAGGATAGTTTTATCTTTTTGAACTACAGAAGCAGAATTGTACTGTGTATATGTGTGTGCAAGTGTCTGGCTTCTTCCATTCGACATTCTGCATATGAGATACAACCACACTGTTGTATGTGCTTGTTTGTTCATTCTCACTCCTGTATAGTATTCAATTCTATTAATATATTATAATTTTAACTGATCCATTTCATAGCTGCTGAGAAATTGAATATTTTCTTATTTGGGGTTATTATAAATAGTGATGTTATAAACATTCTCATACATGTCTTTAATGAACACACATATGCATTTCTGTTGGGTAATACAGCTAGAACTAGAATTGCTAGGTCAAAAGGTATGATATACTTTGCTTTAGTAGTTATAGCCAAATGGTCTTCTAAAGAAGTTATTCTAATTTACACTCCCACCAAAGGTATATCAGACACCAGATGTGCCTCATGCACCCCTGCCACCATTTGGGATATTCTCTTTTGTTTTATTTTTACTCTTCTGGAGAGTGCATACTATTATTATATTGTAATTTTTAATTTGCGTTTTCCTGATGATAATTAGGTTAAACACATTTTCATGTCACTGGCCATTTAGATAACATCTTGTTGAAGTGCTTGTTCAAATATTTTGTCCATTGTCCAATTCTTAAAATATTGGTATTTTTTCCTAGTGGCCAAGGTAGAATGTTAAATAGCAATGGTGGCAGTGATCACTCTTGTCTTGCTTCTGAACTCAGATAGTTTTAAGTATGATGTGCATATAGTTGGGCTTTTTTATAGATTAGTTTTACCAGATTAAGAAATGTCCTTTCTACCCCTGTTTATTTAGTATTTGTATCATACATATATGTTACATTTTATTTACTCATTTTCTGAACCTATAAAGATAATTATATGGTTTTTCTTGTTAATTCTGTTAATGTGAATAAAGCTGATTGATTTTTGTATTCCTGAAATAGAGGTGGTCATGACAGTGTGGCTTTAGTTAGCTAACGTTTTGTTTAGAATTTGTGATTATATTCATGAGAGAGACTTGCCTACACTTTTTATTTCTTGTAATATTCTTGTTAGGTTTTGGTATCCAGGTCATATTGGAAACATAAAACAAGTGGGAAAGATTTTTCCTCTTTTTCTATTCTCTGAAATAACCTGTATAAGACTATTGTCATTTCTTACTTAAATGTTTGGAAGAGTTTATTTGTGATGCCATCTGGGCCTGGGATTATGATTGTGTACGTGTGTGTGCGCACACATACATAAAAGGTTTTTAATTACAGAGTCAATTTTGTTCCCAAATGTAAAAATACTCAGATTTTTATTTAAACATGTAGATAAGTTACATTTCAAGGAATTTGTCCATATCATATAAATGGTCAAATGTATTGCTGTTGAGCTGTTCACAATATTCTCACACTATCTTTTTATTTTTATATTTTTTCAAATTTTTATTTAAATTCTAGTTAACATTCAGTGCAATATTGGTTTCAGGAGTAGAATTCATTGATTCACTAATTATATACAGCAACCAGTGCTCATCATAACAAATGCCCTCCTTGATACTCATCACCTGTCTAGCCCATTCCTCACCCACCTCCTTCCATCAACCCTGAGTTTGTTCTCTATCTTAAGAATCTTTTACTCTTAAGTAAGGTTTCTTTTCCTCTCTCTTTTTTCTTTCTTTCTTCCCCCTCCCCATATGTTAATATGTTTTGTTTTTTAAAATCTACATTTCAGTGAAATCATGTGGTATTTGTCTTTCTCTGATTTATTTATATTTTATATTTATAATATATTCTCTGATTTATTTATATTATTATATTTATAATACACTTTAGATCCATTCACTTCATTGCAAATGGCAGGATTTCATTCTTTTTGAAGGCTGAGTAACATTCCATTGTATATATAAACCACATCTTCTTTGTCCATTTATCAGTTTTTGGACATCTGGGCTCTCTCTATAGCTCGGCTATTGTTGATAATGCTGCTATAAACATCAAGGTGCCTGTACCCCTTCGAATCTGAATCTTTGTGTCCTTTAGGTAAATAACCAGTAGTGCAATTGCTGATAGTTCTATTTTTAATTTTTTGAGAACAGTGAATTCCATACTGTTTTCCAGGGTGGATGCACCAGTTTGTGCAAGAAGATTCCCCTTTCTCTACATCCTGGCCAATACCTATTGTTTATTGTGTTGTTAATTTTAGCCATTCTGAAAGGTATGAGGTAATTGGTACCTTGTGGTTTTGTTGTGTATTTTCCTGATAATAAGAGATGTTGAGCATCTTTTCATGTGTCTGTTAGCCATTTGGATGCCTTCTTTGGAAAAGTATTTATTCATAGCTTCTGCCCATTTCTCAACTGGATTATGTGCTTTTTTGGGTGTTGAGTTGCTCCATTCTTCATAGATTTGGGATACTAACCCTTTATCATAAATGCCATTTGCAAATATTTTATCACATTATATAGGTTGCCTTTTAGTTTTGTTGATTGTTTCCTTCACTATGCAGAAGCTTTTTATTTTGATGAAGTCCCAATAGTTCATTTTTGCTTTTGTTTCTCTTCCTCTGGTGACATGTCCAATAAGAAGTTGCTAGGGCTGATGTCAAAGAGGTTGCTGCCAGTGTTCTTCTCTAGGATTCTGATGGTTTCCTGTCTCACATTTAAGTCTTTCATCCATTTTGAATTTATTTGTGTATATAGCATAATAAAGTGGGTCAGTTTCATTCTTCTGCATGTTGCTGCCCAGTTTTCTCAATACCATTTCCCAAAACCAGACTGTTTTTTTTTTCCATTGGATATTATTTCCTGCTTTGTCAAAGATTAGTTGGCCATAAATTTATGGGTCTGTTTCTGGGTTTTCTGTTCCATTTCTGTTCCATTGATCTATGTGTCTGTTTTTGTGCAAGTACCATAATGTTTTGATGATTCTAGCTTTTTAATACAGCTTGAAGTCTGGAATCATCACATCTTTTTGAATATCTATCCACTTCATAGTGAGATCCCCTTTTCTATTCCAGAAATAAATATGTGTCTTCTCTTTTATTTTTGAACAGCTTTGGTATCTATCTATCTATCTATCTAATCTCTCTTCATCTTTTCCAAGAACAAACTTTTGGCTTCATTGATTCTTCAGTATTCCACATTTTTCCATTTAATTACTTTAGCATTGTAATCTCTATCACTGCCTTCCTTCTACCTTTTATAGATTTCTTTGACTGCTCTGCTTCTAAGCTGTTGAGATGGAAATTTACATTATTGGTTTTTAGACTTTCTTCTTATAAAATATTTCTGGTTATCAGGATTCTGGGGTGGCTCAGTCAGATAAGCATCTGACTCTTGATCTTGGCTCAGGTCATAATCTCACAGTTTGTGAGTTCAAGCCCTGCATCAGGCTCTGTGCTGATGGCACGGAGCCTGCTTGGGATTCTGTCTCTCCTTCTCTTTGCTCTCACCTGTTTGTGCTCTCTTTCTCTCTCACAAAATAAATAAATAAACTTTAAAAATACTTCGTGTTATAAATGTGTAACAAACCACTCCCAAAGTCATATAAAAAGGCAATTTATTGTTATCTTTCACATTTCTGAGGGTTGAAGGACTCAGTTTAATAGTTCTCATTTGGGATTCCATATATGGTAGCAGTCAAATGGCAGTTGGAATTAGGTTTGCATACAGGCTTTTTAGCTCACATGTTGGGATTGGGGCAGAGATGGTTGGGATATTTGGGTGGTTGGCTGGGCATTTATCTCTCCTTACACATGACTAACTTTGACTTTCTCGCTGCATGGTGGTCTCAGGATAGAGACATTTTAGAAGGTGGTTATCACTCTCTAGAGAGACATTCTAAGAGATCCAAACAGAAGCTGCAAGGCTCCTTATGACATAAACTTGGAATTACATAGCATCACTTCTTAGATGTATTTTGGTTAAAGCAATCACAGGCCAGCTGAGTACCAGGATGTAGCAAAATTCCTTCTCAAAATGTGTGAATTGCAGTGTCCAGTAAAGAAAGAATTTGATGGTAGGCTCCTTGGAGAGAGAATATCACATTAATATATTAATTCCAGGCTATAATTTTCCCCCCAAATAAAGTATTAACTGTATCCCACAGGTCTTCTGTGTTGTAATGTGTTATCATTCAATTCAATATATTTCCCAATCTACACTGACTCTTCTTTGGGTTATTTTGAGGTATATTTTGAAGGTTTTTTCAAACATTTGAGGCATTGACAATCATCTTATTATTACAAAATGCATATTAATTCCACTGTGGACACAGTAAAAGTCTACGTGATTCAATTCTTCAAAATTTGTTAAGGCTTGCTTCATATTTCAGCACATGGTCAATTCTGGTTAAAAAAAAATCTATGTTTACTGGAACATAAGATGTATTCGGTAATTCTCAGGTGCTACATTTTCTGTATGTATATATGCAATATGTATATATATTAAGTATATACGTAATATATATATATTTCAAATATGTACAAATATGTAGATTTAATTAGTTCAAGTTTCTTAATCATGCTTTTCATAACTTTGTATCATTAAGGATTTTTTTACATGCTTGTTATACCAAGCACTGTTCACTGTGTCTGTTAGTGAAAGTAGCATGTAAAATCTCCCTATACAACTTTTACATTTGTCCTTTATGGCTACAAATGTTGTTCTATATATTTTGAAGTTCTATTTTAAGTGACATACAGATTTAGAATTGCCACATCTTCCTAGCAAATTAACCATGTGATTATAAAATCCTCCTCTTTAGATCCAGTTCCACTTCTTTCATTAAAGTTGAGGTTGAATGATATTAGTATAGCTATATCTGTTTTCTTTTGGCTTGTGTTTGCATGACATTGTATTTTCTATACTTTTAACCTTTTTTCATATTCATATATTCAAGAAACTATATCCATATATTTATATCTATCTATATGTGTTATTTTAAATATTCTAATATATTTAAGCTTAGTATTATATCATTGACTTTTAATGTATTTACTGACATATTTGGATTCAAGTTATCATTTTACTATTTTTCTAAATTTCTATATATTTTACGTTACTTTTGCTCTCTGCTATTTTGTCCTTTTAAATTTATTATTTTTACTGTTCTATTTGCACTCTATATTAGATTATCAGTTATACATCCTTTATTATTCTTTTAGTAGTTACTCTAGATATTAAAACATCTATTATTAAACTCTAATATAAATTAGTACTTTAACCACTTCCCTGGCAATGCTAGACTTACATTTTAACTCCATTTATGCTTCTCCTGCTTTTATGTTATTGTTATCATGCTTTTAATTTCAGATCTTTAGACCCCATAAGACTTTATTATTATTTTGCATAGTCAATAATAACTTAGACGCCCATATATTTACCTTTTTTGCTATTCATTATTGCTTCCTGCATTTCTGTGCTTCTTTTTGGAATAATGTTCCCTCTGCCTGAAAATTTCGCTTAGTATTTCTTTTCATATGGATCTGCTGACACATTTTTTTTTTCAGATTTTGTTTGTTGGGAAATGATATTCTTTTACCTTAACTTTTAAATAAACTTAAAAAATAGAACAGTTTTAGATTTTGCAGGAAAAAACTGCAAAGATAGTACAGAGTTCCAGTATATCCCATATATTCCATATTCCACTATGACAAATATTTCATATTAGTATGGTACATTTGTTATAATAATAAGCTAATATTGACACATCATTGTTAACTAAAGTCCATACTTTATTCAGACTTCCTTAGTTTTTACTTAATGCCCTTTTCGTGTCCCAGGATCCCATCCAGGTTATTATATTTTATTTAGTTGTCATGTACCTTTAGGTTATTTTAGGCTGTAACAATTTCTACTACTTTCCTTGCTTTTGGTGACCTTGACATTTTTGAGGAGTACTAGTCAGGTACTTTATAGAATGTCTTTCAATTTGGATTTTTATGATGTCTTTCTTATTATTAGACTGGGATTATGTGTTTTGAGGAGGAAGATCACAGAGGTAAAGTGCCATTTTCACGACATCATATCAAAGATATAAATTATCAACATGACTTAGCACTGTTGATGTCAACTTTGATCCCCAGGCTGACATAGTGTTTGTCAGGTTTCTCCACTGTAAGGTTACTCTTATTTATCCCTTATTCCATCCTGTATTCTTTGGAATGGGGTCATTATTCATAGCCCACAGTTGAAGAGTGGAGAGTTATGCTTCCCTTTCTTTGTTTTATTTATTTATTTATTTATTTATTTATTTATTACATTTACTTATTATTGAGAGACAGAGAGAGATAGAGCATGAATGGGGGGCAGAGAGAGAAGGAGACACAGATCAAAGCAAGCTCCAGGCTCTGAGCAACTTGTCAGCACAGAGTCCGACATGGGGGCCAAACCCGCAAACAGTGAGATTATGATCTGAGCCGAAGTCGGTCGCTCAACTGACTGAGCCACCCAGGCACCCCACTTCCCTTTCTTTGAAGATGAAGTACCTACATATATTATTTGGATCTCTTCTGCACAGATTTGCCTATTCTAAATTTATTACATCTTAATTTTTGAAGAAGATTTTCAGTGGAATAGAATTCTAGGTTGGCAGTTATTTTGAGCATTTCAAAAGTGGCATTCCATTATCATTTACATTTCCTTTGGAATATAATGTGACTTTCTGTCTGCTTTTAAGAGTTTCTCATTATCCTTTTTTCTCATATGTCTTACTATGATATACTTTTATGTGTTTTATTTTGTATTTTTCCTCCTTGGAGTTTTGTGTATTTCTTTCAGTTTTAGAGAAATTGTATCTATGATTATCTCTTCTAATACTGCTTTTGTCCTATTTTCTCTCTTTTCTTCCTAGTACTACACGTTTGTAAGACTTTTGATCTATATACAACATTTGTCTCATGGTTTTTTTATGTTTTGTTTTATCATCTTTCTTTTCTTGCTTTACTCCAGTCTGGATATATTTTACTAGATATATTTGTCTTCTAGGTTATTAATTTTATAAACAGTTCTTTATAATATGCCATTAATTCCATCTACTTCATTTTTCCATTAAAGTTTTCTTTTTCCTTTCTATTTACAATTTATTATTTTTTAATTCTTTTTTTTGTTTATTTATTTTGAGAGAGAAAGAGAGAGTGTAAGTGGGAAAGGGGAAGAAAGAGGGGGAAAATCTCAAGCAGGCTCTGTGTCAACAGCACAGAGGCCATGAGGGACTCTATCTCATGAACTGAAATCAAGAGTCAGATGCTTAACTGACTGAGCTACCCAGGCACCCCTACAATTGATTATTTTTATAAATTCTTCTTTTCAGGTGAAACTTTCCATCTTGTCATCAATTTTCTTATTTTTATAAATCCACTCTTCTTAGACTTGGTTTGATATTGAAGCTGAACCTTATGAATATCTCTCCCTTGCCAGATGGTGCAATGTTAAGTCATCTTGGTAGAGGGCCTGGAGGAATACTAGAAGAGGAAGGGGCCAGTGCTTTCCGTTTTGCAGGTGTGGAGACTGGCTGCCAGCAGGTGGGAAGCTTCTCCACCAGCAAGCAGCCCCCATGTCAGCGGTGTATGAGAGACCCAGTGGTGCGTAAGCTTCAGCAAGTCTCACCAGTAACCTGGCAGGCAGCTTCTCAGGGAATTTCACTGCTATCCCCAGCAACAGGCTCCTGCTCACTGTCCGTGGCCAGCAGCACCACTGCAAACTTCTATGCCATAAAGTGGGCCATAGTCACACCCTCTCCAAGATCTAAATTTCAACCTGCAGGGGTTGGGGGAGGTGGGAGAACGCTTCCAAGTTTATTCCTATCCTGGGTACTCTCTTTCAGTCCTAGACATAGTAGCTGCTCCCTACCATCTGCTATTCCTACATTCTTCAACATTCTCTTCATCCCTCTGACTTTATCTTCAGTTCCTAATTAATAACCTATTGTACTTTTTTTGTCTTCATCAAATCTTTGCTATGGTTTCTGTCCCTTACTGGACTTTGACTTGTATACTTTGTCTTCAGTATCTTGATCCCTCAAATTTCGGTTTCCATGACAGGTCTGAATTCCAATTTATATCTCCTCAGCCCGTGTACCTTTTCTCCTTATTAGCAGCCAATTTCTTCTCACCTTTTCAATTTGTCTCATTATGTTACTAATGAATCAACCCCTCGAGGGGTAAACTCACCTCACTGACTTTCCTGCCTGCCATGATAGTCTCTGATGTCTTCAGATGAATGACTTTTATATTACATGCAACTTTGGTCTGATTTGGTCTGATGAATGACTTTTATATTACATGCAGAATTGGTCTGATACTATTTACACCATTATGGCCAGTAAAATAACTCCTATTCACAGTATTTCTTGATCTTCCTTACTTTTCCTTACATTGCCCCAAAGAAAACCTCATTAATTGAAGCATTGTAAGCTTGTTAATTTTTCTTAACAATTTGACTCAGTCAACAAGCCAGGTATTCATGACTAATTATCATGAAGTGATTAACAAAGACCCTAAGACTCTATAAATAGGTCCTGAGCTTTGTGCTGCAGGATATCATAGAGGGGAAGACCCAGTGAAAGTTGACTTCCTAAGGAAAATGAGAATATATGCTTACCTACAAATTTGGATAGTATTCTCTAAGCTTAGTTGCTGAAAAAGAGAAGCTATATTGGAATAGGTCATACATCAAGAGTCTTCTAATTCTACTCTTAAGAATTTATCCAAAAATATATTCCAAAAGAATTTGACTGTGTTAGACACCTTTCCATACATAATGTCATGAAAAACTCATTATAAAACTGATAAAATTATACATAATTATGTTAATTCAAAAAATTATGGTCATTAAAAAGAAAACTGAAGGTGATATAGGTATTAAGCAAAACATTTATAACAAATTAAATGTTCACCAATATAAGAATAACAAAGTAAATTAAATATATCATTCCAATGCAGTTATTTATAAGTTGTAATTATGATGGCTACAAAACATGAAAAATTGTTATGTTGAAACAGAGTACAAAGCATGTCTGTGTTTCAGTTACAGCTATAAAAACCATATATTCTTATGGAGAAATCTTGGAAAATTAAAAATTAAACAATTTTGGGCACCTGGGTGGCTCAGTCGGTTAAGCGTCCGACTTCAGCTCAGATCATGATGTCATGGTTCATGGGTTCTAGCCCTGCGTCAGGCTCTGTGCTGACAGCTCAGAGCCTGGAACCTGCTTTGGATTCTGTGTCTCCCTCTCTTTCTGCCCCTCCCCTGCTCACACTGTCTCTTTCACTCTCAAAAATAAATAAACATAAAAAACTTAAATAAAAAATTAAATAATTTTACATAACAGTGGTGGAGTTATCTTTGAGGGTTTTAGGTATTTTTTAATATTGTTTATGCCGTAATTATTTAAACAAATAGGTCTGAGATTTGTGACAGATAATAATAGATAAAGAAAAAACAATGGCTTATATAATTTTCAGGAGACTGTGCAAATAAATATTTGTTTTTCAGGAAGAACACACTTTCACTGGCATTAAGTTTTTATGGCATTTTGTTTGGAATATATGGGTCATTAGGTAAAACAATGACAAAGTCTTCAAAAGAATTTTTCAAAAAGTTCCAAAGTTTTCTTCATTCAATTTCTAATATTGACCTCCACTAAAAGGTAAAATCTAATGTAAAACATACTATAACAAAATTACTTCAGTGGAAAGCCAAATCAATACAGCCCAGTCAAATTGCCTCTGTTTGGCTTTATTTAAAATAAATACAGAATTTTAAAAACAAAAGTAATGTTTGGTTTGTATAGTTCTAAGCAAGGTTTTGATAAATAATTTATGCATTTGGACCAAATAAATACTTTCTACATGTTTTGCAGTTCATTAGCCTTTTCCACACCTATTCCTTCTCACTGAATGACCTCACTTTTATATTGTATTTGAGTGGCTCTGAAGGCACCTGACTTTACTCTTCTTGATATGAAAGACTTGGCTTCATATTCTTAAGGATTCACAGAGTTCTCTCAAGGAAGTCCTGCACAGGGATGAGGGAGAGGAGTACTCTAGCATGTCACCTCTAATTCAATAAGTGAAAAATTGCTTTAGGGGCACCTAGGTGGCTCAGTTGGTTAAGCCTCCGACTTAGGCTCAGGTCGTGATCTCGTGGTTTGGGAGTTCAAGCCCCACGTTGGGCTCTGTGCTGACAGCTCAGAGCCTGGAGCCTGCTTCAGATTTTATGTTTCCCTCTCCCTTTACCCCTCCCATGCTCATGCTCTGTCTCTCTCAGTCTCTCGATAATAAATGTTTAAAAATGTTAAAAAATTGCTTCAATTTGTTTTACATATTAGGTAGTTCTCAACTTAAAATTTATTTGAATAGAGTGGCTGTTTTTGCTACTAAAATTACTTGCAAATTCCTTTCCTAGACTGTTACATCTGGTTAGAGGGGAGTTGGAGGCAAAACCTTTTACTCCTAAAGAATGTAAATAAGTGTGTATTTGTGAGATACTATGAGAGGCATATTAACTCTCATTATAATATGAGAGACAATTAAGATACCCAGTTTCAATGCCTAAAATATTAAAATAATAAATATCATGTGTAAGGAACCCTTTTCACATATGTCTATTTAACTTAAACCTAACAATTATGCACATTATTAGCAAATGTCAGACAAAATTTGGCCTGTTTAAAAAAATTCATATTCAGACTGATAAGATGGGACTTAGACATTGGCAGGAGATAAGAAATAAAAAGCAATTAGATGTTTTGTTGGTCAAAATGACTAGTGTACAAAAATGACATAAAAGGACTTAAGATCTCTTCCTCCCCAGAAGAATTTTAGTAGCAAAATAGCAAGAGATATTTTACAAATATGCTTTATATTTTTGAAGCTAAAATAATATCAGTAGTAAGAAACATAAAGAAAAGGCTGATAGATTTCTCCAGATAAACTTTAAAATCTCCCATTTGGAACGACCAAAATTAAAAGACAAATCAGAAATGAAGAAAACAACATTGACACACAAAAAAGGCAAAGGGTAGAAATGTCTGATATATAAAAAAAATTATAATATATATTAAAGGGAAAAGAGAAACTCTCCCGAACAGAAATTTGGTTTAATAGAATGAAATAAATTGAAATCAGAAATGCAAATGTCTAACAAGGGGTGCCTGGGTGGCTCACTTGGTTGCTCAGCTCCTAAGCTTGCAGTTGTGAGACCGTGCCCCACAATGGGCTCTGTGGTGACAGTGTGGAGCCTGCTTGGTATTTTCTCTCTCTCCTTTCCCCCCTCTCTCTCTCTTGCCTTTCCCCCCTACTCGTGCACACATGTTTTCTCTCTCAAAATCAAGAATTAAAACACTAAAAAAACCCCAAATTTCTAATAAATGTCAAATGTTGTTAAGCCTAATGGACAAGCAAAGAAATTAAAACTAAAATAAAATGAATACTATTCTTTCTCTATCAGATTTACAAAGATTAAAATCAATGCTAATGTGTGTTGGGGTTGTAAGGGTGTGGCAAAAGAGAGGTATCATACTTTGCTAGTAGGAGCACAAACTGGGAAATACTTTCTGATTCAAGTGTCTATAAAAGTTAGACTATGGTTAATATGCCCATTGTACCCAAAACAATCTAGAGATTTAAGGCAATCTTTATCATAATACCAATATTATTTTTCACAAAACAAGAACAAATAATCCTAAAATTTGTAAAGAAGCACGAAGATCCCAAGTAGTCAAAGCAATTTTGAGAAAGAAGAACAAAACTGTAGGTATTACAATCCCAGATTTCAAGATATACTATAAAGCTTAGTAACCAAAACAGTATGACACTGGCAAAAACAAAACAAAACAAAACAAAACAAAATGACACATAGATCAATGGAAAAGGATAGAAAGCCCAGAAATAAACCTATGCTTATAAGGTCAATTAACCTTTGACAAATAGGGCAAGAGTATATAGTGGGAAAAGACAGTCTTCAATAAATGGTGATGGGAAAACTGAACAGCTACATGCAAAATAATGAAACTGGACAACTTTCTTACACCATATACAAAAATAAACTCAAAATGGATTAAAGATCTAAATGTGAGACATGAAACCATTAAAATCCTAAAAGAAAATAGGCAGTAATCTCTGACATCAGCCTTAGCAATATTCTTCTAGATGTGTTTCCTTGGGCAAGGGAAACAAAAGCAAAAATAAACTACTGAGACTAAACCAAAATAATTTAAAAAACAGTTTTGCACAGTGAAGAAGACATTCAACAAAACAAAAAGGCAACCTACTGAATGAAAGGATATTTGCAAATGATATACCAAATAAGGGGTTAATATCCAAAATATATAAAGAACTTACACAATTGAACAACAAAATAATAATTTTATTAAAAAATGAAGAGGGGGTTCCTGGGTGGCTCAGTCAGTTAAGCATCTGACTTCAGCTCAGGTTATGATCTCGTGGTTCGTGAATTTGAACCCCACATTGGGCTCTGTGCTGACAACATGGAGCCTGCTTCAGATTCTGTGTCTCCCTCTCTCTTTGCCCCTTATGCTCTGTCACTCTCTTTAAAAAATAAAATAAACATTAAAAATTAATAAATTAACAAATAATTAATAAGTAAATTTTTAAAAATGAGAAGACTTGAAGAGACATTTTTCCAAAGGAGATAAATACATGGCCAACGGACACATGAAAAGACATTCAATGTCCCTAATTGTCAGGGAAATGCAAATCAAAATCACGATGAGATATCACCACACACCTGTCAGAATGGCTAGAATCAAAAAACAAACAACAAAAAAATCACAAGTATTGGCAAGAAAAAAGGAACCCTCATACAATGTTGTTGGGAATGTAAATGGTACCACCACTATGAAACACAGTTTGGGGGCCTCAAAAAGTTAAAAATACAAATAGAAATATTATATGGTCCACTATATATTCCACTACTCAATATTTATCCAAAGTAAACAAAAATATCAGTTCAAAAAAGTATATACAGTCCTATGTTTACTGCAGAATTACTTACAATAGCCAAAATATGGAAGCAACTCAAGGGATAATGAAGATGTGGTATATATATACAATTGAAAATTAACTCAATCATTCAAAGAATGAAATCTTGCTATTTGTGACCACATGGATGGACCAAAAGGGTATCCTGCCAAGTGAAATAAGTCAAAGACAAGTACTATATGATTTCACTTACATGTGCAAACTATAAAAGAAAACTATAGGAACAGAAAAAGACCCAAACAAACTAATGGTTGAAAGAGGGGAAAAGAGTGGAGTAATGTGTAAAATGGGCAAAGGGGAGAGAGAGGTACAGGCTTTTAATTATGGAATAAGTAAGTCACAGGAATATAAGGTACAGTGTGAAAAATATAGTCAATATTACTGTAATCACATTGTATGGTGACAGATAGCAGCTACACTGTGGTGTCAAATCACTATGTTTTATACCTGAAACTAATGTAACATTGTGTTCAACTATAATTCAATTTAAAAAAAGAAATTAAAAAATTGGAATATCTATATACACTTTTCCACCCAGCAATTCTACTTTCAAGACTACATCCAAGGGAAATGATTACAAATGTCCATGATTTACGTATTTTTATTTTTTTATGTTTTATTTATTTATTTTGAGGTGGCGAGCAGAGAGAGAGGGAAAGAATCTCAAGCAGGCTCTGTAACATCAGTGCAGAGCCTGACATTGGGCTTGAACTCACAAACCATGAGATTTTGACCTGAGCCAAAATAAAGAGTCAGATGCTCAACTGACTGAGCCACCCAGGCGTCCCCATGATTTATGTATTTTTAAATATCAGATGAGGAAAATGGAAAGTAAATATCATATAGTAGAATTTTAAGTAAATTATAATACATATAGAGGACCACTATATAATAATTAGCATTTCAGGGGAATATTTATTTACCTCTGCAAATGCCAGGACACAATAAGGGTGTATACATATATAATGGCAACCCTATATGTATCTGCTTATATAAGATATATCAATATATCTTATTAAAAAAATTGCAAGAACTTACTCAAATATGCTAAAACTGTCTATCTCTGAATGAAGTAATAATTGATGATTTTTGTTTTGTTGCTCTGTCCTTGCCTGCTTCTCAACTTCTTTGTAATAAGTATACTTTGAGTAAAACAGCACAATAAATTCCAAAAGAAAAAGTAAAGTTGAGGCTAAAAGTTTGCTAGTAGTTTTTCTTTTTTATACACTCTGTCATGGTGCACAATTACATCACTTTTAGTATATTCACTTGAATTTTAGAATATATGGTATGCTATTTTAAAATGAATAATCTTTAAGATTTTGCTTTCTAATTTGCTTTGTGAGGAGCTTACAGCTACTCAATGATACAGAATGTTGGCATTTTATTCAGTTCATTTCCCATGGCCAAGGCTGTTATTATCCCATCAGTTGGATGTTCCATACTTGAAAAAGAAGCAATGCATGCCAATGCTTGGTCTCTGGAGGATTCTTCACATTCAAATGGCAAGAACAGCATTGTAGAATGCCCTCCGTGGAAGTTATAGGAGAGACCATATATTCTTATGTACTGATCCACGCTTATGTACTGAAAATTTGATCCATGCTTATGTACTGAAGATTTGATGAAAGGAAAGGATGCCACACATTTTATACCAAGACCCTCTCGCAAGGTCTAAAGTAGTTTAAGGACAACTAAATGTAACAGGCAGGCAGCTTCCCTGAACACACAATTCCAAATAGAGTAACTCTTATTTGGCTTAAGAACACAAGAGTAAACCCCTTTATGAGATTTGTTGTTAACTTCACAGTTCTTAATTTTGTCACCTGTACACTAAGGAAAAAGAAAGTAACTACTTTACAAGGCTTCTGTGAGAATCAAATTCAGTAACACATTTAAAATATTTAGCACGGTTTCTAACATAAAGTAATTTCTATAAACAGAAGCTATTGTTATTATTATTTATTTGCTACACATTAGCTATTATTATCACATACTTGAGAATTCAAACCTGGCTTACAGAAGGCATTCAATTGGTTTTCTTGTTTAATTTGTATTAAATGTGAATTCAGTGCTAATATGGATAGAATTATAAATTTATAGTAACAAATACCACATTTCTTATACTACACCAGAGAAAGCTCAAAAACAATTTTTCCCTCTGATAGCACTATTTTCATGGAACCCTGCTGTTTTCATATATAATCTGAGTTTTTTTTAAACTTGGCTGAATAATTCTACCAAAAGATAGAATTCATTACTAGTGCTGGTTTACTGGTCAGCTACACATTGACATTAATCAATATAAAATATAAACATGCATTTCCACTTCTATTGTTTTCTAGTTTTCTTTAAAATGTAAATAATAAAACATGGTATACATGTGGTGACCTCATGTACTCAAAAAATGAAAATATAAAGTTATTATTATCAACTGAAAGTCAGTGTCTATAAGTAAAAAATTTGAAAGTCAGTGGCTTTGAAGATGGTTCTGAAAACCAAGTCAATACTTAGGATTTTAAATTGCAGTTTTATAAGATCCTCACTGCATGATAGATTTCAGGCTGTTTCATGTGTCCAATGTCATTCAAGGTTGCAAATAAATTTGGCCTTTCAAAAGCAAGATGAATGACAAAAATTCTCTGACATATAGCAAGTCTTCCAGGTTAGGCATGACAAAAGTTCAATGATATCATCAAGGCTATCAATCCATCTGTAATGACATACTGCAGTCTCTTCAAGAATTAAATATGATGTTTGCGAGAGCAGTGTTGCATTTCTGGTTGTAGGACAAATACAACAGAACTGCAAACACATGAAAGGCCTGCTAAATTAGCTATACAAATAGGCTGTTAATTTCTATCTTTGAACACAACTTCTGAATGTGGGCTCCTTAGGGTTGATTGTTTTCTTCAAACATTCTTCTATTCTAAAATCATGTGATCCATTTAGTCTGTTTTTATGCAGTTTTAGTAATAGCCTACACTGCTTTCAGGAACAAAGCAAATCCTAAACAGAGGTGGCCACAGTGCAGCATAAAAAGTCAAAATTAGAAGTATTTTATTTTACTCACATCTTTCTCTAAACCAAATGTTTGGCCTAATTTAGTATGTGTATTTTTGTTTTTAAAGGATTGTGTGTTTGCTTTGTGAAAATCACCCAAAAAGCACACACGCATCTTCGGTATCATACTCATTTTTAAATCAATGCGCTTCATGAAGTAAATGACCTAAGCTTCTTATTGCAATTAGCTTTTACAGAAAATCAGTTAATTTTTTGTAGGTCCCAAGCTTAATGTAATTCTCTTTAGATTAAAGTAAGGTATGGCATTAATCAACATATCTGAGAAATTCATACATGCCCTAAATATAATTAGGATATGCATTTAAACAATGTTCTGGGTTTTTATGACCTCATTTTGAGATTATAGAATTATACATGAAGGATAATAATAATATATTTATTCTGAAGATTTAGATAATGCCAAAGGAATAAATTTTATACATAGTTTTAATTCTAGGATTTTCCTTAAATTGGTGCATGTGGTTCAATTTCAAGGCTTCAGCAACCCATTCAATCCCCAGGCACTAGGGAACAAACTACAAACCTCAAAACAAAAATCTTGACCTTCATGAGTCTCCTGAGGTCCAACCACATTCTTATACTATTCATCATTGATTATGGAGAGAAAGAAAGGAAGAATGTGGAAATGTGCTAGACTATTACAGAAAAGTACTGGAAGAGATCATTCCTTATGAACTAATAACTTCATTCTTTACATGGCCACTGTACAAGGCAGAAAACAACTATAAGGCAATGAAACATTAGAGTTGATAGAATCTAGGTTTGACTCCTAGTTCCACCACTTATGCAAGATACTATGCAATTCACTTCATACTTCTGAACCTCTTCTAACTCATTTAAAAAAGAATGCAAGGATACTTCCTAGGATATTCAGAAGCAAAACTCTGATAATGCCTATCTATGACAATGCCATGTACATTCTGACACCCACTGAAAATGCTCTTTCAGGAACTTAATACAAATTTCTTTCATGTGTCCACTAAGTTACTTTTTAAAAAGATCCAGTAGAAATTCATCTGACAAAGGGAACTGTGGAAAAAACAAGGTACATAGGAAATAAGTTATATTAAATAGTGACTACTTTAAATGAGTGAAACCTGAGACAACTGAAAAAAGAACCATTATATTATAGTGCACTCATTTAATGCAGGCTACATCTCAGAGATATATTTATTTTTTAAAGAAATTTTCAAAAAGGGCAAAAATATTAAAACTAAAATTATATTGTCTTTAAGCATATGTCATAGCTCACTAAATGTGCAATGAGTCAGTGAGGTTAAATAATAACTCTAAAATTATCACTGTCTTACTATAGCTCCTACCTATTAATAATTAGGAATTGTTTGAAATATTTTGGGGTACTTATACACCTATTTTTAACTGTAATTTTCAACTGAAACTATTAATTTCATACTAACTATAGTTATATAGTCAAGACTATGGTGTTTACTTTCATTCTTCACAGATAAGATACTCTACATGGAAAATCCAAAATACTCCATCAAAAAACTGCTAGAAGTGATACATGAATTCACGCATATATAAAATCAACATACAGAAATCAGTTGCATTTCTATATACCAATAATGAAGCAGCAGAAAGAGAAAACAAGGAGTCAATTCCATTTACAATTGCATCAAAATCCACAAAACACCTAGGAATAAACCTAAGCAAAGGTAAAAGATCTGTACACTGAAAACTACAGAAACCTTATGAAAGAAATTGAAGAAGACACAAAGAAATGGAAAATATTCCATGCGTCTGGATTGGAAAAACAAATATTGTTAAAATGTCAATACTACCCAAAGCAATCTACACATTCAATGCAATTCCTAACAATATAACACCAACATTCTTCACCAAGCTAGAACAAACAATTCTAAAATGTGTATAGAACCAGAAAGACCCTGGATAACCATAATGTTGAAAAAGAAAACCAAACCTGAAGGCATCACAATTCCAGACTTCAAGCTGTAATCATCAAGATAATACGGTACTGGCACAAAAACAAACACAAAGACCAATGGAACACAATAGAGAATCTAGGAATGGACCCACAAATGTATGGCCAACTAATTTTCAATAAAGCAGGAAACAGTATCCAATAGAAAAAAAAAGACATTATCTTCAGCAAATGGTGCTGAAGGCAGCATGCAGAAGAATGAACCTAGATCACTTTCTTATGACATACACAAAACTAAACTCAAAATGGATGAAAGACCTCAATTTAACACAGGAAACCATCAAAATCCTAGAGGAGAAAATAGGCAACAACCACTTTGACCTCCACCTCAGCAAATCCTTACTGGATGTGTTTCCAGAGGCAAGAAAAACAAAAACAAAAACAAACTATTGGGATCTCATCAAGAAAAAAAGCTTCTGCACAGCAAAGGAAACAGTCAACAAAACTAGAAGGCAACCAACAAATGGGAGAAGATATTTGCAAATGACATACGGATAAAGAGTATCCAAAATCTATAAAGAACATAGCAAACTCAATACTCAAAAAACAAATACTCCAGTGAAGAAATGGGCAAAAGACATGAACAGATACTTTTACAAAGAAGACATTCAGATGGCTAACAGACACATGAAAAGATGAAAAGATGCTCAATATCACTGATCATCAGGGAAATACATCCACTCTGGAGAACAGTATGAAGGTGCTTCAAAAAAAAAAAGTAAAAATAGAGCTACCCTACAACCCAGCAATTGCATTCCTAGGTATTTATCCAAAGGATACAAAAATGATGATTTGAAGGGCCACACACACCTCAGTGTTTATAGCAGCACTATCAACAATAGCCAAATTATGGAAAGAGCCCAAATGTCCATCAATTGATGAATGGATAAAGAAGATGTGGTATACATATACAATGGGATATTACTCAGCCTTCAAAAAGAATGAAATCTTGCCATTTGCAACAATGTGGATGGAACTAGAATGTATTATGCTAATTGAAATAAGTCAATTAGACAAAAACAAATATGTGATTTCATTCATATGTGGAATTTAAGACACAAAACAGATGAATACAGGAGAAGAAAAGGAAAAATAAGATACAAACAGAGAGAGAGGCAAACCATAAAAGACTCTTAAATACAGAGAATAAACTGAGGGCTGCTGGAGGGGAGATGGGTGGGGGATGCACTAAATGGGTGATGGGCATTAAGGAGGGCACTTGTTGGGATGAGCACTGGGTGTTGTATGGAAATGATGAATCACTAAATTCTACTCCTGAAACCATTATTACACTATACGTTAACTAACTTAGATTTAAATAAAATTAAATAAAAAAACTATGTTGTTTGCTTGTTCTCTATGCTTCAGTTTCCTCTTCCTTAAAAAGAGGGTAATAGCTAAAGAACTGCCTCAGTGGTTTGCTGTGAAGATTACACTATTACAAGTCAAATGAATGGAACTATTTAGTCATGTAGTACTATTATTACTATTATCAATATTTCTCAAATGTTAGTTACAAATGAAATTTGTTCTCTTTTGCTTCTTTTTTTTACTTTTTTCCAATTTATAACAAGGTGACTTTCTAAGTGCAATTGCTTTATTTCAAATTATCTATGCAATTTATATATTATTATTTTTTAAGTTTATTTATTTACTTTGAGAGAAAGAGAGAGAGTGCAAGCAGGGGAGGGACAGAGAACAAGGGAGAGGAAATCCCAAACAGGCTCCATACCAAGCAGCGTGGAGCCCAGTGCAGGGCTCAAACCCATGAACCCATAAGATCATGACCTGAGCTGAAACTAAGAGTCAGAGGCCCACAATTTATATATTACTCATACCCAGGAGCTGCAGAAAATAGCTCCACTGTGTGAAATGATGGAAGTTTGCCAGTTTGTAGAATACAGTCTTGCTGAATTATCAGTCTTTATCCATAAAGGCAAAAAGTCACAGACAAGCCTACAACATAAATAACAAAAACTGATCAGCTCTTCTGTTCTAGATTTACATTAAGTTATCAACAACACAAATTAGTCAAGACCAATAATCATAATTACAATTATATATATTCTTTCACATAATTAGCATTTGCCTGCTTGCATCATATTCTCCCATTCAGAGTTACATGTGAACTTCATAAATCTGGGAGGTAGAATAAGTCTTATTATTAATAATGGTAGAATTGAACTTTCTGGATTGAGGTAGCCATGGTTGAGAAACTTCTATCCCAGGAGAGTATTAAGAAATTACATGAGCCTCTGTATCCTGAAGTAAAATGAGATATCCTAAATCTATCTTTTAGCTGGATTCTCTAATCCTCCATTTGTGCATCATTACAGAACAATGGTAGGAACCAATGTCATATTAGTGCTAATAGTATTTGTTTTACACAGAACATCGATCTGTCCTCCAACGTGTCAAGAAGATAAATTTTAAAATGTTTTATGTTTATTTATTTTGGAGAGAGAGAGTACACACGCATGCATGTGCAAAAGCGGGGAAGTAGCAGAAGAGAGAGGGATGGAGGATCCGAAGCACGCTCCGTGCTGACAGCAGAAAGCCCGACGGAAGTCTTGAGCTCACAAACTGTGACATCATGACCTGAACCAAAGTTGGACACCTAACTGGCTGAGCTACCCAGGTGCCCCAAGAAGATAAATTTTAAATGTAGCTATTTATTTATTTGTAAAGCTATTTATTTACTTATAGGCCACTCCATGACCTAGAAAGTTCTACAGACCTAAAAAATTTCCCAGTATAAGAAATGACAAGGGCTGATAATTTTTAGATTGTAAACTCAATTATTGATTTACATTTTAGAAATAAGAAAGTGAAGTTCTAATAAATTATAGTTATTGCTTCTTTAAGTAACCTTATTGAGATATATTTGTCTGTAAAAATTGTATGCATTCAAGGTATACAAGTTGATGCTTTGATATATATAAATTGTGCAAAAATCACCACAATTAAGGTAAATACATTACTCATAACTTCTACATTACTACTATTATGTGTGTATGTGTGTGTGGTGAGACAATTTAGATTTAATATATAAGAAACTCATACAACTCAATAGCAAAGAAATGAAATAACTCAATTTTTTTAATGGGCAAAGGACCTAAATAGAGATTTTTCAAAAGAAGACATACAATGTTAAATAGGTATGTGAACATGTTCTCAATGTCACTGATTATCAGGAAAAATGCAAATCAAAACCACGATGAGATATCACTCATACTTGTTAGAATCACAATTGTGAAAAAAGACAAAAGATAAAAAGTGTTAAGGTGGATGTGGAGAAAAGTGGATCACTGTACACAATTGGGGGAAATGTAAATTGGTATAGCCATTATGAAAATATGGTATGAAGTTCTTCAAAAAATTAATAATAGAAATAGAATATAATCTAGCAATTCCAATTCTGGGTATATATCCAAGGGAAATGAAATTTGAGCCTCAAAGAGGTATCTATGTTACCATGTTCATTACAGCATTAGTGACAACAGCTGAGACATGGAAACAGCTTAAATGTTCACCAATGGACAGATGGGTAAAGAAAATGTGGTATATATACACAATCGGATGTTATTCAGCCTTAAAACCAAAGAAGGAAATCCTGCCATTTGCAACAACATAGATAAAACTGGAGAACATTATGTTAAGTGAAATAAGCCAGACACAAAAAGATAAATACTGCTTGATCTCACTTTTAACATGGAATCTAAAATAATCAAACTCACTGAAGCAGAGAGAGAGAATAGTGGTTGGTTGCCAGGAGGAGAAGGGAGTGGAAAATGAGATGTTGGTCAAAAGAGCAGTTTCAGTTCTATAAGATGAGTCAGCCCTAGATGCACAGCATGGTGATGATAGTTAACAATACTGTATTATACAGTCATTCATTCACTTAGTAAATGTTTATTGAATGTCTTCTTTATGCTGGGCCCAAAGGATCCAGGGATCAGATCCATTATTATTATTATTTTTCAAAATAAACTTTCATTCCCATGCTAAATAAGCTTACTGGCTAGTGTGGGAGATACAATTCAACAAGTTGCTATAAATTAACTAAAGACAAGATTGAAATTCATGCTCACGGAAATCCAAGCTTTCTGGTTCCAAAGTAGTTTCAGTCTTCTCCACTCCGAGCTTACTACTAAGAAATTACTGCCTCATTAAAATATTCACCATCTAATTCACCCTCCACCTTCCCATCTTAACTGCCATGTCATTTTAACACAGTTGGAAGTCATTACTCAGATGATGCAACATATATCTACCCAATCATTGAACAGTCAGCTTTAACAATTATGATAGTTGATATGTTTATGATCCCATTAAACATTCTCTTATTCTTCCATCATTTCATTTTCAACCATAAAAGAAAAACCTCACTATGCAAAAACATTTCCCAACCCTCAGAATATGGATTTGAAGGAGAGATTTTTCAACACATTCACATAACATGGAGGTTTTACTTAAAGCATTTATTTAAAATATCCATAAATCTTCTCAAGCTTTATTTTCTGGATAGAGCAAAAGTGGCTCTGGAGTAAGAATGGATTCAAATTCTGGCTCACTACTACTACTTATAATAATTCTTATTATTATATAATTATATATAATAATAATTATTATTAAATAATAATATATAGCTATATTATTATTATTGTATAATCATATAATATAAGTATTATTGTATTAAATACCAGTCTGATTACACATGGCCCAAGAAAACACAAATAATAAGTCAAATATAAACACATGTTAAAGACTGGTCTTCAAACATTATAGCCAATGATGCCACACTTGTCTATGATCTTGCCAACATAAAATCACATCCACACCTCAGTGGCCACCAAACCATTCAATGGAGCTTCCTTAACTATGAGTTGTTTGAAGCTATGATTTTGAGCACTCTCAACTATTTTTTACACACTCTGAATAGCTTTATGAGTCTTAGCAGGGGTTGGAGGAACCAGCTCAACCTTGGCATTGGGCCAAAATGTGGCCAACCGAGGCTCCGAATAAGTTATAGAAGCATTCACCAACTGCGGGCCCTTCTCTGTGAGGTTACAGACAAACTGAGCCATGGTTCCAGGATGGATAAAGGGCTCACAACTTATTAGCTGTGTGACTCTTCCCAATAGTACTGCTACGTATCAAATCAGTCCAAAACTTTGGTAGCTTAAAAACAAATATTGTGTTGTTTCACAGTTTCAATGGAATTTGAGATAGACATGGCTAGGAAGTACTGGGTCCAAATCTCTTATGAGCTGCAGTCAGTGTGAATGGAGCTAGAAAAGTAAAGGGGGCTGGAGCTGCTGGAGACTGGTCAGGCACCTCTCTCTCCCTCAAATGGCCTTTCATTAGAGCTACTTTGGGCTTCCTCAAAGCATGATGGCCTCAGGGCTGTGGACTGACAACGTGGCAGCTCAATGCTCCAGTACAAGTGTTCCACAGACCCAGGTGGATGCTGTGTCTTCTTTCCTGACCAAGCTTTGAAGTCACTCAGTGCCATTTCTGCCATATTCTGATGGTTTTATGCAAGTTCCAAACCCAACCAGATTCAAGCAAAGGAATTAGACATCCCTTCTTAATGTGGGAGTGGCAAGATTTAAGAAAAATGTATGGAAAGAGAGATATTGCTATGGCCATCTTTAGAAAATAAAATCTGCCACAGTGACTTTGGACAAGTCAGCTAACTTTTCTGTGCCTCAGTTTCCTTACCTTTAATATAGTTATAATATATGGCATTTTGTTGGGTTCTTGAGATTTAAAGGAGCTAATACATTTTAAGTGCTTAGAACAGTGCCCAGCACAGAGAATGTCATTCCTTAAATTTAATTTTTTAATTTAAATTAATGTTATTTTATTTAAATTTTACTAGTATCTTCAAGTCTCAGCACAAATATCACCTATTCTGTAGAGCCTTTCCTATTAGTCTCACGGATTATTCATTCTCCCTTCCAGTTTAGCATGGCACCTCTTTCCTAAGACATCTTTTCAGATTTATTGTGATTCTATGTTCACTGCCCTGGCTCCTTCAGTGTAATGTGAACTTCTCAGGAGAGGGAAACAAAATGGCTGCTTAGTAGCACAGGTTTGTTTTTTAGAGAATGACTCAGTCCAAAGTACCAGTACAAACAGTAACATTGAAAATGTAGATGAAGGTAGATGATCGAAACAAGCTAGGATAATACAAAATAAAGAAGGTAGGATATAGTGGGTAATGGATGTCTGACTTGCACTTGGGTTTACTCTTCTATCAAACTTCTAAAGGTTACAATTGCCTTAAGAAGGGGTTGCAAGAGCTGATAGGATTTCCTATGACAAAACAGAGCAGCAAGTTGAAAGTTCTGGCCTTGAATTAACATTCAGAGAGTAGATTAAATTTGTTGTAATAGACTGGTAAAATTTAACTATCTTTTCCTTCACTATCATTTAGCATTTAAAGTGTCCCTAAATTAGAAACACTGAAAGAAAACTGCATTTGCAAGTGAACATAAGCTTTAAACTTGTGAGTGATGTGAATCTGCAGCATTCTGTTCTTTTTACCAGAGAAAGTGACATTAATGGTAATCTAATATAACATAAAATATCTCTCCCCAGGTATCATACAGAAATCCACAGAATCTTTACTAACAAGCAAGACTGACAGCTACTTTTACCAATAGGATATCTGCATATCACAAGAGAGTCCTTTAAAATCGTAAGTGAGACTTGGTCTCCTACACCAAGAGTAATCATTTAAATTCCATAAAATAAGTCATAGTACACTAAAACTTCAAAAAGCCATTTTTGAATAATATAGCTCTAGAATTTATTATTATTATTATTATTATTTGCTCCAGAGTCTAGAGATGTTTAAAAATGAATTTTTTTTAGCTGAACTCTAGGAACGTCAGATCTCAGAAACAACAGACGAAGAAATTGTAATTAGCTGTGATGAACGTTGATTATAGAGTACGGATATCACAATGATTACAGAAGGAAAAAAAAAGAGGTGATGCATCAGTCCCACGTATCAAGTGTAGTTGTGTAATTAGAGAAATTTAATCACAGCAGGCATATGTGATGTATTTGTATTTGTGCTATTTTGTGGATTCACAAGCAGAACATCCTCAGAAAATAGAAAAGGAATAAAAGCATTCCTATTTTATAAGCTTTACCTCTAAACCATTTGTTTCACAAAGGTCTTTTTTCCTTGTTCTTTTCTCTATTTCTTCCCCATACACTCCACAGAAAAAACATTTCTTTTTTAGCAAAATACTCTATACTATAACCTTATTCGGTTGTTCTTTTCAGAATGTTCCTAGCTCATTAGGATTAATAGAAGATATGCATATGTTCATAGGGAAAAATAGGCCCTGTTTATCTGGAACATTTGGTTTTAAAGATATGGTCCCTCAACTGAGCTCTGAAGGAAATAGAATAAAACCACTGTGTCTAAAGATGAAGCCATGAACTGTGCTCTCAGGTTCTGTGACATCAGCCAGAGCTTTGCTGGTTCATGAATAAGTTCCAATATATAAGAAATCACTTGGCCAGGTGAACTCTCACAGAAGATTCAGTGACCTGTTACAAGGTCACAAGGTCTATCTTGACCAAGAGTCTGCCTTGCAGCTTGTTGTTTTTTGATTTCCTGATTGATGGATGAGAAGAAGAGGTCAGCTAGGCAGTACAGAACCCAAACCAAAACAAGACAAATACAAAAAAAGCTGTTCTTGCAATATATTTGTAAAAGATATCTGAGTTATCATTGGGGAGGCTGGATTAAACTATAGAGCTTATCATTATGACAATGTATCTATGTTTGTCCTGAAAACTCCGCTTTAGTACAGCAGTTCCCCCTTATCGGTGGGGGATATGTTGTATGAACCCCCAGTGGATGCCTGGAGCCATGAATAGTTCCAAACCCTACGCTATGTATACTATGTTTTTTCCTCTGCATACATACCTATGATAAAGTTGAATTTATAAATTTGACAGAGTAAGAGAATAACAATAACTGATAATAAAGGAGAAAAATTATAACTATATACTATAATAAAAGCTACATGAATGTGGTTCTCTCTTTCTCTCATTCTTTCTCTCTCTCTCAAAATGTCTTATTGTGCTATACTCACCCTTCTTCTGATAACGTGAGATATTAAGACTCCTACATGATGAGATGAGTGAGGTGAATGACATAGGCATTGTGATGTAGTGTTAGGTTACTCTTGAACTTCTGATAATATGTCAGAAAAAAAGATCACCTGCTTCCCAGCTATAGTTGACTGTGGGTAACTGAAACCAAGGGAGGCAAAACTGTGGATAAGGGGGACCACTTTATAACAAAATAGAGAAATAGAATGAATCATTAGAAGTTCAGACACACACACACACACACACACACACACACACACACACACTTTGTGTAGTTTCTTTAGCATTTGTACATAATTTTTCCAGACTCAACCTAATACAATGCAAATATATTCATCCACATGATAATTTTGCTTAAGATATTCAGAAGTCCACCATCCTGCATTTCAACTGCAGAAAAGCTTCTCTTTGATAGAAAATGAATTTTGTACAAACATATTAAAATGGGAAGAAAATGTATCCCATTTTTACCTGCATCTAATAAAGACCTCTGTATATCAAAACAAATAACCCAAGTCCTTTTTATGATGTAAGAAATTAGATGTCATCCTGCCTCCCATCAACACATGCACAAACCGTATCTATTTGATTAAAAAGATCAGTACAGGATGTGGTTGTTCAAATGCTTATTGAGAAAAGGAACCTGTCCCAATACAGGTGCTGGTTGTAAATGACCTGTTAATACTGTGTAAGTGGTGGGCAAGGGTAAGATTGTTGACAAGAAGGGAGCACGCCTGAGTGTTGTATCATTTGCTATGGTAAGAGAAACTGTGCATTTCATATGAAATCTCTCAATATTTCAATGTGGGCACAATTTATATGGACCAAACAAAGAATTCTTTGGGCTGACTTGACCTACCTGTTTGCAGACTCTTCTGTCCTAACGCTGCTGAAAGGATTATCAAACAGAAGGTGAAATTCTGTGACCAGAGGCTGCTAGAGCTCACAGAACAGACTAGAACCCCACCCCCAGTGGCCTCATAAGAAAATCTGTGTGTAGTGTGGCATACTTCAAACTGAATTAAGCCAAATCAATAACTTGTATGAGCAAAGAGTACAGGGAGATTGTGGGGGAGAGGACAATTACCCAAGAAAGGTGCCAAGGAAAAGCTGGTGGTTACAGAAAACACTGGTCGGTCAAGGGTACCAAAGAAAACTGGCTCACCACAGACAACCAGGTATCAAGTTAATCACAGAGGGAGAAACAATACATTTCCATGAATAGTACTAAGAATGAATGAACTCTGGCATTTTTTATGCCAAAGTGAAAATTTTCAAGCCACTTGATTTGGCTTCTTAAAATTATATATACCAGGATGGACCCCAGAAAAAGGGTCTGATGGAACATAAACCTATGTGAAAAATGTAACTGTCACAGCAAATGCGTATTTTGTTAGCGGATAAATTAGCACAGGGACAAACAAGGTTTATAATGTAAGGATTGACATAAATTACTGTGCAGCAACATGGCAATTGAAATGTGTAAGAGACTCCTCTGCTAACCTACAATTACACACTTTACTGGTATCCCCTGGATGTTTAAATATGAGGATGAAGATTAAAACCCTCAGTTTTATCTTGAGGTCCTTTAGCAATCTCACCTTAGGCTATAGGGATATGGCATACATACAGAAGCAGCAGCACAGAGCCTTCTATACCACCTGTAGACCCAACCATTAAATGTGAAGAACATCCTTTCAATAACTTGAGAGCTTTCCTTGACCAGAATTTCACTGCCTCGACAGTCTGAGAGTGCTGACAAGGACCACTTAATGAGGGAGGGACACACAAAAGCAGGTTGAGCATGAGGTCACCAGTACGATGGATTGGGCCAAGTTACTCTATTCTCTTTGGAAGACAAGCAAGGGCAAAAATAACACCATGGCCATCTCCAAGGTAAGAGAAAATGATACTGTTTTCTGAAAGAATCTGCTATTTAAGGAGTGGAGAAGTGAGTACTTGGACTGAAAAGCAAGGTCAAGCTAATAAAAGCAGTAAGTAGGAATTGTCAGTCTGCCTAAAAAATAGCACCCTGATTTCAAACCAAATTAAAGGTAAATTCTAGTGCTACCTTGCAAAGCCTGAACTGCAAAAGAAGGAAGGAAGGAAATCAGATTCCCTATGGCTCTTCTTGAGCTAGCTTTACTTCTCTTCCACGGACACAGCACAATATGGTTTTAAGAATAAATGGTATTCCGGGGTGCCTGGGTGGCTCAGTTGGTTAAGCAGCCGACTTCGTCTCAGGTCATGATCTCACGGTTGGTGGTTTCGAGCCCCGCATCAAGCTCTCTGCTGACAGCTCAGAGCCTTGAGCCTGTTTCAGATTCTGTGTCTCCCTCTCTCTCTCTCCCCTTCCCCACTAATGCTCTGTCTCTCTCTGTCTCAAAAATAAATAAAAACTATATTAAAAATTAAAAAAAAAAGAATAAATGGTATTCAAAGCACAGTTTGCAAAAAGATTCATACTTTCTTTAGAATAATCCTGGAAGGTCATTATGATATAGATACAGGCACACCTCATTATTGTTCTTCATTTTAGTGTACTTTCCAGATACTGCATTGTTTACAAATTGAAGATTTGTGGCAACCCTGCCTGGAGCAAGTCTACCGGAGTCATTTTTCCAACAGCATTTGCTCACTTTGTGTTTCTGTGTCACAGTTTGGTAATTCTCACAGGATTTCAAAGATTTTCATTACTATTAGATTTGTTACGGTGATCTGTGATCAGTGATCTTTGATCACCATTGTAACTGTACATTTGTAACAATGTACACCATTGTAATTCTGTGTCACAGTTTGGTAATTCTCACAGGATTTCAAAGCTTTTCATTACTATTAGATTTGTTACAGTGATCTGTGATCAGTGATCTTTGATCACCATTGTAACTGTCTGGGGATAGCATGAACCATACCCATATAAGACAGCAAACTTAATAAATATCATGTGTGTTTTCACAGCTACACTGACCAGTCAATCCTTCATCTGTCTCCCTTTGCTCAGACCTCCCTATTCCCTGAGATACCACAATATTGAAATTAGGCCAATTAATAGTGTTCCAGTGGCTTCTAAGTGGTCAAGTAAAAGAAAGAGTTGCATGGTCTCTCACTTGAAATCAAAAGCTAGAAATGATCGAGCTTAGTGAGGAACACATATCGAAAGCTGAGACAGGCTGAAAACTAGGCCTCTTGAACTAGTTAGTAAAGTTGTGAATGCAAAGGAAAAGTTCTCAAAGGAAATTAAAAGTGCTACTCCAGTGAACACACAAATGATAAAAAGCAAAACAGCCTTATTGCTGATATGGAGAAAATTTGAGTGGTCTAGATAAAAGATTAAACCAGCCACAACATTCCCTAAAGCCAAAACCTAATCCAGAGCAGGTTTTAACTCTCTTAAATACTATAAAGGTTGAAAGAAGTGAGGAAGCTGTAGCAGAAAATCTGGAAGAGTCAGTTCGTGAGGTTACAGAAAGAAGATGTCTCTGTAACAAAAATGCAAGGTGATATACAGCAAGTGCTCATGTAGAAACTGCAGCAAGTTATCCAGAAGATCTAGCTAAGCTAAGTAATGAAGGTGGCTACACTAAACAACAGATTTTCAATGAGATGAAACAGCCTTCTATTGGAAGGAGGTGCAATTAAGGACTATCATAGCTGAAAAGAAGTCCACACCTGGCTTTAAAGCTTCAAAGGACAGGATGACTCTTTTGTTAGGGGCTAAAGCAGCTGGTGGCTTTAAATTGAATCCAATGCTCATTACCAACCTGAAGATCCTAGGCCTTTAAGAATTATGCTAAATCTACTCTGCCTGTGCTCTATACAAGGAACAAGAAAGCCTGGATTACAGTGCATTCATTTAACAGCATGGTTTACTGAATATTTTAAACCCATCGTTGAGACCTACTGCTGGGGGGGTCGGGGGTAGTGGGCAGGGAGATTACTTTCAAAATATTACTGTCCACTGACAATGTACCTGGCCACCAAGAGCTCTGATGGTGATGTATGACAAGATTGATGATGTCATGCCTGCTAACACAACATCCATCTGCACCCCATAGATCAAGAAATAATTTCAACAGACATTAAGGAAGGTACTTTTTGGGATGAGAACTGGGTGTCATATGTAAGAGATGAATCACTGGGTTCTACTCGTGAAGTCAAGACTACCCTGTATGTTTACTAACTTGAGAATAAAAAAAAGTAATTTGAACTCTCAAGTATTATTTTTTAAGAAATATATTCCATAAGACTATAGCTGCCATAGACAGTGATTCATCTGATGGATCCAGGCAAAGCAAACTGAATACATTTTGGGAAGGATTCACCATTCTAGATGCTGTTATGAACATTCATGATTCATGAGAAGAGGTCAACATATCAGAATGCACAGGAATGTGGAAAAAGGGGATTCCAAATTTCATGGATGATTTTGAGGGGTTCCATACTTCAGTGGAAGAAGTAACTGCATATGTGTGATGAGTAGCAAGAGAACTAGAATTAGAAGCAAAGACTGAAGATGGGACTGAATTGCTGCAATCTCATGATAAAACTTGAATAAATGAGAAGTTTGCTTCTTATGGATGAGCAAAGAAAGTAGTTTCTTTGAATGGAAACTACCCCTGGTGAAGATGCTGTGAAGACTGTAAAAATGACAACAAAGGATTTAGAATATTACATAAACTTAGTTGATAAAGCAGCAGTTTTAGAAGATTGACTCCAATTTTGAAAGAAGTTCTACTGTGGATAAAATGCTATCCAACACAGCATCTCTTGCTATAGAGAAATCGTTCATGAAAGGATCAATCAATCAATGAGGTAAGTTTTATTGTTGTTTTATTGTAATAAATTGCCACAACCACCCCACCCTTTGGCAGCTGACACCCTGACCAGTCAGCAGCCATCAACACTGAGACAAAACCCTCCACCAGCATAAAGATTATGGCTTGCTAAAAGCCCAGATGATGATTAACATTTTTTAGCAATAAAGTATTTTTAAGTTTATTTATTTATTTTAGAAAGAGAGAGAAGGGGAGGCAGAGAGAAAGGGGGGGGGGAGAGAGAATCCCAAGCAGGTTCCACACTGACAGCAGGGCTTGATCCCACAAACTGTGAGATCATGACATCAAGAGCTGAAATCAAGAGTCAGACATTTAACTAACTGAGTCACCCAGGTGCCACACCTATAAAGTATTTTTAATTAAGGTATGCACAAGTATTGTTTTTATTTTAGAAATAATGCTATTGCACACTTAACATACTGCAGTATAGTGTAAACATAACTTTTATATGCACTGGGAAATCAAAAAATCATGTGACTTGCTTTATTGTGATATGTTTTTTATTTCAATGCTCTGGAAATGAACTAGCAATATCTCCCAGGTATGCCTATATTCCAAAAGAAAAAAATTAAGTTCAGTGAAGTCACCACAATCACCTAGCTGGTAGCAGAAAAGTCAGGATTAAATCCCAATAGGTTTTCAGACACTTGGTGTAATAATATTTTAATGGCACTCAGATTTTTGTGCACTCTCTCTATATATATTCTTTCAGTGTTATTCCAACTGTTATATTTTTATCTTCACCAGCCTTTGTCTTATTTTTCTGATCTTGTTGTTCTTGGTTACTTGTCCTCCACTCAGTCTAAGGCACATACTACAGTATCATTCACTGATCCTGTTATTGAAGGGCAAGGTTATAGTGAACCATTAAGAGATTTGCTGGGGTGTTTGCCCAAAAGTATAGGACAAAAGCAAAGACAACAGGAACAACCACAATGAGAACAAATTCTCAAAAAGAAGAAATTAAAGATGTTCTACTGCCACAGCAATAGGACTGGAGAAAAGTTGGTGTAGTGGGGGGTGAAAGGCAATTAAACCCTAGAGCTGAAAATCAGGGAAAAAAAAAAGCTGAAATGTTCAAATTTGAAAAAAAAATACAGTGAATTTTGGAGAAAGGGAGAAAAACATGCATATAATAAAAATTAATTTCCATATGTCACTAAAGGAGCACCAGGAAGAAGCAATTTGGCAAATATATCTTTTGTGTTTAAACATCAATTTTGATTTGTGATAGATATTTGTTTTTCAAGTATTATATTTTCCATAACTAGAAAAGATTGGGAAAATAAACTCTTCAAGCTGTTTACAAACTCAATTCTATTTGACTTTTAAAATAGAGAAGAATTTCAATAATAGTAAAGGTCCGTGATAAAGGAAAAAAGAGATACTGTGCTTAGCTTATTTTCTTGAAGAAGCAGAGTCTCTCAAAAATGTAATCAACTAGAATCTGGCATATTATACATCATATTTAAATTATCTTTAATGAAAAGGAATAAATGACCTAGAATAAACTCTCAAACATGTACACACACACACACACACACACACACACACACACACACACACCACTAGGCTAATGACTAGAAAACAGACTTGCTTTTCTGAAGCTTGCAAAGAGAGAAGTGCCTCTCACCTTTCACCATCAGCCTCCTCTTCCCAATGACAGAGATGCTATTGATTATGATCCACTGTCTGGTGCCTGAAAGCTAAAATCCAAGTAATTACTACTGGTGGTGTAAGAGTTCTGTTTGGGTGAAGGGATGGAGGTAGATTGAGATAATTATCCAACAACTTATTATCCTTTAGACTGCTGGTCAACCTGTATGTCTTTGAAACTAAGCATCTAAAGCTTTTAATTGCAGAGAAACTCTTGGGATAAAAAATCAGCTACTGATATGTAGGCAAATTAGTTCATTTTTGTACATGTAAAAAGAATACTTGTATTCTTCCCTTCAATTTTATCCCTTCTCCAGTAACCCCAATTCCCAACAGCCATTAATACTATGAACTCCCCTCCTTGTGGGGACAACTATGGCCATAAAAGCTGACTCATGAAAATATTAATGGACTTTCTATTTTCCCTTCATGCTTTTCTTCCAGTTTCTTTCTGCCTTTAGAAAGGGAAATCAAAGAATCTCCTGGCACCTCTTTTATCACCCTTGTGGAACATCTGTCACTTGGGAAAGTAAATTCATTCACAAATTTATCATCAGGAAATAAAAATATTTGCTGAATCACCAAATAGAAGATATGTCTACACATTTAATAGTGAATTCCCCAGTTTTGGGGGCTATTTGATTGAGGAATTGACATTTTAGGATCTCTATTCTCAGCAATTTGAACTCCTCCATGAAGTCACCAATTTCACTGCTGACACACACTCATGCTCTTTGTCTATTACCCTTGTATTACAGTAAATTGCCCATGGGCTTTCAAAAAATTAGAAATAACATTGCATCTTCCTCTAACTATTTTTTCATTTTTCTCCATTCCCTGCCTAAGCCCTCATACCCTATACACATAACATCTCTTTATATCTCCAAAAACTTCCTCTTCAAATTCTCTTTTGGCTGATAGCGATTTCCATAATTTTCCAAAAAAAAATTCTTAAACTCACCAAGAGCGTCTTTATTGTAAACTCAGTGGCTTTTTCTCTACACTAATTTGCCTTGAGCTATATTAGGTTAAAAAAAAAAGGAAGTTTGTGAGTGGGTGCCTGGTTCTCCACATGATACAAATACCATCTCTTTGTCTCCATCTTTTCAATCTGCAGGGCTCATTTTATTGTTGGCTTCCAGACTAACCGTCCTTAAAATACATTTACATATTGTCATTCTTTTGCTCCGATAGGATACTGTCAATAAGTACTTCCCTCCCTGACCCATAAATGCATCAGATTTAAACTCCCTTTGCTTTTCTCATATGGTCCTCCATCAGTTTGTACACAGAAGTTATTTGTTGAGAGCCAACTTTAAGGAAAATTAACCTGGCAGTTTGTGCGCTACGGCTGTTCCCCATGAAGAATGAGCGTATATAGGATATAAGGAGGAAAGTAATATCCCTTATTTGATTTCAATTGTATTAATATTTAATCTCAAATTTCAGGTTATAACACATTAGAACTTGAATCCTTATAAAAGAAAACAAATCGTTTGAAGGGGGAAAAAGGCTTGTGATAGCTGAGGGGCTCATAATCTCGTTCTGATGAGACTGTTTTCCCCAGTTGCCTTATTTTTAGGAATGGGCTGATGGCTATCAATGATCAGATGCAAAGCTCTAAACTACTTATACATAAGTCTACAATTATCACATATAATGTAGGGAAATGGTTACCATTATGAACTCAATTTATTTGTTAATACTTCATTAGTTCCATTTCTTTCTTTCTTGAAGCTTAACCCACAGAGAATTTCATTACCACTACGATTCAGGTGTCAAATCTCTTTCTAAAACAAAACAAAGGAAAATCTTTTATAAAAGTGGATCTTTAGTTTTGCAGACAAAAGAAACTGTGAAAAAGAAGATTAAATCTTCATCAGTTTAACTCACAAAGCAGATGCATAGGGAAATAGCATTATTCACCATTTAAATTGCCTAATTAGTCTTGGGAGTTTTTTTAGTCTGTCCAAGGTAAAGGAATTCTACACCCAGTTATAATAATGCTAAATTTCTAAATAGTAGATTTAAGTAAATCTTCCATTGAAAGAAATAAATCATTTCTGTGCGGAGGAAACTCTATTAAGATACCATCTGAAAGATCTATGGAGCCCTGAAGTGGAATACATACATTTTTAAAAGGATAAACATAGGGGAAAATGTCTGTCATGCTTTACAGCGAATATATCCACGCACATGTTCAAGAGCTCCCTGATTTATTCTCAAGTAACAACCTTGACTCTTTAAACATTGTTTATGATGGTCAAATTGGAACATACACAGAGTTTGAATACAAGCTATCTGCCAGTAGACTTCCTTTTGAGAATAAAACATTCTTAAAGCACCATTTACTTTCACAAACAGCATATGCTCACCATGTGGCACCATTCTTGTTAACACCAAAGTAGCAATTTGAGCTTAACCGCTTATAATAATAATAATATGTGATGTCAAGTCCTCAGAGTCTCAGATGTCAAAGGTGATCATGAACATAAATGCAAATTCCCAAAATCTGCTCTACTGGGAAAAAAGAGTCTTGCCAAGGCCAAAGAATCCAGTAGAAATACAAATCCTTGGTCTCTGGCTTCTAATAAGCACAGAAATTGTCTTTCCAATTTCACTGCATCACCTTCATCTGGTTCTAATGCATACACATGTCTAGTAAATTAGTTCCCCTTGGGGAAAAATTCTGTTATTTCAAGAGCTTGAGATTTTCAATGAAGTGCCAATGATCTGATACAAATTGTTGAAAGTTTTATATTACAACTGTTCTCTTTTATATGAGCCGACTGTTTACTTTTCGAGCACCTTCAAACCTTCTAGCATTTCAGAATGTTTAAAATATGGCATTATTAAGAAACTTCAAGATTACAGCTGTGAAAACAGACCTATGTCATTATAATCAGTGAGAAAGTCCCTTAACTGGGATTTCAGAATATGAAAAGAGCCCATGCAGAGAATTGGCAGGGTAAAAAACCAAAGAGAGAAAAGAGAGAAAGAAAGAGGGGAAAAATCCATCAAGCAAAGAAAGGGGGTGTTTCCATTCTTGACAGCCCACTTGAAAAAATAAAAGTAGTTCAGTATTTGAGTAGAAGACATTTTATGGGGGAGGGAGGTGTAGTTACCGCATTGGCTTGAATAATGACTCTATATATTACATCTCTTAAAGCAATTATTCTTTTCCATTTTAAATGGTTATTTTTCTATCTGCTTTTTCTACTGACTGAACTCTTCAAGTACCAGAACCATGTTGTACATGTCCTACAAACTGAGACCTAGTATATTACAGATATTCAATATTTTTTGGTTAAATGATTCAGACTATAAATACTATAGAAAACACATTTTTGCTCAGAGTAAGATGCAGAGGTAGGAAAATAATGGGTGAAGAAAAGTTATTCCACATTAGCATTGTATTAATGGAAAGAAATGTTCAATATACATTAATATGGTAAGATAATCACAAAGAATAAGCAAAGTATGTAACATTCACCTGGGGAGTCCTCATGTCTCAGATACAGGCTGTAGTCCAACAGTTGTGTTTTTCCCTTGGGCACTGAACTACCTGGGTTGCAGGAATAGAGAAGACAGGAGGCAGTAGAGGATTCATGTGATTCGATTTCATAGAACGGTACCCTGATAATTAAGGATAATGAGATATTCAAAGGTCCTCCTGAAAGAGTATTTCAGATAAATCCAAATTGGGTAAAGGCGAAGAAATTCCAAAGAAGGGGCTCCAGGGGATTGTTGGATTGGGGGAAGTGGTATCCTATCTCAGATGGGCCCCAGGCACTGTGTCTCAAGTATATTTTCCTGTCTAAGATGTCTATCAGAAATCTTCATTTCTCTCCTCAAGTTCTACAAACAATATCTACACTCTTACTTGCTCCCATCTCTTCTATCCTGAAACAGATCATAAGATGGTGACCTGAGCCAAAACCGAGAGTTGGGCACTTAACCGACCAAGCCACCCAGGCATCCCAACACAAACTTCTTTATCTCTACTTCTACACCAGCTTTTTCTTTCCTATCCACTGGACTCTGGCTTCCAGTTCCATTAGTCTGCAGATACTGCTCTCACTAAGGTAGCCAACAAACTCTTAATTGCCAAAGCTATAAACACCTTAGCTTTCACTGTACTGAAGGTTTCTGTTGCATTTGATACTGTTGATCCCTCCTTCAATCATTATACAAAAAAGCTGAGAATAATAGTCTAGTTATGAGAATTAATGTAAGTAAAGTACTTAGCACAGCTTTTCGCACACTGTATGGGCTCTAAAAAATGTTTGCTAATCTTACCGTTTTCTTAGTTGCCTTTGTGATTCTCTTTCTATGTTTCCTTTTAAAGGCAGGTGTTCCTTACCCAATGAATGCCCTTATCATGCACACACTCTTGCTATATAATCTTACTGGTCTTTTTATTTCAAACCTTATGTGTTAGGATTGTCACATCCATATCTCTAGGCCGGTGCTCTACTAAAGCTTTATATGTATATACCTAACTTCCTGATGCAGATTCCTATCTCAATTGGCAATGTGTCCTGTGGAGGGAGGTTCAGGGGGTAAAATCACCCCTAGTTGAGAACTGGTGGTTAACTTATATATGGTCATTTGTATCTTTCCTCAGGTGACTGAAACTTCCTGAAAACCAGCACAATGGCTCTTCATCCTTGTGTGCCTTAGACACACTACAGAGCGCCATATATACTGAAGCCACACATTTAACTCCGCAAGTGTCAATTTAGAACATCTTACTTCAATGAGAAATCATATGTATACCCCCTTCCCAAACACTCCCTGTACAAACTATTAAATTTAGTCCTGATTTCTTTTAAAAGGAAGCATCTGGAATATTTCAATAATGAGAAAAATACATGTTAAGTGGATGGTGACTACAATTTTGAGATAAGAGCATACAGTTAAATTTAGAAATCAGATGAAACCCTTCTTCAGATAGGGTTTGAATTAATAATACACTCTATTAAAAGAATGATTTGTTGGATTTTTTTAATAACCCGAAGAAATAGGAGCTTCTAAAAATTTCACAGCAACCTAAGTCTAAGACTTGAAAAAAATAATAAAGTGCTGGGGTTTCTATGTCTGAAGCCATCACATCTATGGCTCTATGTCAATTTATAATGGTAAATGTGCCACAGCAACAAATTTGTCATGGGAATTTTCACAGCAATAAATATCACAGTCTGGTGGCAGTAGATGGAGTTATGGATCACACCCTCACAAGTCTTAGGCCTAGTTTGGAGAATATGACACATGTAATGCACATTAGCTGAGACTTTCAAATCTTTTCATGCTTCACAAACCACACCAGATTGGCTGAATTGCAGAATATATTCACTGCCACACAGTAAATTGTCCCCTTAAGCCACACCCCAGCTGATTGTGGGAGACAAATAAGCTAAAATCAGAACTTCAAACCAATGTGATACACTGGGAATGAGGATCGATCTTAAAATCACTTTGATTCAAATATTATAATGTTCTCCATAGCTCAAAGGCATGAAATTATTTATACAGAATATGATTTACTAGTAATACCATCAATTAAAAGGTAAAGTATTAGAACTTCCATGTTCCAGAAATGGTTTATTATTGGCCTCAAGCTTAAAATCTTTATAATTGTGCCTTTTATGAAACACCTCTCTTGTGCTTCCTTTTCTTGACTCATCCTACCCCAACTCCGTCCCACCCCCACTAGAAAAATGAAACAAATAAAAAAAACCCAAAAAACAAACAAATGAAAAAAAAACAACTTGCTCACCTTACCTTTTTCATTTTACAAACTTTCTTTTCCTTCCTTGAATTTTTAATTTAGCAAATATCTGTATTCTACAAAATAGGCCATATACCTCAGGTGGGTCCTAAAAGTCAATAATCATCATACCTTTAAGGAACTGATAATCTATTATTAAAAACACACCTACAGGAGCACCTGAGTGGCTCAATCAGTTAAGGGTCTGACTTCAGCTTAGTCAGCTGAGTGTCTGACTTTGGCTCTGGTCACAATCTCATGGTTTGTGAGTTTGAGCCCTGCATCAGGCTCTGTGCAGATGGCTTGGAGCCTGGAGCCTGTTTTGGATTCTGTCTCTCTCTCTCTCTCTCTCTCTCTCTCTCTCTCTCTCTGTCCCTCCCCTGCTTGCAATCTCTCTCCCTCTCTATCTCAAAAATAAATAAACATTAAAAATTTTTTTACAAACACCTACAAAATGATTATAAAACAGGTAGAATGTTAAAGTACTATAAGGGGGAAAATTAGGTGTCAGAGAGGTGATATATTACAAGTAAAAATTGGGGTGAGATATGTTCAGGAAAACATCAACTATTTTTTAATGTACACGAAAGCATAAAATACAGTGTGTGACTCATGTTAGGCATTCAACAAACATTTATCTTCTTTCCTTCTCCAGAAGTGTTATAAGCTAAACTGTGTTTCCCCCAAATTTATATGTTGAAATTTTAACCCTCAATACCTCAAACCTGTATGTACAGATAGGGTTTTGAAGAGGTAATTCAGGTAAAGTGAGGTCATATGAGTAGGTCTTACTCCAATATTATTGATGTCTTTATAAGAAGAGATTAGGACATAGATACACAGAAGAAAGACCATGTGAAAACACAGGGATAAGATAACCATCTACAAATCAAGAAGAGAAGGCTTCAGAAGAAATCAACCTTATCGACAGCTTGATCTTATACTACTATCCTCAAGAACTTTGAGAAATTAAATTTCTGCTGTTTAAGCCAGCCAGTCTTTTTACTTCGTTATGGCAAACTAAGAGAAGGATCAGTGAATACAGAGATAAGAGAATCTCTCAGATCCTCATTTTTAAGGAACTGGAGCTTGGAAATTTTGATTTGTTAGTCAGTAGGAAGTCAAACAAGATTTGTGAGCTGAGAATGTCCTGAAGACTTGAGTTTAGATGAAAAGATTTGGTTTTTATGTTTGGACTGTGATGGTGGGGGAGACAAATTTGTAAGTAAGTCCTGAAGACTTGAGTTTAGATGAAAAGATTTGGTTTTTGTGTTTGGACTGTGATGGTGGGGGAGACAAATTTGTAAGATAAGTTTGGGGAGTATTGGGTCATTGGATCAGTCCAAGTACAAAATAATTGGGATCGGAACGGGCTCATTGATGCACAAAATGGGAATTGAAGTAAAGTGTATTTAATTTAGCAACTGATTAGGAGTGCCTGGGTGACTCAGTTGGTTGAGCATCTGACTTCGACACAGGTCATGATCTCATGGTTGGTGAGTTTGAGCCCCGTGTTGGGCTCTGTGCTGACAGCTCAGAGCCTGGAACCTGCTTCAGATTCTGAGTGTCTATCTCTGCCTCTCCCCAACTCGTGCTCAGCTCTCAAAAATAATAAACATTAAAAAATTTAGCAACTGTATATATAATGGAGAGTCAAGGAATAAGAAAGCTCAGCGGTATCAAGTGTTTAGCATGGTACAGATATTAGCAATAAATAGTGCAATTTTTATAAAGTTAAAAACATGAGCATTTTGTAAGTATAGAATATGTTAAAGATTTTATTCAACATATTAATTATGAAAAAAATTAATGAAATACATATGCACACACACACACTCCTAAGAAGGGCAATCAGGAGTGCTGATATTAATTTATTAATAAATGTCTAATTGGTTAATATTATAAAGGGCAATAACATTATTTGTGTCATCTTTTCCATAGTGCATTAATCAAATATGTGTCTCTGGGACATCATTCCTTTGTACTGCTACGTGGAGGATCATTTACATGACTATCAGTTTTTTAGGACTTCTACTCTTCAGAGTTGTAAAATAACCTAGTCAGCAAAAAGTCAATCATAGGTACACACTCCTATAGAATTATATAATCTCCAGAGAGTCCCCTTAGACAATGCCCAGCACTCCACTGAGAGGAAAGAGACCCTGTAATCTCTTTTGCCCATTTCCAAGTCTTGCACTATTTTTTTTCTGATGATAAATACAAGAGAAGCTATTTTTCATTTTAGATATGTTAAATATGCAGTGCCAAAGAAACACTCTGGGGAGAAAGTCCAGCATGCAATCAGAAGTGTGAGGCTACACATCAGCAAAGGACCGGGTTTGAATAAATTCTTCAGTTCTGCTTGATTTTTCCACATACCTCATCCATGAGCTCATTGAATTGGGACACAACCACAGGCTGAAACTGGAGGCAACTGCCAAGGATTCCATCCCTTCCCTCCTTCTTGCTTATTAATAACCTATTTTACTGTGATCCCTTGTGTCTAACAAGATTAAAAATCATGGTTCTGTGTTCTTGACCTAGCTTCTCTTTTTTCACCCTTTTATCCTGGTATTTATTTTTTCTTTCTGGTATCTGGACCTCGGGTTTTCTATTCTGCTAGGCAGAATCCTTGGACCCAGATTTCAGCTGACACATCTGGTAGGAAATGCTTGCTCCATTCTAGCCCTAATGAGAAAGAACCTAATTCTCATCTTAGTCATTTGTCTCGTGCTTTGGTGAACCCTGTTCAAAACGAGGGACCAGAGAAGTAGATTTGAGTCACCTGCATGAAGATGAACTTTTCCATGTTAATGTCAAGATTTCCAATTTTTCCTCTGGCCTTTATCTTCTATGATTCCCTGACAGTCTCCTCTTTAATATGCACATGCTGGGTATTTGCCATGTGATTTATAAATAGCTCTGATAACCTCTAAGTAAAACAAAATGTTCATTCATTTACTCATCAATTATTTCAGTCATTCATTCATTTGTCAAAAATTACTAGATTCCTCATACGTGCTAAGCACTGCACTAGGTGCCAGAAGATATCTAGATAAATAAAATATATCCTTGCCCTGCCAAACCTTAACCACTAAGGGCTATAAAGCAATGAATTTCTGACCTTTTCAAGTACATTTCACATCTGCAACATGTCCTCTTAGAAGCCCTGCTCATAAAGGAGCCATCTGTCAAAACAGAGTATGCTGTAACCCTGAACGGCTGGGAGTCTGAGCTGAACCCCAACGAGTTCTCCTCATGACACATCCAACTCTTACCCTCAGGATTTGATAAAGCTATGGTGGGAATTAACTTCTTTCTAATCATAATATCACCTCCTAGCATTATCTCAAAAATTTCATATTTTCACAAGGAGGTAATGGTGGTGGGTTAACTGATTTTTTACAAAATTATGTGATTGTTTTTGTGATACACTTAATGTTATATTCAGAGAAAGATATCAACAGCTTCTATTTCTCAGAAATTTGGCTTAATTACCAGTCATCTAAAATTCTCAATCCAAATCTCTTGTTTATCTAGTAATTTTGAAGAATCCTTAACAAGAGTACATTTATCCTAATTTTATAGACATATATTTGATCAAAGATGTGTTAAGCAATATCACCAAACTAACCAGGAAATTAGTATGAGATGAGAAAAGCATAGATGGTTCTTTGTATTTGATGTCAGTTAATTGAAAGAATATAAATTTCTTTTCAATGGAAATAACTGATGTGTTTCAATTAATATGAAGAATTGAAAACCAGATCCCTTCGTGGAGAGGGAAGATTCTGTGACTGGTGAAGCTATGTATGAGTAATTTAAATTTTGTAAACAAGAGATCATAATCTCATTCTTTAAATCCTCCAAGAGACTAGAGATAACCAGCATCTCCTTCCTAGCAGACTTATTTCTTTCAGAAATCCTTCTAATTCAAATATCTTGATGACCAAATGAAAATCCAGAGAACCAAGAGATAGCTCTGTTTGAAGCATTTCTGCTTCATCTGAGGATGTGAGAGTAATGGTAGACTGGGTCCACTGGTGTGTTCCCCCAACATCCCACCATCCCTCCCTTCCCCTAAAGAAGCAACTACAAATAAGGCACAAACGGGGAAATAGGTATCTCTCATATATGACAGGGATTATGTAGAGTGTGTTGCATTTCGTTGTTGAGCATTTTGGGATAGGCCAACAAATGAAATTAGAAAAAAAATTCTTGTTCAACTCAGCATGGTAAGAAAATGACAACAACAAAATAATATCACACTGAAACAAACAAAAACCTTGTTCTGTAACCATATCTGATGAGGAATGCTTTAAAGAATAAACTCTGAAGAGAAAAAAAAAACACCCAAAGGGCCATATTTATTTTGAACAATGCCCTTCTTCCTCTTTTGCTATAGGTATGTTTTAACCCATACACACTTATTATTATGGATATAACAACATAAAACCCCACATTTTCAGAATTTTATTTTTAAATTCTCTACAAGTAATGAAGATGCATGTATGTCATTCTATCCTTTAGCATGCACAAAGAACTAGTAGGTAGCTGTAAAATATATAGGAATATAGTGGGGGGGTGTATTTTCAAAATTTACCAAGGTCATTAATGCACCAAATGTAAATGGTCTCCCATTTATCAAATGTCCTGGGGAAATCAGGAGATAATTGAAATGATAGATGAAGAGATGAAACTCTAGGCTAATGGGCTGTATATCAATGAATCAATGTCACATTTATGAAAGGTTTGGAAAATGATTCCTATTCTTTGCTTATTTCTAAAGTTTTAAACCTCAGAAAGGTAAGCTGTAGGAGGATGAAGAACTGAATTAAAAAGAGACCCTATCGATCCATCAGAAACATTTCTGCTATAATTTTTCTCATGGTGGTTTGCATATTCCTACACTAAGTTCAGGAGAACTTATCACTGTCTCCACTTTTGTATTTGTGTTGCCTCTCTTTCTTTCTGTGAAATCATCAGTTCATAAATGATCTCACCTAGGAATCAATATCCCTACTTCTTTCCCCTGACAGACTTACAGGAACTTTATAGAAGGGAAGAAAAAAAAAAGGTAAGTATGCTGAATAAAGATTTATATATAAAAGATACCCTCAATTTGGTTAAAAATAAAGAATGCTTTATGGACAAAAAAAAGTCATTAAAATGAGTTTTGGGTGACTTAAAGTTAAACTTCCCAAAGAGAAATCTTATTTTCTAGACCAAATTATTTAAGGTTAAGTCAGACAAGTCTGTGGAAACCAAATGGTACTCAAAAACAGACTTTCTCTGCTCCCAAACTGATTTAAATACAAATGTAAATTCAAACTGTTAATTAGTGACAAAAGTGTCTTCCCAGGGCAAATGGGGTTTTGTTTATTGAACAAATACATATTTTGATACCTTTAATTGATAATTTAAAAGCTGCTTGTGTTGAGTTCATGTTTCCTCCGAGTCAGGTCCAGATGCTCAGTGTGGCTGTCAGAGTTGCTCAGTGAATCAGAGAAGCACTAATGGTGGCTATGGGCACAGGTGATCAGCCTTAGAGGAGGGGTGGGGTTCAGGGGAAGAGACCTCCAGTTCTAGCACAGGGGCAGTACCTTGACAGTTGTTTCCATCAGAAGCCCCACAGGAAATGATCTTGCTGATGGTTTCACCAGGCCAGTGATAATTGCCCCCCTTAGGGCCTGAGCTGGGATACATGGTCAGCCAAAAGAACAAGACCCTTGAACTCAAAGGAAAGGAATGACAAGAAATGCCTGGAAGAAATCTCTTAGAACTAAAAATATTTGAATTCTAAGCTCTTTCAGAATCTGAAATCCTGGACACAAACTCCCCAAATAAATGCCCTGAAAGAACTTTAGTTGCTTATATGCACACTGGTTGTTAAAATATTGCTGCATTTCCATGTTGGTTGAGTAGGCTCTGTCCTCCAGTCCCTGAGTGCCCCCACCCACTAGATGGCTCCCTCCCTCTCCCCTGGACTAGTCTCCTAGTCATAAATTATGAAAGCTAGCAGCAGGGGGCCTCTAGGACCCTGGCAGCTCTGGAATGTCCTCTGAATTTGTGGCTATTCTGTTTTATACAAGTGACAAAATAATTTTAAATATCACCTATGCATATATCCAACACTTCAAATGAAGTACTATGAATTTTATTGTTTTTCTGATCCTATCTTCACCATGACCACCTTCCCTTTCATACCAGTCTTTCATACACTTCACACAAACATAAGTTTCCCCAAACCCTGCCACCATCTCCTGTACCTACAATGTTAACAAAAGAGAATATTAATATCACTATTTGGTACTGAATTCAAAGTTTCAATTATTGTCTCCAATTCCAGTGGCCCTCTCTGAGATTGGCACAGCATGAAATAAATGAAAAATGAGATGTGACTATAAAGTGATGAAAGTGATTTTCACATGTGCCTGTGGGATTTCCTTGATTACTTTTTAGTCATGCCTCGTATTAGTCAGTAGGTAAAGCTAGCCTTCTGAGCAGAAAGATTTCTTACATGGACAAAATAAAATATGCATTCTCTTACCCACGCTCACTCGGATTCTTTACATAGGAAAATGTAGTGCTTACAGAGAACTCCAGAGCCTAAGTAGGCCTTTTTGCACCATTAATCTGCTCTTTTAAAATATTTTGCTCTAAGAGCAGGACACAGAGTTTTATCTGGCATAGTAGAATACGATCAATGTTCCTAATGGTCAGCTAACCTATTAACGACCAACATAGCAAAATCATACTCGGTACACAATTTTTATGATGATGGAATTTTCAGAGGATGCCAAACAAATTAACTGAGTGGCTTGGTCTTGTCACCACTCATCTCTCACATAAGTCCTCAGATGTAAGAACAGGCAAAAGTGGCAAAAAAGAATTTTGCATAGATACATCAAGAGAGCCATTTACCCTGGGATTTTCTTTATTGGGATGAACCTCTTCCTTTACTTCAGCAGAGTTTAGAAATTAATGGCATGATGTTTGGAGTGTGGTTGAGAGGATGCATCCCGAAATTTTATCACTGAACTTTATTAATGACAAAGAAAAACAAGACAGTAGCATTTGATGCCACAGTTTTGTTTTCTTAACTGAACAAAAACTTAGTATCCTAAGAAAGTGAAATCTACTGTTTATGCTATTAAGCCAACCTCCTTGAAATAATTTCAACTCATATCAATTGTCTATTTATAGTAAAAAAAATCAGAGAGTCAAAGGAAGAAACTACAGATAACTGCTCAATCCTAGTATTGATATAGACATGTAATATATCCACATAGACATGGTCACGTAATCTTCATTAATGTCATGTTGGATATCTTGCAAGTATTCTCCCTCTGTTTTACAGACAAAGAAAATAATATGAGTGTATAACACTATACACATGTTGTTTTACCAATGTGGGATTACACTGTACATTCTCTTTTACAAAATACTTCATTTTATTACCTCACTAACATTCCGTGAATATTTACCAGTTACCATCATTCCATAATGTTTTAAGAACTGCAAGGAAGTCTCATGCTTTATATAAGGAGTTTCCTATTATTGGAGCTTATTTTATTTCTATGTTTTCATCATTGTCAATGTTTCTATCAATATTCTTCTAGGTAAATATTGGTACATATTCATGCTTAAAATATGACTCCTTAATGTTGCTGACAGCAATCAGACACACTTGAGACTAACATTGTATGCTAGTCTAAAAGTTCTGAAAAGGAAATATTGCAAGTATACTCTGCACTTGAAACTATTACTAATGATTTCTGTGTTCTCTCCTCAGAGAGCTATTTCAAAGTGCCTGCCATGTGTACCCTGCATTACAAATGAATATCACAATATTTTGCATTTTTATAAAAGTGTCTTGATTTTTAAAATTTCAATTTAAAGCAATGCTTTAGACCAGAGATAGTTGTATTCTCTATAAAATTTGAATCTAGATAAAGCATCACAAATCACAAGGGAATGGTAAATTATTCAAAAATTTGTGTTTGAATAAACGATAAGCAATCTTGGGGAAAATCCATTTAGAGCCTCACCTCACGCCATTTACCAAAATGGATTCAAGTGGATTAGAGTTAAATATTTTTTTAAAACAAGTTATTGAAAAACTGGAATTGGATATTCATTAAATCTCTGAAGAGGGGGGAGTTTTTAACAATCAGAAGTTTAAAAAATCACAAAGATAACAATCAATGAATTTGTGCTCATTACATTTTTTATAAACTTTTGCATGTCATAAACACATAGATCAAATGAAAGAACAAAGTGTAATGTTTGAAAATACATCAAAATAACATCACTATCCTCACTAAGGAGAATACATTTAGAAAATCTTTAAATGAATAAATTCTGTAAATACAACTCACAAAAGTTGTCAATTCCCAATTTTAACAAGTATTTTAGAAACACCATTCTCACTAGAATGTAACAATGTAAATGAATACAGTATTGATATAGAATGCTCTACTTTATAAAAGATGACTATTTAAAATATAAGGCACACTGAAAGAATTCATACAATATTTGTTGAATGAATGAAATACAAACATATTTTAGCAATGCCTCAGACCATTAAAAAAAAAAAAAAAAGAGTCTAGAAGGAAATGCACCAAAATGCTAAAGCATTTGTATTAGTGTGGTGGAATTACGGGTGATTATTTTTCATAGGCCTAATGTACTTATATTACTTCTTATTTTATTTAAAAACCTTTTTCTGGTTTATTTATTTTTGAAAGAGAGACAGAGAGACAGAGTGAGAGTGGGGGATATCAGAGACAGAGGGAGACACAGAATCTGACGTAGGCTCCAGACTCTGAGCTGTCAGCACAGAGCCCAATATGGGGCTCCAATTCAGGAGCGGTGGGATCATTACCTGAACTGAAATCGGATGCTTAATCAACTGAGCCACCCAGGCATCCCGAATTTTAAATGAAATAGATTTTTAAAAACAAAATTATAATTCAATAAATATATATTTTAGTCTCTGCCCTATCACAGTTTAAACACTTTCAAGTTGTTCTGTTTAACACTGTGGTTTGCTCTAATCCTGAGAACGCTCGTTATAGAAGTTTGGGAAAGGCTTCTTTACAACGTATTTCTTCTACTTCTTCAGTAAATGAATCTCAAACCTTATTTGGGAGGTAGGGAAAAACAAACAAAAAACGTGTTTCTGGAAAGAATTCTTGGAGGGAGGTAAAGTTTAAGAGATGGCTAGCATTTCTAAATTTCTACAATATTCTTGTATTAGTTTTACTTAAATTCAACTACTTGGAACATTTAAGTATGTAGGCTTAAGAACTGCCACATCAAAGCCCAGAGATATAAATAGATCAATGTTATGGGATCAATAACAGATTTGCCAGAGTTTATAGTTTGTGCAAGGTATAAACTATATACCTTGGAAATCCACATTGAATATTTCAAGTGCATGAGAAGCCATTGCAAATGTGCTCATTCCCACATGAGGGGAACTTTATGAGCTCCAAAGGAACCATTTGATAGTGCCCTCACCTCCTCTAGGAGGGTACTCTCATGTTCCTCCTTGGAAGTCCCTCTTCCATTCCCAGCCCTTTCCTCACAATGCCTTTAAAACATAATTGATTTATATTTTTATTCCCTTGGTACTCTTCTCTCTGCCATGTAACAGCTGGTTAATCTGACCTGATGTGTCAATAAGTCTCCCCTTTCACATAACAAGCACATTTTAACAAAGGCCTTCTGGGGATAATGCCTAATTCAAGAAGGACAAAGGGATTTTTACGTGTCAGCTCCAATAAATTGAATGTGGCTTCCTAAACACTGTGATGAGATAAGATCTGATACCATTTCTGGTCTCAGCAGTAAAAATTACCCTGAATTGTAAGTTTGCCATTGGCATAAGATAGGCCAATGATGGCATGTATAGGGTTTCCCATTTTAACTTATCCTAAAGCAAGACAATTATTTCAAAAAATTGGAGGGGAGATTATTTGCCACACACACTGCTTCACACCATGCATGTGACTGACAGTGGGCTAGTAACACACAATAACCACCAAACGAATATGAATTGTATATATGCTTGCTGAAGATGAGAAAAACAAGTCAATCCCAGATATTTAAAATCCTTCACAATGAGTCAGCGGCCCCTAAACATTCACCTCTGGCCTGGTAATGATCAGTGACTGAGTTTTTGTGCTTTTTTTTGCACCAAAAAATTTTTTTAATTTATTAGCTCTTCCTCAAAGATTAAAAAAAATTTTTTTTAGATTATTTATTCTGGGGGGGATGGGGGGAGAGAGAGAAAGTCTCAAGCAGGCTGCTTGCTGCCAGCACAGAGCCCGAAGTGGGGCTCAAACTCACTAAACCATGAGATCATCACCGAGCTGAAACCAACATTTGGATGCATAAACAACTGAGCCACCAAGGCACCCCTTAACTTAAAGACTTTTAACACCAAGATTGTGTCATTCCTTTTCTGGGCACTAAAATGATCTTCTGTATGAAATGATAGTAATCATAGGTGGGTTTTTCCCCTTAACACACTATGTTAACTCCCTCATTAAAAAGTAAAAGCAGTGGAGATTCACAAAATTTCCAAATAGTAGATTTATAAAAGTAGAACCTCTTCTCTACTAAAGGATTTTTGAAGGTCTATCAGAGTTTGCTTCTTTACATAATGTCACATTTTCAACCATGTACACACAGAAAATCAATATTTCTGCCATCTCATTAGAAACAAATACTCAACATAATTTCCTTCTTCCTGAGAACTCAACAGCCAATGTTACACTCATTATTTATTGTATTCTAGTGTAACAATAAGGAACTTCTAATTTCTATTTTAAATGAACCCAGGCTACCCCAGGACTTGAAAACTTCTATAAGGATTGTTCTCCTAATATCTCTTTATCCTACAGTTTTGGTTTAGCAACTGTGAGTGCTTCCTGCTGGAACATGCAACACTTCCTTTGTTCTGGCCTCCTCCTCACCCAGCAACAGTTCTGATAAGAACTGGGCAACATACCTGAGGGAAGAGAGTGGAAGCTTACAACCTTGAGTGTTTAAATTCTAAAACATCTAATTTGGCATGGGAAAAATGTTTGTGATGATTTTGTGGTTTAAGTAATATCCTAGAGGTATGTTGCAGTTACGGGAGACAAGGTCACTTGACACCCATCCCTAACCCCTGCCTTGTTTTTTTGTTTTTTTGTTTTGTTGTTATTGTTGTTGTTGTTCTTTTTCTTTTTTTTTTTTCCTGTAGAGATCTGGAAGCTTTCATGAAGCAAGTGGTGGCTACATGACCCAGTGGCAGCTTATGGGATATAAACAGAAGTCTGTCCTGGATTTCTGGAGATGTGCCCTCATACAGGCACTGAAATCCTACTTTATATGTGTTGTCCTTTAGACTGGAATGTAGATGAGATGCCTGGGGGTGCAAAAGCCATCCTAAAACTATGGATGAAAATTCTGAAATGAAGGCGAACATTCTGCAGGTGCAGAAGTGGGAAAGTTAAGAATCTGGGTACATGGAGGCATTCTTGAACCACTACCAGTCCTGCAGGCCTTTCCCTGGGCCACTTGGTTCTGGAAGACAAACTAATTGTTTAGGCTTCCCTTAGTTACTTGTACTTGAGCATACTCTATACCACACCGGAGTATCATATGCCTGATTTCTCTAGAGCTAAATACCATTAAATTTGTTTGACCCTTAAGATATTCCCCAAAGAAATTTCAGAATTATAAAGTCACTCACTCAAGGTCACTGAAAAACTGCTGAAGAGAGTGTTACACAAGCAGAGTAAAAATGTATATCCAAAGTATATTACTAAGTCACCTCAATTTCCACTTGAAGAAAGAGAAGGGTCTGTATAAGCAAATATTCCCACGACCACAAGCCAAGAGAGCTTTGTTTTACTACAAAATGATTCAATCCTGTTCTTCTGTTTCAAAACTCAAACTAATAGACACTTTTCGGATGTCACACTGAATGTGGACATATTTTGAAAATGTCGTTTCTGGTGCATCTTTAAATGACAAGTCATATATTAGGAGAAAAAGATTTACCAGAAAGTATCAGCAACTCAGAAGCACTTGTTCAGCAGTTAAGAGTGTGAGGAATTTAAGCAAGTTGCAGAAAGCTTCACAATGGATTTAATAACTAACAATTTGGTGCAAATTGAAATCAAATGTGTTCCGTCTACAGGATGTTTATCATTGATTTTCCCTCCTTTCATTTCAATAATAATGATGTTAAAAACTATGGGTGAAATGCCTTTAGACACTAAAGAGCTCATCTGGGGGATTAAAAAAAAGCTCATGTAAATTAAATAAAACAAAAATTTTGCATCAGCTTCTGTTCGTTTTGCATTTTATTATCTGATCACTCATGAAAAGCACAGAAAGGAGAACGCTGGGGTCCATGTATTTAGTGTGCACAAATGTTTGAAACTTTATACTAAAACTTCCTCATTTATCAGTGAAGGCCTGAACAGAAGTATCCTTTGCTGGTTGGAGAAATTCCACTACCCTCCCCGCCCCCCACAGGTAGGCTGCTTGCACCAGCGGCAAGGGACAGGCCTTGTTTATCATAAGAAAAATGAACCAATTTTGCTCATTCAGAAGTCAAAGTTTGAATACAAAAAGAAATGTAATTACCTCAATTTTTCTCTTATTTAGCAAAAATATCTTGGAAGTACTATTACAAATACAAATGAACCACATTGTTTTAAAGAATTTGAAAATCATGCATCAACCTACCAGCTCAAAAAAACATAACTACTACCAGCATATTTTGTATTTTCTTTGAGAAAATTTTCCTTTGCTTCTTTTGTAGTTTATAAAATCATTCTGTATACATCTTTCTTCTTATTGCATCTTTCTTTTTTTTGGCTTCTTTTAAGGAGTTTTCTACTGTTACAGTCTTTATAATCATCCTTTTAATGACTATATTATAATTCATACTTACTATCACATAATTTTCTTACTTATCTTAGCCATTTAAGTTGTTTCTAGTGCTATAATGTGTTATTAAAAACGCTATACTAAAAAGAAGTCATATATCATATTCTCTATTTTAGATTCTTTATTTTCTAAAATGGAATTACTGGGTTAAAAAGTATGAATACTTTAGTGGCTCCTTAGATGCACTGTCAATAGTGTAACAATCACACTCTACCAGAAATATGTAGAAATTACTAAGAATTTAGGCTAGCAGAGGGAATATGACTTTCTGGAGAAACTGCCCAAATGCCTATTTCTGTACTAGCATTTCTTTTCCATAGAGTATTCCTAGAAATTATTGTCTCCATTGTTGCTTTCCGAAAAAGGTTTTGATGGTCAAATATTAGGAATGTAAAATCTCACTTATCAGTCTCTTATAGAGTCCCTTTACTTAGTAGTATATTCAAAGTGTGACATCCTGCCTGAGAGATGACTGTTAACTTTGTTTAACCACATTTCTCAAACACACCTTCCACTGAGTGCTCCCACCTTTTTAGAGCACCTGCTCTCATTTGACTTATAAATGTACTATAACATGCCTGAAAAAAATGAGGCACATATCCCATGCAGTTGTTTAAAAGACACACAAAATCCTCCCCAATTCTGAATCTATTCTAGACAAATCCCTGCTACAAAATGATGGCAGGAATAGCCCAAGGCAGCTTTAAAAATGCCTAGACATTAGCAGATCTGGATTAGTCCAAACCTTGTCTGTGTGACCCCCCGATTTCAAGTTTCTCCATGTATTTGGGGAGGGCTAGAAAGGGAAAAACTTGTCTTTAATCAGTTGAGTATATGTTCAAAAAAAGAGATCTTTTTCCTCTTCCTTCTTTTTCTCTCTGGTTTGCTTAAACCACTCTAGATTTATCTGATTCTTCTTTTGCAATGAAGCTGCTGCTGTGTCACAAATAAGAACATAAGCATAGGAAACAGAGAACCCCTAGGGTAACAGCAACTTCAGTAGAATATTCCACGAGTCACTGGGCACATGGTGAGATCACAGTGAATGGTACCGCTTGTTATTAACAGTAGTGTCTATACTTGTTCCAGGCTAATAAAAGGATTGAACAATTTTCCTAAAAGATAAATTGGGAATTTATTAGAGTTTCTTTCCATTTGATATTGCCCCATTAACAACAGATTAGTACCATTTTCAGGTAGTAATTTTCAATCACTTGTGAACAACACTAACTGACACGGATACTTAATAATAATTTGACAGTGAATAAACTACAAGAAACAAATATAAACAGATCAAGTCCTAGGCCATTAAGAGCAGAAAACAGAAAATGTCAACAGGAGCAGAAGTGAAGCAACAAAACTGAGAAAAAACAGAAGAATAAAAAATAATTCAAACTGAATAAATTGAGCAAATATCATCCATGAGTCCTATAATTTGTCTTATGTGAGAACCTGAAACTCTGATAGATGAAATAACAAATATAAAATAAAGATTTTTTCTTTTTTAAAAAATTAGTTTTAGTTGGATAAATTTGACATGTACATTTTGTAAATTGTATACAGCATGTTACTTTGATACATTTATATATTGCAATATGATTGCCATTGTGACCATATTTATCATATTACATACTTACACCATAATATTATTGTCTGTATTCAAAATACTGTACATTAGATCTCTACAGCTTATTTAGTATTTGTTACAAGTTTGTATGCTTATACAGTCAATATTTTTTTGGATTTGACATTAAAAGCACAAGCAACTAAAGCAAAAATAAACAAGTGGGACTACCTAAAAATAAAAAGCTTCTACACAGCAAAAGAAACAATCAATACAATGAAAAGGTAATCTACAGAATAGGAAAAATATTTGCGAACTATATATATATATGATAAGTGGTTAAAATCCAAAATATGTAAGGAACTCATACAACTCAATAGCCAAAAATCAAATAATACAACTAAAAACCAGGCAAGAGATTTGAATAGACATTTTTCCAAAGGTGACAAATGGCCAACAAGTACATGAAAATATGCTCAACATCACAAATCATCAGGGAAACACTAATCAACACCATAATGAGATACTCAACACACAGAATGGCTATGATCAAAAAGGCAAGAGATAAATGCTGGCAAGGATGAAGAGAAAAGGGAAACTTTGCACATTGTTGGTAGGAATGTAGATACACCCACTATGGAAACCAGTATGGAGACTCCTCAAAAACGAAAAAATACAACTACCATATCATCTAAAAATCCAGGTTTGGGGCATATATCAGAAAAGATACCTTGAAAAGACATCTGGAATTCCATGTTAATTGCAGCATTATTCACAAGAGTTAAGACATGGAAACAACTTGTGTCCATCTCAGATGAATGGCTAGAGAAACTGTGGAAACCGTGATATATATATATGTGTGTATATATACGTACGTGTGTATATATGTGTATATATATACGTATGTGTATATATGTATATATACACATATATACATATATACACATACATATGTATATATATGATGTACATGTGCACACAGATATATATATATAGACATAAATATTTATATTTATATATGAATGGAGATATATATGGGAATATTTATATATATGATATCATTTATTTTGATATGTGGAATCTAAATAAATATCAAACACAAATAAACAGAGAGTAGAATGGCAGTTGCCAGGAGCTATGGGGTGGGGAAATGGTGGGATATTGGTTAAAGGGCACAAACTTTCCATTTTAAGATGAATAAATCCTGAGCCTAATGTATAGCATGGTGACTATAGTTAAAAATACTGTATTCTTTGGTTGAAAGTTGCTAATGAAGATTTATTGGACTATCAGAGAGACACAGTCAAAAATGATTATTTTGAAATGTAAATCTGAAAAGCTTCATTAAAGTTTTCAAACTTATCCATCTCCTTCTTTAATAAATGATCTAATTGATAGAGAAATATGGAAAACAGTTAAAGTAGTTTTAGTAGCAATATTAGTTGTCTGTTTAAAATGCGGAGTCAAAAGCCAAAAAGACCTAGATTCCTATCATAAATGTTCAGGCTTTGAGAAAAATATTTATTTTCTCTAGTGTGGGGGAGAAAAATTTTATCTTCCCTTCAAGGCTCTTCTAGCTGGACTAAGAATTCAACATAAGAGGAATTAACATGAGAAGAGAAAATCAAATTTAATTTTATATGTACAGGGAATCCATAGAGACATGGAAATTCCAAAGATGGTCAGGCAAAATGAAGTATATATGCCATTCTGAACTAAGGAGAAGTGGCGGGGTGGGGGGTAGGAATCTGTGAAATCAAAGGGAAGAAATGCAATTCATATGAAGATGAGAAAGAGTAAATATTTGTTAAACAAATGTTTGCTGGGCCATTCAGAAACACAGGACATGGCATAGAGAGAACTTTGATCACACAGGCCTTGCTGGGTTCCTACCTATCTACCATACCTAGTTCATATTATATGTTAGTTATCTATGGTGATAGGTCTCCTCCCAGAGCAGGTCTTCTATCTAAATTCCTTAAGGCAGTTGGGTGTCAGGGTGCTTGTGTCAATGTTTCTTCCTGAGTCTTTTGGGCCTTGATTGTTTTCAGCTTGGTGTAATCTGTAGGCAAGTAATCCCTCTTGGGGAGGCCTACCCTTGGCTCCTAGATTAGCTTCTTCTTATACAACATATTATTTACCTCAATGTGTTGGGAGGACTAAATGAAATAATGCATATGAAATGCATTAACACAATGTCTGGTACATAGTAAATACTCAATAAATATTAACTATTATTAAAGCACTATGAATTTTATTTAGAAACAAAAAAGACAAAATACAAGACCAATTTTGGGTGGAGACCCAGAACTAAAGTAACAGCTACGGAAAAGAGATACCAAACTTCATTAAGGGCTAAGGTCCAGAGAGACTGAGTGTCTTACTCAACTGGTAGAAACCAAGAATTTTAATTCCTAATCAGGAGTCTCTTGACATAACTCAGCAGTCCTATGCCTCTAAGAGTCACAACTGTGTTAGACTTGACTTCTAATTTCATCAATGTCATCT
>CM053573.1:91887658-91932520 GCA_028646485.1 Cryptoprocta ferox
AATTTCTTCTCTAATTGCCTGATTGGCCCAATCGTTCTTTAGTAGGGTGGTTTTTAACCTCCACATTTTGGAGTTTTTCCAGACTTTTTCCTGGGATTGATTTCAAGTTTTATAGCATTGTTATCTGAAAGTGTGCATGGTATAATCTCAATTCATTTATATTTTTGGAGGGCTGCTATATGCCCCAGTATGTGATCTATCTTTGAGAATGTGCTATGCGCACTCAAGAAGAAGGTGAATTTCCTAGCTTCAGGATGCAGAGTTCTAAATATATCTATCAATTCCATCTGTTCCAATGTGTTGTTCAGATCCATTATTTCTTTAGTGATTTTCTGTCTGGTTGATCTATCCATTGCTGTAAGTGGAGTGTTAAAGTCCCCTTCAATTAACACATTCTTAACAATAATATTGTTTCTGTTTGTGATTGTTTCATGTATTTGGGTGCTCCCGAATTCGCGCATAGATGTTTATAATTGTGAGCTCTTCCTGATGGAGACACCTTGTAATTATTATGTAATGTCCTTCTTCATCTTTTGTTACTGCCTTTACTTTAAAGTCCAGTTTGTCTGATATAAGTATGGCTACTCCGGCTTTCTTTTGACTACCGGTCGCATGATAGATATTTCTCCATCCGCTTACTTTCAATCTGAAGGTGTCTTCAGGTCTCAAATGAGTCTCTTGTAGACAGCAAATAGATGTATTTTGTTTTTTTATCCATTCTGCTACCCTGTGTCATTTGATTGGAGCCATCGGTCCATTTACATTCAGTGTTATTATTGAGAAATGTGGGTTTGGATTCATTGTGTTCTCTGTAGAGTTCATGTTTGTAGTGGTGTCTCTGGTACCTTGTATTCCTTGCAACATTTTCCTCATAGAGTCCCTCTTAGGATTTCTTGTAGGGCTGGTTTGGTGGTGATGAATTCTCTCAATTTTTGTTTATTTGGGAACACCTTTATCTCTCCTTCTATTGTGAATGACAGGCTCGCTGGATAAAGGATTCTTGGCTGCATATTTTTTTCTGTTCATCACATTGAAGATTTCCTGCCATTCCTTTCTGGCCTGCCAAGTTTCGGTAGATAGGTCTGTAACCACTCTGATAGATTTCCCTTGGTATATTAGAGCTCTTTTATCCCTAGCTGCTTTCAGAATTCTCTATCTTTATATTTTGCCAGTTTCACTATGATATGTCATGCCGAAGGTCGATTCAAGTTACATCTTAAGGGGGTTCTTTGCACCTCTTGGATTTCAATGTCTATTTCTTTCCCGAAACTCTGGAAGTTCTCAGCTATAATTTGATCAAGCACCCTTCAGGACCTTTTTCTTCTTCTTCAGGAATTCCTATGATACAGATATTGTTCCATTTGATTGTATCACTCAGGTCTCGAATTCTCCTTTTGTGCTCCTGTATCATTTTCTCTCTCTTTTTCTCGGCTTCCTCTTTTGCTATAACTGTGTTTTCTAATTCACTTATTCTCCTCTCTGCCTCTTCAGTCCATGTAGTGGCCACCTCCAGTTTATTATGCACCTCATTTATAGCATTTTTTAACTCGACACAGCGATTTTGAAGGTCCCTTATCTTTGTATCAATAGCTTCTCTGATGCTTTTTTCAAGTCCAGTGATTAATTTTATGAGAATTGTTCTAAATTCTTGTTCAGTTTTATTGCTTAAATCTGTTTTGAGCAGTTCTGTGGCTAGGACTTCTTCCTGGAATTTCTTTAGAGGGGAGTTCTTTCGTTTTGTCATTTTGGCTAGCTTTCTGTCTCTTGTCAGTTTTAAAAACTCGTTATGCACTGTGCACCTGTTAGTGTTGCTCTATTGAAGGAGGCTCATTGACTGTCCAGGGCCTAACATTTCAGGAATTGTTCTTTTAATGGTGTCTCTTGGTTTCTCTTGTTGTGCCTCTGATTATTTTATTTCCCTACTCAGTGATAGTTGGGACTCTCCACCATGTGTACTTTGGCATATTTCTTGAGGTAGCCCTGAAAAGGAAAACAGACAAACACACAGGGAACAAAAGCATGCACACACACAGACAAATCAAACAAACAAACAAACCAAAAGGGGAAAGGAAGTAAAGAAAAGAAAAGGAAAGAAAAGAAAAGAAGAAAAAAATTAAAAAAGGGAGGAGGACAGAGACAGCAAAAGACTATGGACAGTCTAAAAGCATATAACCAGATGAGGGGAGAGATAAGAATGAGAAAAGGGAAAATATATCTGGGTGGCAAGAGGAAAAAAAGGAGAAGAAAGGAAAAATGAAAAAAAAAAAAAAAGGGCAGCTCTCCCGTGTGGATGGGCGTGGTTTGGTGTAAGTAGGTCAGGTCTCCCGGGCTGCTCTCCGAGGCCCCACCTTGGTGGTTTCAGGGAGAAGAATGGCAGCACCCCAAGCTCTGCTCAAATCAAGCATTTCAAGCTGCTCTTTTGAGTCCGATCTCCCTGTGCCATGGGTGAGCCAAGTTGTATTTTTCAAGCTCTGCCTCGCTTCCAAATCCTAGTCCATGCACTTTAATGCTACCACCGGAGATGAGATGCACTCCCGCTGGTGGCCGGCCTCCCAGCCAGGCTTACATAGGGGGAGGGGGCTGTTTTTCCTGGTGCCGCCTGGAATGGGCGCCACTGCCACCGAGCCCAAGGAAGAATTCGCCAGCTAGATGGGACGGATTTCTCTCCCCGCGCCCAGCAGTTATATATGGGGTGACAATATCTCTCTCCGTCCTAGGGCGAGTTTTTTATCTCTTCTTTAGAGACAGTCCTAGGAGCGTTTTCAGTCTCTCTTTCTCTTCTCCTTGTCTCTCCAGGGCACTGCGCCCTCTCCCTGTGTTGGGCTGGGGCTCCCACCCCTCTGCACCTCTGGGGTCTGGCCCGTTTTTTAATTTCCCAAGTTCGCAATCACTCACTCAGGCATCTTTGAGGTTGTCTTCTGTCTGGAGTCTTTGTGTTCTCCTCCCACTCTTGCAGTTCAGAGTATTGTCTCTTCAGTCCTTCTCAGTTTAATAGATGTGGGTGGGCGAAGATTACAGAGTTCCTTACTTCTCCGCCATCTTGCCCTTTCTCCATCAATGTCACCTGAGTCATACTTCAGATGGCAAAGTGGGTAGATCACCAATATATAATAAGATCTTGAATGAAATCAGTCCTGCAGGAATAGTGATATTTCTCAATTTTCTCACACCAGACTTAAATTGAGTAGGGACTCATAAGTCTATCATAAGATAGACTCATTAAGTCTATCTACATGCAATATCAAAGGAAAAGTTGGTAATAATGAGCTAATAGGGGAAGTACCAGAGAAATGCCACTGTCTTATTGAGAAGACTTCCTAAATATTTCTTTTTTTGTTATGGAAACTTGTCAGAACACAAAAGCTAAAGCAGATTTCAGTCTGTATTATATTTTTTTCCCTTATGGATAGTTACTCCCTTGTTTAAAAATTAAAGGAAAGGAATCAAGGCCAGATTTTTAAAATTATGAATCATTAAACTTAACTTTCCAAATAATATAGTCATATCTCCTTTCCTCCACATGAATCTTGGGATAAAGAAGGTAAAACAACCTGTTTCAAGGCTATCAGTTCCAGCGATGAGGGAGCAATGAAAACCTGGCTATATCCAAAACCAACAAAATTCTAGGATGAGCACTATAAAAATTGTTTGTCCTATTTCCTGAGATGCCAAGATGATGTTACATTTCTGCCATTAATTTGATAACCTAGGGTCCCAACTTACTGTCTGTTCTACATTTCCAGAGATACAAAAACTGGATGGAAAGAGCAAGCAGTGGGACAGAAGGGACATCTGCAACATAATCAACCACCATTCTCCACAGTACTCAGATAAGTGAGAGGAGATCTGGAGGCAGGAGTGGGAAGCAAAGGACTGGAACCTTCTCAATCTTATTCTTTTTGCCCATAAATCTAATAAATATCTTTTAAAAAATATCTGCTATTTGAGCATAGTTAGTGGAGTTAAACCACATGTGTGGGCTGGGAAAATTGTAATAGACTGTAATCTTTGAAATTGCCCACAAAAGTCATTCTGCATCACTTGTTCTTAATGGGAATTCCCAAGATGCCATTAAAAATGAGTTTTACATATGAGACTCAGAGAAGGTGAGTGATAAATCAGACATCCAGTACCCAAATAGGGATGTTCTTACTGAGCAGCAGCAGAGGGGAATGTAACATCAAAAGAATCTCTAAAGTAAGACTATATTCAAATGAAGGGATCCATAGCCTTGGCCTCAAATGAATGGATCTGTATATTTGTGACAAGTTGATAGGAGACTTTCCTATTGCCCTAGAATTGGTGAGTAGCCCCCAAACTAAGACTAAATAGATACTTAGTATTCTGTGTTCCAAAAATGAATTGCCAAAAAAATGAGACTTTTTAAGACGTTGTCACATTAGCTTTGCTACCCAGTGGCTCCCAATCTTAATAAGCAGAAGGCTGAGTGTAGTGGAGTCACTTACATTTCTACCACTTTACACAGCTGATTACTGAGAGATACGCAGAAAAATAGTATAGTGGCTACTTGGCCAGTGCCTTCCCAAGACTGCAGCGTGCCTGTTGAGAAGACCCCTGCTATGGGGTTCACCAGTTAACAGGAAATAGGCAAAATGTGAGACAGTATCAAAGATACCAAGTAGGAGCCAGACTCTGTATCAAGGAGCTACGCTATGGAGAAATCCCACAGTGACCTCCCCCACAAGACCATATACATGTGGCCCATGAGAAAGCCAGGCAAGCGGTACTTGCATGCATTTTCTGCATTTCCTGCTACTACCTAGAGTGTCAATCCCTTCTAGGTGGCAGCAGCCCCAAGTCTGGCTTTCTTATGGGAATCCTTGCCTTCTCCCCAAGAACCCAAATGTTTGTCTTGATATCAGAAGAGTTAGAACCTAAAAGAAGATTGAAAGAGACTTCACCTTCCTCCTTAAAGCGGTTCCCTGAAATCTAGGGTTAAACCTAAATAGAAGATAAATGATGCAATTCAAATTAAAAATGGATATACTGGGTTGAGTTTTCAATAACTGAACATGACTGGAAAATATAGAATTTGACTGAGATAATATTATAGCTAACATTTACAGAGTGTTTACTGTGTACTAAACACTGTGATTTTTTTTTAATGTTTTATTTATTTATTTTTTTTTGAGAGACAGAGAGAGAGAGAGAGAGAGAGAGAGACAGCGTGAGCAGGGGAGGGTCAGAGAGAGAGGGAGACACAGAATCGGAAACAGGCTCCAGGCTCTGAGCTGTCAGCACAGAGCCTGACGCGGGGCTCGAACCCACGAACTGTAAGATCATGACCTGAGCCAAAGCCGGACGCTCAGCCGACTGAGCCACCCAGGCGCCCCCTAAACACTGTGATTTAAATAAGATTCAATGAATCTTCACAATTTCTTTGAAGTGCTATTATCACTTCCATTGTATAGATGTGACATTGATGCATTCACTGTTAAGTAACTTTCCCAAAGTCACACAACTAGCATATACTGGTATCAGGCAGTTCAGGTCCTCACTATTAATCACCACAATCTTCTACCTCTCCAAATTAAGAGACTCTAAAAGGGGGCACAAAAGTATGCTTGAAGGAGAAGACTGGGAGAACAAAACCATTTCACATGACTATATACTGAGTTCAGCAGCTCAATAAAGTGGTTACATATCCATATGAAAAGCTTAATAAGTATATAATAAAATTTGTTCATTATGAAAGGACTAAAGATGATCTATCTGTTATACTATTTTCAGATATTCTTGTATTTCTAGATATAAATCATCACTAACCTTATCCTTTATATTGTATTAATTGAAAGGAATATAAAGAAAAGATAAACACAGACACATTTCCTACTTAAAGTTCCATAATTCCCTAAAAACAGTATCTAACTAGTTCATCTAATTTTCTAATGGAAAGTCAGTGTTCATTGCCAATTAAGAGATGAATGCTTGACTTGGAAAGAAAGGATCAGTTTCTTTGTAAGAATGAAAAGAAATCTGATTAAAAAGTACATCTTTCCAGCATCTCCCACTTTAAAATCAGTTACAATGATTGCATCTCCAGCTATTTGATAATAATGAGTGAGTTCTCTCAAAAAGTCTCTTCAGTGGGGTGCCTGGTGGCTCAGTAGCTTCTGTATTGGAATCTTATTTTCAGCTTAGGTCATGATCCCAGGGGCGTGGGATTGAGCCTTGCGCTGGGCTCTGCACTGAGCATGGAATCCACTTAAGATTCCCTCTCTCTCCCTCTGCCCCTCTCTACTCCTTGTTCTCTCTCTTTCTTTCTCTCTCTCTCTCTCTCTCTCTCTCAAATTTGAAAAAAGAAGTCTCTTTAAGACTGATGTGTGGAATTCTGTCCAACCCCCAAAGACTCAATAAAAACATAGTCTTCAGAAAGAATATTCTCATCCATCTCACCGATGATTACAGATAATCTATTGCATTTAGCTAAAATGAGTAAAGTTTTAATTAATTGCTTGATCTTTCCTTTAATGCCTATCTCCGAGCTTCTATTTGTGAGTTGTATTCAGAGTCTATTGCAAATGCTTTTTTTCATGGCCATAATCTAAAAATAAATAGATATAAAACCTAAGCCTTCTCTGTGTCATGTTATTTGTTTCCCTTCCTTGTTAACTGGGGAGCCTATACTTCCTTTCGCCTTGTTCTTGTTTCAAATGTGTTATGAAAGGCTTCTTCCTTCTCCTTGGTGACCTGCTCTAATTGGAACTCATTTTGTGTCCTGGCCTCTCTGACCGCCCTGCAGGCTTCTGGTGTTCCCTAACTCTCCTCCTTCCTGATCTGCCTTTGTTCTATTCAGCAGATAATTGCTTTTTGCATTTCAGATCTTAAAAACAGACTATGCTTTACAGATGGCAGCCTCCTATGGTTTTCTTATCTTTCTTTTCATCTGCATGGTTATCTCTAGGCTTTGCCTTTAAAATGGTCATATTTTTACTTTTAAAGAAATTCCCAGAACTCTTTCGAACCACTTTTCCTCTAAGTGTCCACGGGATATTCCCCTCAAATATGCTAAGCTCAAACGTGTATCTGTTTTATCCTTCTCTGAATCTGCTCCTCTGTTTCTTCTCCTTCCTTAGTGCTCTGCCATTTCCCCACTACAAGTGACTGAAAAGGCAACTCAGAACTATAATTACTCTACTTGCCATGTATTGAAATACTCGTGTGCTTGTAGCCTCTTTCACTGAAAGCCATTGCTAAAACTTCAAGCAAATATTATTCCCATTGTGATGAGTATAAGAAAATAAAACTAGATATATATAATCCAAAACACTTTTTCCCAATGAAGCATTTTCTAAAATCTGGCTATTTTCTCTCATAACGGTCCTTTTATAAGAAGAGTCTCTTTTTTTTTTTAACTCCAGTTCAGCTAATCACTTTATTTTTATTTACATATTTACAAGGAGCTGTAGGCACACACGGCACTTTCAGAGCAGTAAAGAAAACGAAATCAAAACATGGTCTTTGCCCCAAGAGCTTACAATCTATTTTCACGTTTCCAATATTTTCCAGAACTGTCCTAAATGAGTCTTTTAGGAGAAAGTTTGAATGTACAATAGTAATTGCAATATCTGCAGAACCCAGACAACTCAGAAATAAATTTATTTTATCCCAGACACAGCTATCAGGGTTCTGAGTATGTAAATAGGTCCCAGCCTTTCACACCTGAATGAATGGATTATATCCTGCAGAAACCTGCTTGGTTTGAGAGATTTAATTAAGACAGAAATGCAAGAGTTTTCTTGGGACAAACAGGATTACAGCCTTTCATTGCCAATAAGAAAATTTTGATAAACATGTCACAGTCACAAAACACTATTTGGTTGGATTTTCTGTACTTCTGAGTGAACGTGAATACAGCAATGAGCAAAATTCATGATAGTGATTAAATTCTTTGGCAGAGAGGAAGTAGTGTGCAAACCAGGACTCTTCGGACAAACAAGCAATTGGTAACCTAAGATTACATACCCACTGTTTATTACTAGAAACTTCAGTGAAGCCACTCAGAGCTAAAAATATCTTCAAAGATGATTGCCCATAAGTATATCAGTTAGAACCAAGAGAAATAAGAATTATAATCTTCTTGAGGGCAGGGAACATTTCCTATTTTGGTCATCGTTGGCACCTCATCTTCTTGCCTTCTATGTTGTTCTCACATTATTTGTAAATTGTAGCCTGCGTCATTTACCTGGAATGCATGCTTCCAGATCTCCCTGGTATTCACTAGCATAAAACTTGTGCTGCCCTTGGGTACTGCAATTACATCTCTGGCTTTACCACAAAACCATGAATTCTTTGATGGTATCTTTGATCCCGGTATCCCCAGGGTTTTGCCCAGAGCCTGACACAAAATAGGTTTTTCAATAAATGCTGGTTGATTGAATAAATGAATTAAGGGATGGATAGATAGATGGAATTAATTGAACCGAACTAATCATAAATGGTAATTTTATGTTCTAAGCTTAATCACTGTTCACTCTAACTCTCTCAGGAAATCTATTCATGTTCCTCATTTCTTTTCTCCCTAAATACACAGACATCAATTGAATGATTTTAAAGGGTGCCACACTGATTAGAAATCCTACTTTTGCTCCCAAAATAGAAATTTAAAAAGTCCTTCTGTGTCTGTATCACCAAATATTTTATTGCAAAGTATGAGACATTGATTGCCTTGCCATTCAAGATTTAAAAATAAATGGGCGACTTTGCTATTTGGTTCTATAGTAACTATTCAGATAGACTTAGTGCCTTTATGTTATATGTAAATACTTTATATATATAATATAGTATGTAAATATATATATATATATATATAGTATAAACATTTCTTCTTTTAAAAGAGAATCATCTTTCAAAACATTCTGGATTAACCTCAAGTATTTCAGAGATTAAAAGGAGAATGATTTCATTCCATTTTGCATTTAGAGAACGTTATTTCTGTTTGTATTAATAGGAAGTACATTAATCACATTTTTCTATTCCCCCATGCCAAGTATGCTGTGAGATGCATGACATGGAAGAGGTCAAGAACAAAGGAAGGGTTAATCTCTAACCTTGTGGATCTCACAAATTCAGTGATTCTGGATGGCTACATGATGTTGTTGAGATTTCCCAGACATGGGCACAAACTCTCCATTCCTTGCCTCCCTGCTCACTGGTGTTTGGTGTAGGGTTTCAGGAGCCCTATGCTGTCTGTAAGCCACCATCTCCAGCTACTGCCTTCTGCCGCACATCAAGTCTTACATAAAAGGGAAAATTAAGCTCTCATTCAACAAATAATTATTGAGTAACTGTTAAGGTAAAATGCAGAGTGCTAGAGGCATAACACAGTTTTCCATCAGTCTTTTAATATCTTCCTGTCAAGCCACAGGATAGGAAGCTGAGAGGGGGTGGGGGGGATCAGGAAATAGGAGCTTGTCAAGAAGAACACAATTGAAGTCAGAAACCAGAATCAACTATTACAAATAATTAAATCAGAATTTTCTATGTTACAAGGAAAATCATTCATGCTTTGCCTTCCCTTAAAAGAACAATCACAATGAAGACATAAATTTCTGCTAAGACAGAGATAGATGGCGAAAGAAAGATATGCTTTCCATTTTTCCCCTTGAAGCATACATGTGAATTTAATCGTGCAAAGTCAATGGTGTCAAAAAAGTAGCAAGTGAGTTTTGTTTGCAAAATTCCAATTTGCAAATGGAATCAATTACAGTAACACAAAGGCATTTACTGGCTAATCTTCTGGATAACTGAATCATAGTTTAATTTCAAAAATGTATATCCATTTTCTCACCACTCATACTATCTTCTTAAATATAGGGCGCACTGTCCTTTTAGTCATTAAACTACTGTCTGGGAACAAGAATCTCCTGTCCTTTCAAGGTCCTTCTAGCTGGACTAAAAATCAAATTGACATGAGACAGATTAACAGGAGAAAATCAGATTTAATTTTGTATGTACAGGGAATCCATACAGACATGGAAATTCTAAAGACAGACCGGCAAAATGAGGTATATATACAGTTCTGAACTGGGGGTAGGAATGCACGTCACAGGGCAATAAGAAGAGCAGATGTTTAGTAATTAGATGTTTGCCCTGCCATAGAGATGGGTCACTCAGATAAAAATTATCTCTGGCAATAACCATTATTCTGGGAAATTTAGATTCTTCTGTGTAGGTAACGGAGGGGTAAAAAGTTTCTCTTGATCTTGCAGTGTCTTGACTGCCTTCAGCTTAAAGCTTCATGCCCTTGACTCCTATAGTTTAGATGTGTTCTTGGTATTTGCAAAAGGCAATTCACCAAAAATCTTAAAGAAATAAAGCAGTGACCTATAGTAAAGTATCATATTTTAACACAAAACCCAATTGCCATAAAAGCAAAATTGATCCTGCCTTAAATCATGGATTATCATGGATTTAGTCTTATCTAATGGTATAACCCATGATCCTCAACTCTCCTTGGTCCTTCTATGGGAAATTCAGCTGAAACGAAATCAGTCACTTATTTCCTTTGATTCAATATCTAAAACTTTGAGAAAAGGTCAGGTTGGGGCGGAGGTCTACTTTAACTTTAAACATAGTGTATATAAAGTGTGAAAAAATAAAAAGAGCTTCATTTGAAACTTTCAGACTAGAAGATGAGTGGGCTCACAGATTTAGTGATGGCATAGCAGCTTTCACTGTGAGGTTCTTGGCGTGAATTCTGCCTAAATCAGCAGTTATCAGAACTGCTACTAGCCAGAAGAAAAATAATCTCTCACATTGCTAAATTATTGGCACAACGAGCAATCTCCGTGGCAAAGAGAGAGTCAACATGGGCCCAAATAATTAATCTTTCAGAACTTTTATTCCTTCTACAACATTTATTGATGGTAGAATAGTAATATTATCAGGATGCTGCCCATAAGTGATGATTAGTTAAATCTAGTATTTCTATTTCTGACCTGAATTCAGCCATGTAAGTAGAGTCATTTATCAAATTCTCATGTTGGAACTGGAAGAGATGTTGTTCCACAAGTCAATTAAACAAGAAATGTGAGATATGAACCTATCCTAAAGTGGGGAAAGTAATCAGGACAATAGTAACAAATAAATAACATTAAAAAAAAATTCCATGGAAGTTCGGGGTAAGAAAAGTTACTTCCAGCTAAGGAACTAAAATAAAGTAAGTAAAAATATAAAATCTGGGTTGGGCCTTCAAAGACATACAGAAGTACAGTATTTGTGGATGGAAAGAATGAAAGATAAAGGGGACATTATAGGCAAGGCTACCATAGGGCTTCTATGTGTTTATGGGGTAGGACAAAAATGACAAATGTTTACATTTCCTCGGTCTCCTACTACCTCATTTTCTTTATCCCTCTTTAGTTTCTTCCCACTCCCACCCCAACCTCTATGTAGGATTGTCCAACTGGAGGAGATGGAGTTAACTTAATAGACAAAAATTGAAAAGGAAGAAAATGAAAAGTAAAATCCAGGAAAACTAGGAGTAGAGAAGCACTTTTCTTAGAGGCCTTGAAAAGGGAGAAGTGCCCTATGAAGGCAGTGGGTAAGAAGCATTTACTCCTACAACAATCACTCAAGGTTTTACTCTCCTTTACAGAGTATGATGTTGAGGCTTCAGGAAGTGAGTAACCTTGTTAAGGTTGAAGGGGATCAGAATATACCACTCTAACATTTAACACTTTGGCAGAAGGATTATTTTCAGCTAAAAGGAAATTGAAAAATAGGAGATTCAAAAAAGGTTCTTTTCTCTACTCTCCCCCTATTTACCTACACCATAGATGACTATAGACTCTTATCAGCCCAGAGATGGCATCAAGAGGTGTCTATAACAAACCTTACTAGACAACACTTATCTTCCATTAGTTTCCTCAAAAATTTACCTTACCATAGTTTGCTTCCCCTAAAACCTCTTTTCTTTTATCCTGTCACTTTTCCACATATTTACTGTTCTTTGCTAAAATGGTATATAAACCTCAGGTTCTAGCCACTTCTTTGAATCTCCACTGTTTTTGTATTAAGGCTTCCATATGCATACATAATAAACCATTTTCTCTGTTAAACCATTTCTATTGTCACTTTCATTTGCATTGTCCTAGGTACTGAACACAAAAGGGTAGAATAAAAGTGTTTTTCCCTTCCCTACAAGGTCAAGCAGGGGAGAAGCACTGGGATCTAAGGACAGGTTAAACTGATTCCAAACCTGGGATCTTCTCTACACCAATGTCTTCCACCCTTTGCATGAGCAGGAAGGTATGCTGTGGTTCAAGCATGAGGTAAAGAGTACAGTAGAAATATGACTAAGAAGGGGTCAATAGCAGAGGGTCAGAATATTTTAGCAGGAATAGAAAAAGTGTTTCTAGGTATAAATTAAGTAACTACTATTCCCCTAGAATACTTTGAAATGAAGAGAATTAGATCCCCAAAACATAGCAGCAGGAAATGGTAGGCAAAGTGGTGATTTTAGTTACATCATAGAAAACCAAAGGAAGGTCCTTGAATTTTACTGGCTCTACACCTTTTGGATTTATGCTTCAAAGCTGTGAATAAATACCCTCTGGTATGCCACCCTGGGCTCCACTGTTGCTGGTTCTCAGATGCAGACTCTACGGCCACATTCTCTAGCACCAGTCTGCTGCCCGCAGAGGTCCCATGCCACCTGAGCTGTGCCCCTGCTTTTCCGGTTACGAAATGCAAAAATAGCACCTGCCTGGTGTTGAACCAGAAAGTACAATAGACACATTAGTGCCTAAATGAAGCCTTCTCATTTCTCTAATGTAATCAGGAGAATCAGGGTAGGAGGTGGAGGTGGAAAAAGGCACTGAAAAAAAGAAAACTCAAGAGACCCATTACTGCAACTGTCTGAAGCACTTTGTAAAAGGTATAATTATGCCTAGAATATTTTTTAATATTTATGGGAATTTTAAAACTCCTCTCTTAGCAATCAGGAGAGTAGCCTTTCAGTGAAACTGCCTCATTTCCATCTCAACAATTATTGTCTCTCTAAGAATGAGAGGAGGAAAAGAAAACATTTGGGCATGTTTTGATTGTGTTTATTTCTGCTATCTTTGCCTGTCGTCTTCAAGCTCATGTCTTATAATTTAATGATTTAACTTTGCTTATGGCAAAAGCTCAATGTACCTTTTATTTAAGCTGAAAATTTGGTGCTTTAACAGAGACCTAAGCAAAACACTACATGCTATTCCTGAGAGAGCTTGGAATTAAATTGTTAAATGTTCTACTATAATGAAATTTTGTATAATCAGCAGGGAGGTAGCTGTTGGCCATTTATCAGTTTCTCTAGATGCATTTTTTTTAATGCATGGAAAGCATGATTAGAAACCTCCACAGGTGGAAAATCTTATATAATAATAATGCATTTTATCAGAATGGTGCTCTTTAACTTGCAAATTTTAGAGCATTTTACAGCAATGATCTATTAGCAATAATAACTATCACATCTTTAAATATTTTAATATAGAACTGTATGTAGAAGAAAGGAAGCAGTCACAAAATTAACTAGACTCAAATAGGGAATGTGGTACCCATGATCTCAACTACTTCTAAACATATGCAAATAGGTCAACATGTAGATCTCCTCTGTTAGAAGGTATCCAAGGATGGAAAAATGTACACTGGATAAAGTGATTAGAATAAAGCTACTTTACATTTTCAATGTGGTTTTTTTTTTTTTAGTTTTACAAATAAATATGTAGTCCACCTTTTAATCCTCACTACAGCTCCATTTTAGAGATGTGGCAACTCAGAAAGACGAGAGCTTTTGTCGAGGCCCTTCATCTATCTGGAGGCTGTCACTCATAATGAGGCTCACTGTCTTCTGAGTCCAGGGACCGTCCTCTCCATGCCACAGGCTCCACACTGGGGCTTACCCAGAGAACTGCTGGTGATGGAACAGATCCTCTCAGTTTCCTGAATCAGTTTCCCTATCTGTAAAATGGGGTAATAGCTCCAGAGAACTAATTCACCTTCACCCATAGCTATAAAAACTCTACAAAGTTGTCTAACTTCTACTCTACTCAGGGGGAAAGGAGGCTAAGTTGCAACTTACACAAAATCTGTGTTCTGGGAGAGAAACAAATTATGACTTTATAAAGACTCTTATCATTTCATAGAATACTGAAGTCTCTGAAGACAGACTGCTGAGGTCTGTTAAATTTATTTACACAAGGAGGCCATCAGAGTGAGGTGGCTCTCATGCTGTGGAGGCCTGTGTAAACACACCTAAATCTAAACCTGTAAAGACCTCAAGGTTACAAAACCAAAACGCTAAGGTCAACCAATCACAAACATCCAACTAGGCTTTAAGATATAGCCAAACACTTTCCTTTCTTGGGGTGCCTGGGTAGCTCAGTTGGTTAAGCGTCAGTCTCTTGATTTTGGCTCAGGTCATGATTTCACACTTGGCGAGATGGAGCCCTGCACCCTGCTCTGTGCTGACAGCATTAACCTGCTTGGGATTCTCTCTCTCCCCCCCTCTCTCTCTGCCCCTCCCCTGCTTGTGTGCTCTCTCTCTTGCTCTCTCTCTCTCTCTCTCAAAATAAATAGATGAACATGAAAAAAAATTTTCCTTTCTTTCTCTTTAAGTCTGTCTCCTGGCCCCTCTAGTGGACTGTTCCCAACCACTTTTGGTTTGCTACTGCTCTATTAGAATCATTTTTTTGCTCAAATAAAAAAGTCTTAACGTTTTTAATATGCCTTAGTTTATCCATTAATAGGCTCTTCCTTCTCCTCTTCCTCCTTCCATTTCCCATCTCCACCTGCTTGTTAGCTTTTTATTGATAAGACAGAAAGACTCTTGCCTCTGTCTGGTGGTGCTCGGGAGGTAGGTTCCATAAGTGCATTAGAGAGCTGTTATGTAAGGTGAGTCATGGCCCACAAGAGGCATATGAACATAATTTGGTGAGTCATATCAGCATTTTATTTTTTATTTATGTTTTTTTAAATTTTTTTAATGTTTTATTTATTTTTGAGAGAAAGAGAGAGAGAGACAGTGTGAGCAGGGGAGGGTCAGAGAGAGAGGGAGACACAGAATCCGAAGAGAGGCTCCAGGCTCTGACTAGCAGTCAGCACAGAGCCCGAAGCAGGGCTCGAACCCACTAACTGCGAGATCATGACCTAAGCCGAAGTCAGAGTCACTTAACCGACTGAGCCACCCAGGCACCCCAATATCAGAATTTTAAAAATGAAAGGGAACACAATAGAAAATATCAGAATGCAGCCTATTAAGAAAAATTAACCAAATTTGGAAAAAATGAGTAAAAAGAGTTGGGCACTATTGTCTTTAAACATCATGTAGGAGCATTTTTTAATAGATTCAACAATCGTTATTTATGAGAATGAACTTCGACTTCATTATTGATGGAGGGTCCCAGAATTAGTGAAAGTACATGCAAATATAATTTTTTATATAGTAAATGTGTAAATAATTTCTGTCTGGTGGAAAATAAAGCCCTCTAAGTTGTAACTGATTGTCCTGTAGCACCTTCATCAGTTTTGTATCTAACTGAGCAATCTTAACACTCTATTAAATTCCCTATAAATACACAGATCCTCAATGATCTTTTAACCAATATTAACATCTTATTTGTTCCCTCAGTAACTAATGAGTTAAATGGAATCTTTGACATATGCTCATTTTATTTTTGTAAGAAAATCATGTTTTTAACTTAAAAAATACATTTTGGCAATCCCGTGTCATGAGGATAAATATTGCTTATAAATATTGTTGTACTATGGGGCGCCTGGGTGGCTAAGGCGGTTGGGACTCCAACTTTGGCTCAGGTCATGATCTCCTGGTCCATGAGCTCAAGACCCATGTCAGGCTGTGTGCTGACAGCTAAGAGCCTAGAGCCTGCTTCAGAATCTGTGTCTCCCTTTCTCTCTGTCCTTCCCCCTGCTTGTGTTTTTTTTTTTCTCTCTCTCCCCTTCTCTCTCTCTCTCAAAAATAAATAAAAATTTTTAAAGATAAAAAAGGGCAGAAATTAACTTAAAAATAAATTGTGGTTTTAATAATAGCATATAAATGAATATAAGTCACAATATAAATTATATTTCTTATTATAGATCTGGTTCAAAAGAGTTTGAAGCCTCTGAATTAGAAATTTCATCCCACAACCTCTTGATATTCCTATTTCTCAAATTCGAATGATCTTATTTTATTGCTTCCCCTTATTTTTAAGCTTAAGCTTCAAACAACCAATATTTTTTCATGTTTCTCTAAGAATTACCTGCAAGAAACCCAAGTCCTAGGAGTAATTTTTAAAGTAACTAAAGTGTCAGACAACTGATAGCAAATCTCTTCCTGGAGAGGACGGTCCCCTGGGGTGTGAATTGGTGGTTAGGCCTGCAGCAGCACACTGTCAATTGCTGAAAGGAAGTGCTGCTTCCTGGCCAGCCGGTTTGCAGGGAGAGACTTGGAAAATGTCAGAAAAAAGGGTAAAAGCACAGAGATTACAAACCCAAAGTAAATACAGTGGTGGCACAGGCATTTATTGACTTAGCACAAAATATCATGTGGCATTTTACAATAACAGCAAGATAACTACATGGGAATTCAATTCATAAATAACTGAAATCCCAGTAATAAAGACAGCGAAATCAGGGAACAACTGGGCTATATTAAAGCCACAGCGAGAGGCCTGGCTCAGAATTTTCTCATTCAGACTTGGGTTCCATCTGCCTGTTGGCATCATTTTAACTTTGGCTTTTACATAAAGCCCTCCTTGTGGCTTCTCCACTGGGGACACAGTTTCTCTTCTTTGATTTTCAACCAAAACAAGGGGGATACAAAAGCTTGGTAAAATTTGTATTGAAAACTGTGTATATATATGTGTGTGTGTGTGTGTGTGTGTTTTTCCAACCATAATTTATTTTGAGAATCTGCAATGATAGAAATTACATTGTTCTCCTAAGGGAGAAAAAAATATAACAAAGTGAATTGCAACTGGTAATATGGTAGATGCTTTAGAATTTGTTCTGGTGCATGTCATAAAAATAGCATTGTTTTTATATACAGGCAACTAACATTTCAACTGAAAGTAGTCCTTGTTGCTATTGTTCAAGAAGTCCTTATTCATGTTTTTTCATGCAGTAGCACAGAAGGCCTGTCCCTGCACCAGGACAGATTCCACACCTTCCAGTGTATTGTAGTAGAGATGATATTAAACTCTATCTGTGCTCTAGCCTTTATTTTGCCAACTAGGCAAATGACCTTTCATTGGTCAAGTTAAACCTCCTCACTTCAATCTTTCAATTCACAAATGAGACAAATAGTACAAATGCCATAATGAGACAAATAATAATGAAAAGTAAGTGACATGATATAATTGTGTTTTACAGTTTATAATATGCTGGAAAATATAAAACATTTTAACACACTGTGTCTTTAAAAACATGTGCATTTTCAATATGTTTTATTAGTTTGTGAATTATAATATTAAGCTGCAAGATTACAAGTGATGTCCATCAAAAAGTTATTGGCACAACAATATAAAACTTAAGCAAAATTCCTATCTCTCATAAGTTATTAAAAATCAAACTGCTAGTTAAGTGTTAAAAGTCTCAAGGACATATACAAAAAAATGTACATCTAATTGAGAAAAAAAAAACTATATATGATTCCCCAAAGTCAAACATTCTTTAGGGGAGAAAACTGATAAACCTAGTAGCAAATTGGGGTCTTTGATGGAAACTGGGAGTTTTTGCAGGTCAAAAACCATCAGATCATATGAGATGGCTGAAGAACATTTTCATGCACAGGACTTAACATTAATATCTTTCATTATATAAAAAAAATCCTGAGAAATTACACATTATATCCAATTTATTACCTAATGGCTTGGAGAAGAGACATGGACAGTTAGCATTCTGACAAGCCACCCCTTAACTATGGAAACAACCAATATAATGGGATTAATGCTCTCAGGTGTCAAGCAATGGCTTGGAAATTTATAACCTACAGAAACAACCAATTTTCTACTTCTCTGAAGACAGAACCCCCATTAGGTCAACAAACCATGACTTCTACAGATGCCCCACACCACACTGTGCTCAGACGGCATCTGCTACATACTGATTTATGTAGAGAAGAATGCTTTAATATAGAAACAAGGATATTCCAGGGTGCCTAAAAAATAAGGAATTTGGTAGAGTAGCTAAGCTCCTGTCAGAGAACAGGAAATTGGTGTGATTTCTAGAAGAGTGAATAACCTCACTCTATCAAGTTTTAAAAGGAGCAACACTGATGTGTGATTGCATTTCAAAAGCCAAGAAACTATATATATTAATATCTCTGCAGATGATTATTTGATCGAGACTAAATTGAAGTGCTAAGAAGAAAAAAGGATTTATAACGAAGTCTTTAAGAAATTAACATTGTAAATATTCCTTTAAAAAATATTTGTGATGCTTAAAAAAATTTGACCTTCTTAGCTGTGGTCCTTTGAAAAAAATCAAGCAGGTTTTATTTCTTAAAGCAGAACAGACTCTCTCTTAGGAAAGAAGGGAAGGGGAAGGGGAAGGGGAAGGGGAAGGGAGAAAGAAAAAGAAAGAAAGAAAGAAAGAAAGAGAGAAAGAAAGAAAGAGAGAAAGAAAGAAAGAAAAGAAAGAAAGAAAGAAGAAAGAAAGAAAGAAGAAAGAAAGAAAGAAAGAAAGAAGAAAGAAAGAAGAAAGAGAGAAAGAAAGAGAAAGAAAGAAAGAAAGAAAGAGAGAGAGAAAGAAAAAGAAAGAGAATAAAAATGTGAAGGAGAAAGAGAAAGGAAAGGAAGAAAGAAGGGAGAAAGAACTTGTTTTGTTTTCTTGCTGTTTGTACAGATAAGTGCCAAACCACATTTCTTTAAAGGTATTCCATAATAATTAATAATATTTACATGACTATGAATAAAGCTCACAGCATGCTATTTGATGACGTGGGTACCAGAGCTGTATCTATTTTATATATGTCAAAAGTAAAATTCCTGAAAGGTGTGACAAACTTTCTTATGATCAGTTAGCTTATAAATAGTAGAAGCAACATTCCAGTTTAAATTTCATTCAAAAGTAAATGAGCTTTCATTTAGAAAATACTTTTGTATATATTAATCTGAATTACTGAAGATGCACTCTACTTAACTTGGATAATATTTCAGGGATATGTAATTATGTATAAACTTGTTAGTTTTAAAATATTTTTTATGCTACCTCAGGGGCAGAATGTACATGTTTCCCTGGAAAGCATATTTGAAACAGCACACACTAAACCTGATTATTAACACTAGTGAAGCAAAGAGTTCCCACAATTATACAAGAATGTGTTAGTGGCCAGATGTGCATAAAAGAAAACCTTAATTTAATGACAATCAGTTTCTTCCAACTTCTTCATCTCTGAAGTATGAAGAAAGAAAGGTATGAGAAAGGTCTTGTTTCATTGCTCTCCTTCTACAGTAACCAAAAAGGATATCAATTATTTTTGCTGGACAGGCTGTCATTGCCCTGGTAAGTAAATACATTTTTAGAAGGTTTCATCTGAAAGGAAGTAAAATATATGTCACTTTACTAATCAGCTGTCAGGCATCTTTTATTCTAACATGTGTTCAGAGAGAAAGATAGAATTGCCAATTTAGAAAAAGTGATGGAAACTTTGGGTGTTTTCTGAGGAAATTATTCAGGAAAGGATGGTCTTCCAATGAGGCAATTGGGGCAAAGTATTTTTCCTTTCCCAAGGAAGGATGAAGGGAAATGAAAAGACTTAAAAGGAGTGTCTAATTTTACTCTAAGTTGTTGATAAAACTGGTAAGTGGTAAATCATTAAGCATCTGTGATTTGGTGAATAATTAGGGAGGACCAAGAGGTCTTAATAAAGGGCTCTCATATAATTAATAACTGCATGGATAATCATGGTAAATTTACGGTTCTGAGTCTGAACAAAGTTTCATTCAGAAAAGGCAGGCTCGAGCCAGCCTGTTGAGGACCTTTTATGTCCTGCCAGAATAAAGAAGAATAAACAGGCAGATAAAAGCAGACACTCCAGTTCATGTCTCTTGACCAGCCCTTAAATTTTGGTCTATATTTACATGTTTAAGAATGAAACATGAACATGTTTCTAAAAGAATACAGAAACCCAGAGACCACCCAAGGAAAGCAAATAAACACAGAAACTCACTGAATTGTTTCTTTTGATCCATCATATTAACAGAGAGCAAAACGAAAGCTGACAAGAAAAATATTAACAAATAGTACTTCAGGTGCCTCCCGCATTGGCACTTCGTCACATATTTAACAGGAAAACTCAGTCTTTTTTGGCCCATTCTGGGTAATTTAACACAGAAAACAAAAACTAAACACAAAGGTAAGAAGGAAAACAGCAAGCATGAATTTATAAGCAATTTTGCCATTATCTGGTTCCCATTCACACTTGATTTGCCTACAAAACAAAACTCAAAGTTTACTATGATCTTGGTTTCTTTCCATTCTTGCCGTAACCTAAGCTATTTTAATAAGAAAGTGAATTTTCATACTGATCAATGACATGATTATGTTTCTGAAACTGCAGAGTCGGTTCCCTCTCTGATCTGAATCCTTTCATGGCATTCAAGTGGCTGATAGCTTCTCAGGAAAGTGGGTTAAGGACAAATGCAATTATTTTAGTTTGACATATTTATTTCTAAAACCAGAAATATATTTTTTTCCTTGCTATGTCAGTTTAGTTTTCTTAGATTTACCCAGTTTAATCACTGATTCTATTCTATTCTTGACAGTCACAGCTGTCAAAAATACTCTTAAAATTGTCAATCCTTGGTCAAGATGAAAATCTCAAGATTAATGAAAAAAGCTAAACTATATTTTTAAATGGAAGGAGGAAATCATGAATAGTCTGTGGTAACATTATTAAAATATTTAAAGGACATTCTATTCTCAGTGGAATCCAACAAGAAAATGACAATGCCAAGATACCTGACAACTAGGCAAAAAACTTTTTTAGAAAAGCAAACCCTTTCCATGCTTCAGAGAGCTAACACAACGCATATATACATAAACCCCCTAATGCATTAATGTCTTAACGGAGATTAAAAGAAAAATGAGAGTAAAGTACTTTGATGAATAAAACTCAGTGATATTAATGAGATTTTTTTTTAAAGACTTTGTCTTTATGGACATTTTACCTAGTTTGGCTTTTTACCTTACTACAGAAATCAAATAAGGAGTAAAGGAAAAGAGGCTGACAATCCTCTTGCAGACTTAAAATGCTATCTATCTTGCTATTATCGGGAAGCCAATGGTAATAGTTAATTGTTCAGCTTAGAATACTGGTCCACAGGGTAGATTGCAACTGGGACATAAATAATCAGTGGTTTATGATTTTAAGTTTCCAGTTGTGCTAGGATGCTGAAAATTTCTGGAGACTCCCAATTTCATGGTTTTTCTGTGAAGACAACCCTACTGGCTGAACACAAAACATAATAAGCACTAAGGGAAAGTAACACTACAATAGATTCTGCCACTAACCTTGCAAATTCAAAACCTTTCTATTAATCAGCGTGTTTGGTGAGAAAGCTTGTTTTTAGTTTCATTTGCATTTTCTAATGCAAGTAGCACTAATGGCAAATTGATGATTCTGTGTAATGGAGACTGCCTATAATTATTTTTTAATCAGTAAATAACATTTATCAGCATTTTCTAAACCGATAAAAGATCTTCAGTTGGTTGAGGAAGTCTTCACAGACAAGCTCACTGAAAGAGAGCACTTAGCAACAGCAAATCAAATGCAGCCCCTCAATGAAGTTGTTAGACACACAACATCAGCAACGGCTGCCATATCGAGGGCTTGTTAAAAATCGATTCATTCTAGTGATCAAAGCTGAAAAATCGTTCCACAGCCTGCTTCGTACCAATAGACAATTTGTGTAGTACATCACACACACAAAAATAAGGTCTAGCAACAGTGGAGAGCATCAGAAATCTGGCTTCCAAAACAATATTTAAAATGGATTTCTGTCAGACTGTAAAGGATGAGCCTAAATAGAGCACAGTGTCAAATAGAAAGGTTGAGGTTTTTAACATAATAAAAATAATCAATGAAGTTTCTTTTCTAGATTCAATATGCAAAAAGAAACGTAAATGCAGAGTTTGATTTTTCAGAATAGACACACAACACAGATATTGACATGGAGCGATTTTTTAAAAAAAATTATCAAGGAATACTTTGTTTCTAATCTCTGGGCATCTTTATGTAAGTGGCTATGTGTATTATATGTGGATATGTGCCCACAAATACATATAATATCAATAAATTAAGTACTGATATTAAGAAATATATCATTCTTTTTTTTTTTAATGAAACAAAGTTCAATATTTTGGAGCTACCTAGACACAGTAACAGAATAAACAGAAAAATCATTTTCCACAATGCAGTAAAAAGAAATGTGTCAGGTAGCCAAGTCTGTTATCTTAATGCTATAAGGTAAAAATAGGTATCTTATACATTTATGTGGAAAAGATTCCCTAGCTATTACTGTAAAGACCTCAAATAAAATTAAATCACACCACAGCTATTCCAATAAGAAGTGCACAATCAGTCATAATTACAGCCAAAATAAATGAATTGGAAAATAACTGATTTAAAGAGGTCATACATAGTCTGAGTTTTAATTTGAAATTAATAACAGCATGAGTTGTGCCTCCTAATAATTCCTTATTAAAAATGAATAAAGGCAGTGCCTAAAAGTAAATGTTTCCTATTTCATGGTTTCATTCTCCTGATCATTGGAAGGGGTTTGAAGAAGATGGGAGACATGGTCATAGCCCTTGGTGGTCCCTCTCCTGTTACAAGATAAGGTGAATTGTGTGACTAGATAATGTAATAGTAAGAGGCAGGGAAATTGCAATTTAGTAACATTGGTATATTTATTCAATTAGTTTTTCCTCCCAGGAGACCCCATCTTAGGCATATTCCACAGTCCCCATTATTTCAAAGCCTGGATATAAGTAGTTATAATACCGGGGAATACTTTAGGAGAATCGACCCTTTGGAGAACCCATATTACCCTCTAAGCCAAGAGAAACTGTGTCCTCCACCATTGTAAGGCATTATTTTTGCATTAAAACACACCTCCTTGTACAGCACTGTCCATGCCTTGAGCTGTTATAGTTGGTGCATAATGATGCATCATTGCCTTTTACTTATTGTATTTCCCAAAATAGGAATGACTCCAATCATAATTAACTCTCCCTTCTAAAGCTCCACATCTCATATAGCTTATGATTAAATTCTCAAAACATGATTCTTGGAATCATGTGCCAGATATTAATCTTAGATTGGATGTATCATAGAAGCTACTCTCTAATGAATATTTTTCAAGCCCCTGATTAGTTTATGTACATATCATAGAAACCACCCTTTGATGAACATTTTTCAAACCCCTAATTAGTTTAAAAATAATTAGCATCTACTCTATAAAATATTAACTGGTATATGTGTTGTAAGATTTCTCTTTCAGTTTGGGCAATTAGTTACTTCTAAATTATAATGCCTCCTCTTTAACATACTGTGTTGTATTTCTATTCTGTTTTTAAGCCTCTAACTCTACCTCAATTCCATGAGCAAACGGAAGGCAGATGCTATACTCATTGGTCTTCACAGCATAGGCACCCGAGGTGAAGATTACATAAAATAGGCTACCAGTAATTATCTGTTGAGTTAATTAATGACTTTAGCATCTCATCCAGATGTTCACAGTGAGAAAAAAGTTTGTAATTCTTGTGTGGTTCATCTTGTGTGGTTCTTCTCTTGATGCATTTCTAGCCACTTCTGGACACCACCCGCCCTCCAACAACCAGATTTCCTTTGAAACATTCGAGTGACGTTATTTGCCTCTTATCCCAATTTGTCAATAATCTCCGTTCTCCACTTACTTTCCCAAGGCTACAACAGAGGATACCCCTACATGTGTGTATCTCCTTTCTGTTCAGAAATGACACTGAAATCACTGGAAATGTTAACACACACACACACACACACACACACACACACACACCACACAAAGAGAATGAGGAAGAGGCCAATCTCTGCATGGAGCTCTCATTACAATTGTGGAAATTCTTTGAAGCAGTTGGAGAAAACATAAAAAAGGAGTGGAAGCCAAAACCTGGAGTAGTCACAGAAGGCAAAAAGGTTGAAAAGGGGTGTTGCCCAATGAAAAAAAGATTAAGAAAACAAAACTAAAAAGATTTGGGACTTGTTGTATAAGAGTAGATGACTGAGGTAAGATAGGAGGCTAATAAACAGAGGATTAACTGAAAGCTTACCAACAGAACTGTGGACCCCCGTGCCCACCACACACAGAACAACACAGAGAGAAGGAGAGAGAAAATTGTACAAGGAGAGGTAGGAGACAGAATGTAAGGTCTTGGAGATCACCTGGCATATTTCCCTCACTCACAGGTGGCTTTCTGGAAATTAGTTATCTCACATCCCAAGTTAGCAAGAGTGTAGAACCCTGGCCTGAACTCTGGAATGTTTTCCATGACACCACCCAGGCTTCCAGTTCATACACCCACCTATTCCTCATACCCTAACATTTTCTGAAGAATGCTAAGGATGGTTTTTACAGTCTCCTTGCTACAGAACAATTCATGTGAGATAAAGAAGTGATTTCCCACTTTCCTGAAGAGTTTTTTAAATAGTCATAGTATACAAAAGCATTCTTAAAAGGTCCTTTCAGAAAATTAAAGAAGGAAAAATACTGCTACATACAAGTTTAAGTAATGTTTTTAAATGAACACATCAGTTTTCTAGACATTGGCATGATGTACTGTAAAGTATACCTGGTGGGTTGTTTGCGATAATGTGGTGACTTCTACCTGAGAGCATTATTGAGAATTAATAGTGAAAACTCACAAAAAATATTTAAAGTCCTTCTTAAGATAAACTGGGCTCTTAATATGTTCATTTTTCTGTTTCCAAATGAATGTGTATTACTTTATAGTACTATGGAGATCCTTATATGATAACCTCATTTGATAGATTAAAATTCACTTTATTAGTTTTTGTTTCCTTTAAGAAACCATGGCTCTTTACCTCAATTTTGTTAGCATGAGATCTTGGATAGAAGCAAAACATCTTAAATCTTAAGGAAATGTTTTACATTATGTAGGCTGTCCCCATTTACATACAGAAATATTCCCTGGGATGTAAAGTGACTATCTAATATCATGCAGTCAATGAGGGGCAGAGGTAGGACTTGAATCCAATCTTCTCAGTTCCAGCACAGAGCTTGACATTGCTTAAGTGAAATTAACTAGGTTTCATTTAATTAAAACGTTCAAGGTTCCTTCCAGTATAAAAATTGTAGGATTTGAATAGAAGAAAAGAAATATTTTCTTTTTTAAAAAAAAATTTAAGTGTTTATTTACTTTTGAGAGAGAGAGAGAGAGAGAGAGAGCAAGGGAAGGACAGAGAGAGACAGGGAGAGACAGAATCCAAAGCAGAGTCCAGGCTCTGAGCTGTCAGCAATAGAGACCGACGCAGGGCTCAAACTCAGGAACCATGAGGTCATGACCTGGGCTGAAGTTGGACACTTAACTGACTGAGCCACCCAGGCCGCAGGAACAATTATTTTCCAAGCACCTATCAAGTAGCAGGTGCTGTGCTATGACTCGGAAGAGAATTTTACTCTTGTCTAGGAGTGTTGATACTATTGCTAAGACATATAGATATGTAATCATAAATTATACCTTATTTTCTATGGGAAACTTAAGCTGTTATAAAACCCATCTAAATCACACCATTAAAATGATAATCAGGAAGACAATATGGCAACATGAGAAAAATGCTGATAAGTCTATGAAATTGCATCTTTTCCATAACTACAACTTTAGGCACTAGTCTTAAGAGTTTATGTCTTCATCCTTATCATCCTCATCTCTGTGCGGCTCTGCCTCACCGAAGAAGCACATGTTGAATTAAATAAAATTAACTTAAGAAGGGAAAAAAAAATCAAACAAACCATGAAGCTAGTACTTAGTGAAAGCCTGAATGAATACACAAAAAGACAGTGGCTTCTTCTGCTGGGTTATCAAGTAGAGTATAAGTGAATTCTCCATTGTTTTTGGCATTTCATTAAATTAGGGGTATAAGAGAAGACTGCCCTTGATTTCTGACTCTCAGTTCAATCCACTGAAGTGTTAAAAAGATTAAAGTATGATGCTTTCAACTCCCTATTTTCTTATTGAGACTATGTCAGTTTTCCTTAACTTTCTAACTGTAGAGGAAATTTAGTCAAAAGTAGGGAGCATCTATGCTTTCCTAATATGCACTTCTTTCCTATCCTGCATTATAATGCATCAGCCTCTATTTCTTTTCAAGAATCATGTCAATCAGGAAAAGATACAGTCAGTTGAGAAAAATGTTGTCCTGGAGAAAATGGAATGAAGCATTCATTAAAATGTTCATGGTGACAGATAATGCATGTTTTAATGTTTCTTTACCATTTATTTTAGGAGAAAAAAAATCAAATGTAAGAAAGCAGCCTCAGAATGAAAAAAAAAGGACAGGAAATATGAAAGATAGAGCTCTAATTCAGCTCACAATGTCTATTTCCTCTAGGTGTGTTCTGAAAATATAAATCGAGTGTTTATTAAAAAAAACCCACGAAACTTGAATTACATGCAAAGTCTGCATGCATGTTGAGAAAAACTACCCAAAACTTGGAATGAAGGCAAAAGAAATTACTGTGGTTTCTTTCAATGACACACTGGAGTACTAACAGACCTGCACAAAGGTACTTAATTCTCTAGGGCAAGGTCTCTCGATTGGAACACCACTGAGATTTTCAGCTGGATGATCCTTTCCCTGTAAGAGGAGCCAGGGAAGTGGTCCGGTGAACTTTAAGATGTTTAGCAGGGGCACCTAGGTGGCTCAGTTGTTTGAGTGTCCAATTCCTGGACTTGGCTCAGGTCATGATCTTGTTGTTCATGAGTTTGAGCTCCACGTTGAGCCCTATGCTGATGGCACGCAGCCTGCTTGGGATTCTGTCATTCCTTCTCTCTACCCCTCCCTCGCGTATGCATACTCTCTCTCAAAATAAATAAATAAACTTAAAAAAAATTTTTTTTAAGATGTTTAGCAGCATTCCAGGACTCTCCCCACTAGATGCCAGCAACACCCTCCAGGTTGCCAAGACCCCAAACATCTCCAGCCTAGCTAAATATTCCCTGGGGGCAAAATTACCTGGATTCCCAAGAAGGACTCTTCTTGGGAAATGTATCATTGTTTCATTTACTATTTACTATTGGTAAGTGCCCAGAGTTGGTCAAATTACTTTTGTAGATTTTCATCTGGTAGAGATACAAATTATTTATCTTCTGGTAAAAAAGATATAGTCAAAGGTATGATTTTTTTTTTTTTTGCCCTATTGGACATTCATTTGTATTTGCTTTAACTTACTAACTTCACATCTTTCCCAGCTAATGATATATCTCTTCTTCAAAGGCTCCCTAAACTAGCTCTAACATCCAAAAATTCTCTCATTAATGATTTAAATAAACTATGAGGTATCCTTTCTTGATACTTCTATGAAAGTCATGTTTTTAAGATTTTTAACTATACTTTGACAGCCCTTTCCAGAAACCTTTAAAAGAAATATGCATGTCATCTTTTCCCATAATAAACCACTTCTATAAGCCACTGAGTTACCTATGGGTTCCTGACAGCTATACCATCAACCATAATTTTTTTTCACTTAATGAATGGTAAGAATTACATATTTGTAGATGGAAAGAGAATCCATATAAATTCCATTTACTTAACATTTTAAAAATAATTTAATTATACAATTATCTTCCCTATAGAGGATAACCTCAATAAAAATAGCAATCAGTAGATAAAACAAGCTTTGTTTCAGTTTTGAGAACAAATCAGAACACTTACACAATTATTACACAATTTGAAAAACCACTAGCCCCACCACCAACCAACACACATACACAAATTCATGCAGACATGCATGTGTGCTGGTATAGACATAAGGGTCCTTGGTTACTTCCTTGTTGAAGCAGAAACAAAACAACCATGGTCCGGGGTAGGGTGGTGGGGAGGGAATAGAATGAAAGGTATTAGATTCAGCAATGAGACCTTGTAAATGTCACAGTTTTAAAACTGGAAGTCAAGGAAAGGATTGTTTTTTATAGTAATGTGGGACTATTACAACTAATGCTTTTCCAACATTTACTAATCTCCTTTATAAGAAAGAAAACAGGCCTTTGGCTTAGGCAAAGTATCTGGCTAGAGTTTATAGCACAGTTGAGTTTTTATTTTCCAGGTATTTATTTCCCAGTTAACTTTACTTATGATATATGATATCTGTTTTCCATTTTCCTTGTAATAGATTTAAATTTAAAACAAATAAAATAACAGTATAGGTGGTAGAAGGATATGACAAAACATATGAATATATTAAGTGAATAACTAAGTTTGAGGAACACTCTGATCGAGGAAACTGATATTTAAAATGGAACTTGCTGTATAACTGCTTGACCTCAACCTTTCTTTTAAAATTGTTAAAAATAATCTCTAGACAGCAGTCTTAAAGGCAAACTAATGAGGAAAGACCAATGGTTTAAGGGTTGGGAGAGTCTTCATTCATAGCCTGGACATGTCATTACCTGGCTGTGGAGTCCTAAATGGGTAAACCAACTGAACTACAATTTTATCATGTCTAAAATTGAGAATACACGATTCCTAAGGATTCTTTAATGTGCAGAGATTGGCTACTATGGTTACACTGAATCACCCACTTTTACACTCCTATTTTGCATAATAGAGTTTAAGACTGATTGATTTTTAATTATTTCATGCCTGCTAGTTTTGTCTTTCTAGCAATACCGGAAGATTGTTGAAAAGAGGAATCACATCAAATTCTTTTTTGCAACTTCAGGAGTAGTTTATGCAATACTGGCCAAAGTCAATTACTGTATGGTCATTGCTTGGTAATTGGCTAGCTTTCAGCATTCAGCAGAAATCTGATGAGTGTTTTTATTAAAAATAAAGTGACATCCATAGAAATATTTTAAAATTTGGAAAATCATCTTAGTTCACTATTTTGTAGTTTATTATAGAAGCATATGGTGATAAATTAAAATTGTTCCAAAATATATAAACTTAAGTTACATCAAAACCTACTACATTCATTAAGAGATAAAAAAGATGCATTTGGTGAATTTTTAACCTAGAAGAAATTGTCAAAATGAGTACTGCACTCTAGAACTGTCCTGTCCAATACAGTGCCTACTAAGCACAGGTAGCTGTATAAATTTTAAAAATTAGTTCCTTACTGCATGCACCATATTTCAATGTCCCATGGCTACTGCCTACCATATTAGACCTAAAATACAGTAGGTCATTTCCATTACTGCAGAAAGATCCACTGGACACCACTTCTCTAGATCATCCCAAAGTGGCTCTAATTTAGAAGATAGTTTAAAGGGAACTGAGTTGCTCCAACTCATTTCTCAACAAAGGAAAAGGCTGAACAAAGAATTTGCTGTAAGTATCAGAGCCCAAGAAATTGGAAATGTGTCCTTTATTAATGTTGCATATTTATAGATTAAACTATCCTAAGTGGAACAAAGGAATACCATTTGTGAATAGAAAATGTGTTACACATATAAAAGTCAAGTAAGGCAATACAGAATAAGTCTTCATTGGAAATGACTTTCATATTTCTCTAAGTAAACCCACCAAAATCCACGGCCAGGAGGTATGTAATATACACTTGGCAGAACTTAATTTTCTAGCTTAAATTTTTATGCCAAGGATCCAGGTCTTCAGAATTCTGGTTGAAAATATAAAAAGGAATTTTGAAATGGTTCCTATAGCTTAAGGGTTGATAACCCACATCAACACCACCATGCTCCCCACCCTAAGAAAAATTAAATTAAATTAAAGAATATAGGATAAACAAACAAAAATTAACAAATATCAGTTCAACAAATAGAGTCTATAAATGAATCACCAGCAAAAATACAACGCATGCAGCCAAGTATCTAATTATATATGCATGTATGTGCATATATATGTGTATATATATACCAATCTCTTACACAGAAAATAAAGTGGAATTCTAGCAGATTGCTAACTCAGGATGTTTGGTCCTATAGGCAATCAGCTGTGAGTGGAGGTGCATATGTGGAAAAGATGTGCTTAGAAAAAGTGTGGGTAGATACGAAAGCATAAATGAGGGCCCCAGCTAAATGTTCTCTTGCCCTTGCACTTCTATCCACCTCTGTTCTCTCCCAAGGAGCTGGCTCTGGAGTATGGGTAAACTGACCACCAGAGCTCAAGTAGTGGGAGGAGAGGAGGGATGTCCTTAAGGAGAAAGAAACTTCGTATCTGTATAATGTTTTAAAAATCATTGACAGGTGTTAAATCATATGTCAACCGGGCTCTTTTTTAAAAAGTTCTAAAAAATTCTTTTGGACCAGAAATATAAAACAATTATGAATTTACCCCTTTTCCTTGTTTGTTTCTGTCTTTAATAAAACAAGGTTGCCCTGAAGTTTTTGTTCTCTGAAAGGCCTGTGTAAACATGAGTGGTATTCTCTCAAAACCGTAGATATTCTCACAGCCTCTGAAACCAAGTATGGGTCGCCTTCCTGCTCTGCACCAGGTCTCACCCACACTTGATTTCATGGGCCAGGAGATCACATCTGGAAGATCTTATAGAGGTCTGAAGTCAGGAGAATCAGCAGAAGATAGTAAAAAATAAAGCAAGACAAGATACAATAAAATCATTGGATAAATAACATTTTACAAAAGAGCCGGTATAAATCTCTCAGAGGAAGACATTTCTAGTACAATTTTCCATTCAGATTCTCTGTACTGCCTCCAAAATAATTTGTAGTGACAGGTAAACAACAACTCTTGAAATTTATTTTGTATATATTTCTTTACTGTGGATTTCCTATCATTTAGGAAATTCAACCACACAGTCTCATCCAATGTACTTTATACCAATCATTCCAGACTTGAACGTCTAACTTTCTCCATCATCAAACTGTATTTACAATGCATGCACTTTCATATAGTCCATCTAATGATGGCATATGTTTGTATGAGATACCAAAAGAAAAAGATATAAAAATACAATCTAAGATATATTGCAAAAACCTAAGTCCACTGAATTTCTACATAATACATAAAAATTTCAGCTGACAAATTTGATTTTAGAAAATGTAGAGCTTTAAAAAAGCAGACTGTGTAATTTAAAGAAATTCTAAAGACTTGAGTAACTTCTATTAATTTAGGATATTACATATATGTATCACTATCTTTCAATATTAAAAGGAAAACAGACATTAAGTTACAAAGAAAAATCATGCCGACATGACTTACCTCTAAACTAGCAAAATGAAATTATGGTCCACATCAGACAACCAAATAAAAATAAAATCATAGATGTGTAACACAGCAGAGCTGAAAGATACCTTAGAAATAAGCCCCATAGTCCAATTCAAATCCCAATTATTTAGAGACAGCAAAGCAGGATTTATTGGCCTTCATTTTATTTTATTTTTTATTTTTTTTAATGTTTATTTATTTTTGAGAGACAGAGAAAGACAGAGTATGAGCAGGGGAGCAGCAGAGAAAGAAAGAGACACAGAATCCAAAGCAAGCTCCAGGCTCTGGGCTGTTAGCACAGCGCCTGATGTGGGGCTTGAACCCACGAACCATGAGATCATGACCTGAGCCGAAGCCAGACACCCAACCAACTGAGCCACCCAGGCGCCCCATATTGGCCTTCATTTTAATCTGAATTTGAAAATGGAACACCAGAGATTGCTGAGATCAGTGGTCTGTGTCAGTCCAATGTGCCCAAGCTTCAAGCATTATGTACCCTCCAAAAAACTGACAAGCTATGAACATTTCATGCCTGTTCCAGACAGTGGCCCAGAAACCCCCTTGCTGCATTCCCTCCCTGCTGCACTCAGTTCCATTTGTACTTGATTCCCTGCTCATCTTCAGCTCCTCATCAACCTTGCACCAACATTTAAATCTGGTGTTTGCATTTTGTATATTATCTTTGATCTTCAGTATCCTCTGAAAACTCAGTCTTATACTAGCTTCTTTGGCTTTTACCTTTCTGGCATCTTGAGACACACCCATCTTGTCTGGGTCTCCCATCTCCACGATAACCACCAGGACTGCCACCTCTCAACTCTCCACACACATGGGGTCATACCCTGATATGGACTCTATACCATGGCTCCTCAAGGATGCCGGCCTTTAGAGAGAGCACCATTAAGAGTTTCTAGTTCTTTAAAAGGTTATTGGACTTCATTTCTCAAAACACAATGCTTTAATTTCCAAGTCGCATTTCACTAACATTAGTTTCTTTGTAGAAAGTTTCATGTCAAGGTAACATTTGCTCAAAGGGTGTAAGTCACATAATGGGGTCATCACATGGACCATCACTAATGCATGATGTGGGATGTGGGGTGAAAGAGTGGAACTAATGACTGAAGAAGATGGAAAGGGACTCACCAATGAGCAATTAAAATAGAACGGGCCTTCCAAGAAGAGGGAGAAGGGTGTGCAAAGGCAAGAGATATGAAAGATTAAGAAGCTCCTAGAAGTTCATCATCACCAGAGAATATGTAAGAGGGAGGGCCTGGGGAGAGATGCAGAAAATTTGTGGAAGATCGGGATTGCAAGGGCCATTTTGTGATAGGTCACGAACACAATGCCAGAGAATGCGTGTGGTTTACCAGAAGTGGCAAGATACCAGCACTGAGTTCAAAAGCAGCTGAAGCATTCTGGTGAAAATGAGGAGGGCGGGAATTCAGATGTGTAGCAGTGAAGGGAAAGAACCCTGAGCATCAACAAAGGCTGAGTACTGGGTGTTGGGATGGAGGGAGAATGCACAATGACATTTTGTTTTCCAGCTTATCTGAACTTGGGGTTTGTGATGCCATCAATTGAGAGCAATAAAGAAAACATAAAGATGTTGTAGACAATAAGCATGAATTAAAATATGGTAAATTTGAAATAGCAGGTTTGAGAATCCTTGCTTTTAAAACCAAAATAATAGTTGAGACAATCTGAAGATATGTAAAGACAGAGTAATGCCCGAATGACAGAAAGACAGGTACCCCAAATGTAATGAGAAAGTAAAGGGGGAAAAATCAAGAGAAAGAACATGCTAACTTTTGCACAGGCCACAGTAATTCATATTTATCATACTAGAAATATTTTAACACAGTTTTTTTTGTATTGTGTTTTCGAATCTTAGTTTTTAACTGGTTTTGATGTTGACATGGAAGATATCTACCTTTGTGTTATTCTGAAAGCAAACTTCAGCTTTGTTTATTGCAATATAGAAACAGTTTCCAACCACATACAGACACGTCCATAACTGAAATAAACACTGCATTATTGTATTATATTGATATCCTTGTACTATAATTACCTTGAGGACTTCTAGTAATCATTTGCTTTACTTTACACTAAGGTCTGGTGTAAAAATTGCTTTTCCCACATACACTCAATAAGATTCCTCCATGAAATCAATTAGGGAAATAAATTTGTAGAGCTCATTTATGCATACACATCACAGAAAAGAAGATTCTTTCTCGTTCTTGTTTACTCATCATCTTTACTTCAGGACATAACACTTTGTCCATAATCAGAATTGAGTTTCAGTATAATTCTTGAGAAATATAACAGCTGAGAAGATATCTCACCTTGCCTGGGGCTCCACTCTCCCCACTTCATTGCTATTCACAGTACTGCACGGTTTCCATGCAGATCAGTCTCATCGGTTTCTGCATTATGCTCTGGACCCCTAACATTATTTCCAGGAAAGTTTGATACATCCCCTTTAAGACCAGGTTACCACCACACAGAGAAACAGCCCTTTAATATACCCCTTCCCCCATACACACATGCATATAAAAGACACCACAGGGAGCTGTCAGTGTGTGAAAAGTAATCAGTCACATAATCTTTATTAAACACAGCACACACCTCACCTCAAAGGACTGGGAATCCTTAAACAAAAAAGGCCTTTTGTTGCAGATTACTTTAGATTTAGCTTCAGGATCAGAGGGATTATTTTATTTTATTTTATTTTTAATCCTCGGCCTTAATTTAGAGGTTTTTCCTTCGATGGAATTTTTCATCTCAATGGTGATTTTTTTTTTTTTAATCCTGGTGACTTGGGTTGAAACAAACAGTCTCAACATACAGACATGGCTTCACTGAACTGGTTTTCTGGATCTTCTGGAATAAATCAACTTTTATAACTCTAACTCCAAAGATTTCATGTCATCTTAAATCTTTGAATGCCTGAATGTATTCTTTACTCCACCAGTAATTACTTTTTTAAGGAAAAAAGAAATATTACCTATTTGATGGTTTCATCCAGTCTGAGACATTAATCTTTCACTTCAGGTACAGTATTAGATTACTCTCCCCATTCACAATCAAGTCTTGATTTGGGACGACACTGTTGAGCCATCAAGACACTGGTTTTAATCAGCTACTTTTGAAGGTCAACAAATGAATAGTCTGATTATTTCAGCCCTTTGAGAGTAGCTCAGATACAAATACTTATTCTGTTAGCTCTGGAAAATATTAGTGAGAAAGGAGCTTTGCTAGTAACAAGCAAAATTGTAGCAGTATCATTATACAAGCTACATTTCTATCCATCCCAGATTACTCTAGAGCCTTGTAAATTCCCCAACTACAGTAGCTAAGAATTCTCTCTTTATATAAAACAGTGCAACTGGACAAATGGTTTGCATACTATTTGCAAATATGTTTTTCCATTTCCTGGGGGTAACATATTTAAGAATTATTAAAAGAAGGTAGCATAATCCCTTGCTCCTTTGAAAAGCCTCACCAACTTTTAAACAATATACTTTCAACTCTAGCTATAAATGAGTTAAGAATAATCCCATTGGGGAAAGAGAGTACAAATTACAAATCTCTAGTTATGAATTTTGTTCTTTTAAACAGATAATATAAAAATGCAATTGGTATATGAAAATCCTTTTACCATTATTTTAACTCTAGCCATTCTATTATCAGACTTCCAATTACTTTTATTAGCTCAAAATAATGTCCTCTCACTGATGCTATTTTGCCCTCTACAAATATATTAAAAAATTAGAAGCCCCATCAGAAAATTAGGACACTTTATCTCCTATCCAATCAAACAGGAAGGTTAATAATTTTTCCACCTTGAGGCACTGCCAATTTATCAGCTCTGGCTGGAGGCCCGGTCCAAACCCAACCTTTCTATACTATATCCCCAAACCTCATTATTTCAAACCACTCCTTCAAATCTCTAACCCTTAAAGCAGTGAGTGGTCCTAAATCCTGGCTGCACATTAGACTCTCCTGGGAAGCTTTTACAAAATATGGATACCTAGAAATTCTGATGTAATTGGGCTGGGATAGGACTTAAGCATCAACGTTTTCATAAGCTCCCCAGATGACCTAAGGTGCAGACAGGCTAAGAGATCCACTGCCCCAAAGCAATCACCTAGTAGCCCCATCATCCATTTCTACTGCCTATTTCCCCAAACTGTGCATCTAACCACTTTCCCTTCACAAACCGACAGCACGAGAGATCAAAGTACTCTGGTTTCCAATACACTTCTATCAAGTAATTTGAACAACCTCACAGCATTTTCTATACATAAATAGAATAGGACTTATATATTTTCTATATCCAAGCAACCTATTTAAAATCAAGTAACGAAAAAAACAATATCAAAAAACAAATGCCCAGGGGCACCCGGTGGCTCAGTCGGTTAAGTGTCCGACTGTGGCTCAGGTCATGATCTCACGGTTCATGGGTTCAAGCCCCGCATCAGGCTCTGTGCTGAACGTTTGCTCAGAGCCTGGAAACTGCTTTGGATTCTGTGTGTGTGTGTCTCTCTCTCTGCCCCTCCTCCATTTGCACTCGGTCTCTCTCTGTCTCTCAAAAATAAATAAATGTAAAAAAATAATAATAATAAAATTAAAAAAACAAATGTCCAGTATACATACCCTCAAATATTCAAATAATTTTTTTCCAGACCAAATTGCTGTCATTTCCTCCCATGCCTACTATTTCCCAACATTATTCATCATTAATTAAGAAAAGATAAAAAAATAAAACAGAAAGACCCACCTTGCCTAGATAAAGATAAAAGATGAGGGAAATCATATGCTTTAGAGATGTGGGGTAGATGATTACACTAGTATCCCCTAATAAGACCTTCACTAACCTACATCTATATCCTTTGCAATGTGACTTTACACTCTGCCCATTGAGATGTGGAGTTTTCCTCCACCCCTTCAAAATGGCCTGGCTGGAACCACCACCACCACCACAACAAAATGGGCTGGCCTTGTGATTTGCTTTTACCAAAGAGAATGTGATAGAAGTACCATTGTGTGATTTCTCAGGCTAAGCCTAACAGAATTTCAGCTTCTGTTTTTGCTTTGGAGGCTTTCACTATCATCTGAAGAAACCTAGTCTAGCCTACTAGCAAATAAGAGGCAATACAAAGGAGGGTGGCACAGACAACAGCCAGCATCAACTGCCAGGCTTGTGAGAGATTCTTTTGGATCATTCGGCCTCAGCTGAGTTGTCTAATTTCTAGAGCTGCATGAGTGAGCCTAGGCAGGATCATTAGCAGGATGTGCAAAGGAACCTACCAGTCAAGCCGAACCCAAACTGCAGAATCAAGAACAATAAATGATTGTCCTTTTAAGCTAATAAGTCCTGGGGTGGTTTGTTGTGTACTAAAAGGTAACTGATATGGGAGTTTATGTAATATTCAAAAGAACTGATGATCACTGTGCTTGCTTTCATATACATCTGTTGTATGCAATTTGTAAGTAACAATTTTTGAAGTCACATTTTGAAACATATCTTCATAAGGTGTTCTGCACTTCAGTATCTCCCCATTAAATTTCACAAAAACCATATATTTGCTTCTCCTTTTCTGCCATGATTACTTGTAGGAAAAATAAACTATAGCCATCTCTAAAGAAGCCAGTCCACAAATTATTCTGAAGTTCCTCTATAATTAGTAATTATATAATTCACTTCATTTCCCCATAGAGAACAAAGTATAAAAGTGAAAATTCCAGGGGCACCCTGGTGGCTCAGTCAGTTAAGCGTCCGACTTTGGCTCAGGTCGTGATCTCATGGTTCATGGGTTTGAGCCCTGTGTTGGGCTCTGTGCTGACAGCTAGCTCAGAGTCTGGAGCCTGTCTTCAGATTCTGTAACTCCCTGTCTCTCTGACCCTCCTCTGCTCATGCTGTCTCTCTCTGTCTCTCAAAAATAAATAAAAAACTTTTAAAAAAATAAATAAAAAATAAAAAAGGAAAATTCCAGGAGGGATTAAAATAAAATTGTTCTATTGCCAAACCTAAGTATACCAAGCTTGGCTACCTCTGATAACTTTTACAAACCATTTCACTAAATATTTCACCTAATGGGAAAATCCCCTCAAGAACCTTTCTACAAAAGTAGTGGTAGCTGGAGTATTTGGCAAATGTTTCATTGGAATCTTCCTTCAGCATGGATCTATGTTATGGCTGAAGGGAAAGGGAAGCTTTGTGGCTTTCTTTTCCTATTTTTAGTTTTGTATTGGTTTGTAGTGATTTGGGGGGTAACTTGCTGTATTCATTTCCTATTGCTGCTGTAACAAAATACACTATAGAAGAATCCTTTCCTGGCCCTTTCCAGCTTCTAGAGCTGCACTCCTTGTTCCTTAGCTCACAGCACCTTCCATCTTCAAAGCAGGAGTGCAGCATCTGTAATTTTTCTTTGCTCTTATCATCACATCACCTGCTCCTCTTCTCTTGTCTCCTCCCCTTCTGTTTCTCTCTTATAAATACACTTGTGATTATATCATTGGGCTCACCTGGAGAACTCAGGGTAGTCTTACCATCTCCACATCTTTAATTACCTCTGCTAAGTCCCTTCTGCCATATAAGGTAACATATTCATGGGGTCTGAGGACTGGGATGTGGACCTAGTGAGCATGGCTTAGGCTATCATACTGTCTTTGTTTCCGTATTCTTTGGTACTGGGGTCAGGATTCTTTATGTAATTTCTCTGTTGAACTAGCTCAGTTGTGGTAAAGTAATGAAAACCCTTAGTTTACTCATCCTACATAGTATAGACTAATCTTCCCATTTAAACCAAGTGACAAGGAAATCATCACTGAAGCTTAGCTAAAGCCAAAATGTAGACTAGTTGAAGAGAAAAGCATAACTGGTCATTGAGGTAGAGCTGTTCATTTTTCCAACAGTTTATTCTACTTAAGAATATGATTGTCAGAAGAAAAGAATATGATTGTTATCATTTGCTTGCCAAGTTCAATAAAAGCTTCATCTGGAATGGTTGCTTCAGGGAATGCTGGGTAAATATTGCTTTTTGTTTCAATTTCAAAACAAACACAATTCAGTAGTTTGCTGTTTAACTTTAATTATCATTTTTAATGTATTCTTACCTAACACAGTTTCATTTTATTAGCAGCATAAAAACAAACTCACACAATAATTTTTCCACTGACAATGTTGCCTACTTGAAGGCATCATAAACTTATAAGCACAGATTTATAATTCATACATTATTTAAAAAGAAGATATCCTTAATACATTTTATCTGCAAAAGAAAATAATATATTTCCACTGAAAATTATGTTAGCAGAGAGAATGATTCAAGCATGTATGCAGAAGTATCCTAACCATATAACTAGATTATAATATTTACATGTATGCAATCTCATTGACTCAGAAAATAAGTAATAAACTACTTCTAATCTCTGCTAAAGGGAATATTTCATAAGGTGAATCAGATAAGGAAAACAAAGCATTAAATGCAAATACTTGTGAGAATGATAGGGAATCAGATGTGCATTAAAATGTCTTATTATAGAATAGATAAGATAAACTTGAGAACATAATCTAGAGTACAACATTCAAAAGCAACAGTGTGCAAATTAACTGTCCACAGTAGCTCTCAGACTGCTTATTTTTTACGTTATAGAAATAAATGGTCAATGGTTCTAGTGGTTTTAAGAGTACAGATTTAGGAAAGTTAATACCCAAAGTCAAAATAATGTTAACCAAAGGTCAAAATTAATAAGTATAAATTAATAGTAGTTACTATAGAATGTATTTAGTATTTATAAAAGCAAATATTAGTTTTTTCTTACTATGGAGAAAAGAAACATAATCTTTATACTATTCCCTTCCCAAATTTCACCAAAATCAAAAGAAAGAGCTCAACTATAAACACAGAGAAAATAGGAGCTGGGACATTAGTAGACAAGTTTTGGCAGCCAATTCTGGAAACAGGAACGTGGAAGGAAGTGGAGTACTGACATAGCCTGAGAAATTTCACTACCTGGGAAGAGCAAGGATATTTACCAGTCAGATGAAAACCATATGCAGATGTACAAGCCCTGTTAGGCTTAGGAATTCGTTACCAGGGACCTAGGAAGTCCAGGGTGCAGGGTGGGACTAAAAGCAGGAAGATTATTTTTAAGTCCATAGGAGAAAAACCAGACTCTCAGATCCCATTTTCCACGTAGCCATTTAATTAATTGCCCTTTCCCCATCTTCACTGAAGATAGGAAGTTAATTTACTGAAAAAACTCAGAGATACTAGCTAGAGGTGGGGATGAAATACTACACTGAAAACAGGGGTTAAATACACTTGTCCATACAGAATGAGAGCAGAGGGTTCTTTTCTGGGGAAATGAAATGGCCCAAGAAAAAGGACCGAGACATTCTGACTGATATTTGCATGTCCTTAAAAAAAAAAAAAAAAAAGGCTAGTCCCTGTCTCTGTGCATTTACCCAAAGATGGCATCCTTCATACATAGCCATATGGAATTTCTCATCAGTCTTTTCTGTACTGTTTGGTACTGAGGTCAGAACTAAAAATAACAAAAAATATTGAAGGAAACAGACAACGCAAGAAGAAACTAAACTTGTATGTGTGTGTACATATTTACATATGTGTATTCTTAGACATAAAATAAGGAAAGATGTGTAGATCTCGCACCTATGTAATTTGCTCGGGATGCCATAAACAAAAGCAATTAGAAATAGCACAGAACATTTAGAAATTAAAATGATTATTCAATAAAAAGTCCAATATAAAGGTTGAAGAAATTTCTCAGAAACTATACAAATAAATGACAGAAAATAGGACACCAAAAACTTACATACGGTAAAGAATCAATCCAGGATATCAACATCTGATTGATGGGAGTTTCAGAAGGAGAAAAGAGAAAACAGAGGGTCAGAATGATCCAAGAAAATAGAATACAATTTTCCAGTACTGAAGGCATGCATTTCTGGATTAAAAGAGTCAGCCAAGTGCAGAGCACAAATTAATGAAAAATGGTCCACATCAGGATACAATATTGTAAAATTTCAAGACACTAGGTAAGAAAGAAAATAATTGGAAAAGCTTTTTAAAATAACCAATCAGATACAATAGAGGCATTAGATTTCTGAAACTGAAGGTAGACGAGAATAGAATGCTGCATTACCTTTAAAATTCTGAAGGGCAATTGTTTTCACCCTGAATTCGATAACTAGCCACATGATCAATTACACGTGGGGGTACAAGAAAGCTTTTTTTTTGATGAAGTGAAGATTTGAAGGAATGTACCCCTCAATCAGTCTTTCTGGATAGTTACTAAAAAGTGTTCTCACAAGAAATAATTAGGAGATTCAGAAAGCAGGGGACCTAATACAAGGGGAAGACAGACGCAGTTTCCCGAGCAGTGATGAAAAGAGGTCCTAAGCAACAATTGTGCTACAAACCAGAGGGAAACCAGCCCCACTAGAGCAGGAGCTGGAGGGAGACCCCAGGAGAGCTGTCCCTAAAGAGAAAATAGGACCCTTAGATCCCTTGCTGGTTTGACCATACTGAAGGGGGCGTGAGTGTCTGCACTGAATTAGTTACAGAGGAAAATGAAAAAAAAAAAAAAAAAAAAGAGAGAAAAATGGAGCAATTACTGGCTCTACAAAAAGAGTCAGAAAATAGGAAAATGTAATCATAGTAACAAAGTGGCTTTTTTAGGATCAATATTTATATAGTTATATAAATGCTGAATATTCATTTAATAACATGTGACATAAGATTTGGGAGGACTGAGGAAAGAGAAAATGTATATAATGTGGGATGGAGATAGACTTGAAGTGCGAGAGCCCAAACTTAATTTTCTGTGATAGGAAGATGGACTATAACCAGAAAAGAAATACCAGAAAAGAGCAATGTGGTCATATTATTTAGAAATATGGAAATACATATGAGAAGAAACAGCTGTGGAAGAGTTGAAACTAGGTCCAGTCGAAGGAGCAGAGACCAAGGAATGGGAATGGGGTGGTGGGTCAGCAGAAAGCTTGTTAAAACAGTAATAATAGGCCTTGTATTACTCTGACTTTTAAAACTATGAACAGGCACCACTTTCATAAAACACAAATACATTTTTATAGAAAGCTAACATCTAGTAAAAATCCTATAATCCACTAATGGCCAGCTCTTTTCAATGCTTGTATTGAAGGGAGTAATCCAAACATGGTCTGACATTGTATATACCAAATGTCATTTGATTTCTAGCATTTCTATGACTGCAATTGTAATTTGCAGTAGCTTCAAGATGGCTCTAAGATAATTCCAAAGCTTTCAGCATAAATTGGCCCTCTTAAACACTGTGCATAAATTTTCTCAGGCTCAAGCTGACCAAATGGCAATCAAAATGAAACACAAACAGGATGTTAATATTGCCTTATGGCTCAGTGAGCATAAGAGAAAACAAAACAAAATACAACTACCACTAATACCCTTAGAAGGAACAGTTTCCTGTTGAGATAATTAAGTTGTCAAAATGTATTAATTCAAATGGAGAAACAAATGCATATGTCTGTTATGTGCTAGGCACTGTGCTAGGTAAACAGGATATATAAAGATGTGTAAGATGCAGTCACTTCATTCAAGAACTTTAAAATCAAGAAAATTAAAACACTAGAGTTCTCTTAACCAACCTTTATTTATGTCACTTATCAGACTAACCCTCACTAGCTATTTCCTCCTTTAAACACAATGATTGCTGTCCGTGACACACTAAACACTCAATCCAGTGACTGCTCTTTCACCATTAGCTTCTTACCCCACCAGCTGAGTTGCAGGCCTATGCAGAAGAGGAAAACAATTCCTCCTCTACTCTTTTAGGTTTGGTCGCTGGGCCTACAAAATAAACTCACAATAGATAACAGGAGAAAAACAAACAGAATTTTTTAATGTGCACACTAAGCGTACACATGGGAGAACTCAGTGATGAGTAACTGAAGGAAGTGGTTAGAACTTGTGCTCACATAGCATCTTAACAAAGAATAATAATTTCATAGAGAAATGACAAGATGAAGGAAAAGGGGCTTAAGTTTTAAGGTGACCAATTGCAGGAAGGTAAATAGATGGGAAAATTAATGGTAGGTGAGGGCTGGTTAGTAAGGTTTGTTTGTGCAGACTCTTATTTCACCAGTAAAATTGTTATCTACTTCTTAGTATGGGAAATAGAGGAGGGGGCATCTTCACAATGAGAATTTATGTTCTTCTTTTAGAAAATATTTACAATTATATAAATTTGATTATATATTATAAAAATTCAGTGAAATTTGAATATTAAATTAAAAAGAACTACTTAATTAAAGGTTTTGGGGAGCCTTGCTAAAGGTGAACAGTTGAAAAAATGCTATTGAATCAGGTATGGAAAAAAATCATAAATATCTAGAAAGATTTGTCACATAACTTTGTAAACATCTTCATATTCTTGCTTCTTTTTCACAAAAATGAAACTGATATGGAGAGGGTACAAAATGGTTATGGCTTATTCTAAAAATACAACACAAAACATCCCAGAGAGGGCCTGCATTCAAAAAAAAAAAGTCTTAATTCTTAATCAAAAGATGACTCACTAAAATTGTATTCATATATCTTAATTTAAAATAAATGCGGGGCACCTGGGTGGCTCAGTTGGTTAAGGGTCCGACTTTGGCTCAGCTCACGATCTCACAGTTCGTGAGTTCGAGCCCCACGTCGCGCTCTGTGCTGACAGCTAGCTCAGAGCCTGGAGCCTGTCTTCGGATTCTGTCTCCCTCTCTCTGACCCTCCCCTACTTGTGCTGTCTCTCTATCTCTCTCTCAAAAATAAATAAAACATTAAAAAAATTAAAATAAATGCTTAAAGTTGTATGTATCCTTAACTTTCATTCTATGTATTATTTGACTTTCCATACTAATCAATGTGTCCATTAACCAGCCAACTACTGGTCCTGATCTTACTGAATAAGAGAGCTTCCTCTGTTTGCAGAAGTCACTTGAGCCCCAAGGGGACATGCTTATAACAGATTCCCTTAGAATGGTGATGGATATGCTGTTCTAATCACATTCTTTCACCGAATGTCCTCAGCTGTGTTCAGCAAAACTAACTGATAATGTGCACTTCCAGAGTGGTGGGCTATGCTTAGCAAAGACAAATAAACACACACACATACACCACCACCCCCCAAAAAACTGACCACATTTAAGGATTTCACATAAGATCTTACCCTTTTGAAAACCATTAGCTCTAAACCATTCAGCTAACTATTAACATAGAAAAAAGAACATTCTAAGAAAAAAAATAATGCATATCATCAAGAAAAGGAACATGAAATAGAATTGAAATATTAGAATATCAGATTTGAACCATCTTTATATACCATTGCCCTATCTAACTCATTAAGGGAATACCCAGAGCTGAAGAGGAAAAGGAGAACACAGTTCTAACTGTCCATGCAGTAGTAATTATTTTTTGGTGGCAACAGAAAATATGTGATCTCAAAACTTTACCTATTAGGTCAAAGTCTATGATTTTGGCCCCCATGAGAAGAGGTCTTCCATCTCTAGTATATCCCATGTGACAACTTAGTTTTCCTCAAAATGACTCAAAATGAAAATTTAAAAATAAATTATGGCAGATAGCTCATATTTTACTTTCTTTGAGTCTTGCTTATTGATGTTTAATTAAATTAGAGTATGTTGACTCAGATAACTCTTATTAATTACATTTAAGGAATGTCACAATCTAGTTCTTCAACATAAAAAAAAGATCCTTCAATTTTATGGGATACATGTCAGAAAACCCTGTTATAATTTCCATTTTCCATCAAGTTTCATTATAAAATCAAAGGCATTGTCCCACATAGAAAATTCATAATAGATTGGCTTAAAACACTGTGTAAATTAGGAGTTGAACTTGAAGTATTTTGACAATTGTAGAAGAATATGTTTGGCCTCATAAGAGCTGGAACAGTTCACTTCAATTTCTGCATATGGTTTTACCAGCATCTGAAAATTCCCCTTCCTCATCAGTCATTCCTCTCTTCTTGGAGATTCAGTCCTTTCTCCATGCTACTCCATGTTCAAGATTTTGTTTTCTACTTTTTTCATCCTAAGACTTGACTGGTAGAGCTAACCTGTAATATTACAATTCCCCAGTGTGAGTTCACATGAAATAGTACTCTCTAAATATTCTTAAGTTTGAAATGATGAGTTATCACCAAACTCCACACTTGAAAAACAAATAATCCAGTGAAGAAATGGGCAGAAGACATGAAGAGACACTTCTCCAAAGAGGACATCCAGATGGCCAACAAACACATGAAACGATGCTCAGTGTCACTCATCATCAGGGAAATACAAATCAAAACCACACTGAGATACCACCTCACGCCGGTCAGAGTGGCTAAAATGTACAAATCAGGATACTATAGATGCTGGC
>CM053573.1:91932620-91945371 GCA_028646485.1 Cryptoprocta ferox
GGATGGAACTCGAGGGTGTTATGCTAAGCAAAATAAGTCAGGCAGAGAAGGACAGATACCATATGTTTTCACTCATATGTGGAACAGCAGAAACTTAACAAAGGACCATGGGGGAGGGAAGGGGAAAAAATAGTTGGAGAGAGGGAGGGAGGCAAACCATGAGAGACGCTTGAATACTGAGAACAAACTAAGGGCTGATGGAGGAGGGGGAGAGGGAAAGGGGATGATGGGCATGGAGGAGGGCACTTGTTGGGATGAGCACCAGGTGTTATATGGAAACCAACTTGACAATAAACTATAAAAGAAAAAAAAGATGATGAATTATATAAAATATTGGCTTCATTTCAATTCTGTAAATACTAAATTCTATATAGTGAATTAGAACATGGGATATACAACTTTCCTCTTTTTGAAAGAGAGAAATTTATATTTTTGTTTTGTAACCCAGGTTAACTGGTCTGGCATTTTATAAAATTATACCCTTCTAAAAATAAAAGGTAAATACAGAGAAATTAACAAAATCATAAGATCTCAGACTACAAGGACATTTAGAAATCATCTATTCCTATCACCTATGCCCAAACCCTCTTTATAATTCTCTCACCAAGAAGTTATTCATTGGTTTCAACATTTCCCAGAAATAAGGAATTTTACTTCTGATGCAACCCCATTCCATTTTTAGAAAAACTATTACAGAATCATTGTGAGAGGAGAGGCTTGTCTCCCTATTTTTTTGATCCCTATCCAGAGACCACTTTTTCTTAAGGCAAGCCTCTGAAATTTAAAGCCAGCCATTTATTGCTCAACCCTGCCTTTCTCTCCCACTACCCCAGCCATTTATTGAAAGAAGCAGTAAGACCTCAAGTCATGCTCCCCAAATCTTCAGTTTCCTGCCCACAGGAAAAGAGTTTTTATATATTAGAGTTTAGAGTTTCATATATATATATATATATATATATATATATATATATATATATATAACTTTATATATTAGAGTTTAGTTATATATATAACTCAATATATATATAGTTTTTATACATTATACATATAAATATATAACATATATCACATATATAAATATAACTTTATATATTAGAGTTTAGAGTTATATATATATATATAACTCTATATATAGAGTTTTTGTATATTATTAAGTGCTCTTAGCCCCACTTCCTAAATATGCATTTCAGCAAATTCTACCTCCTAACTTTACCTATTTCCTCATGTATGTAATTATCATGAGCCAGTTTTGTTCTAACAGTTGCATCTATGTCTCTCACTCAAAAGACAAACACCAATTACAACCAGTTACTAGTTTGAGGAGAAAAAACAAGATGTCACAAGACATGTTTTTGAATCCTGGAACATGTGACTAATAATTTAGCTGTTGGTTTTTCACCAAGAGATGTAAAAGCAAACAAATAAGCAAATCTGATGCTCTTTACCATGCAATCAATACAGGTGGTTACCAGGATAAGTGATTACTAAAAAAGTTGGTTCCACTAATGGAAAACATTCTAACAAACTGAAATGGATGGTAGTAACAAGCAAGAATTAGATTGGTTTTAATAGAATTTCTCTTCATCAGCGTAACAGTTTTGCATTAAAAATTGTCAAAATTTCTGTGTCAAAAATTAAGTCCTAAATATGATCTCACTAAACACGAGCATTTTGTGGACTCATATTCATTTAAATAAGTGATAACAAAGTTGTTTTATAAGGAAGAGAAAAATCTGTCACTTTTATGATCCTACAACAATAATGTTTTAGTAAATACCCTCTTTTAAACTGTAAAATAGTTAACAAAGTATTCAACTATTGCCATTAATTTCTCTCAGAATCAATCTCTCTGTATGTTTGAGAACTTTAGGAATTGGTCTGCATTTAAATCTTTCATCCTAGAAAAATTCAAAATGAATTTGTTTATTGAAGGTTAAGGTACAGCAACTTGTTCTCCAGATTGTATATAGGTTCTGTCATGATTAATTTGCTTCAGGCTTTTTGTATTACTTTGTTTTGCTGATTTGGCTTCATTTTCTAGTTGTTACCCCTTCAGAATGCACTCTATTCTGTCCTTTGTGGATCGATCTACAGAAATGTGCTACCTAGCAACTGCTCAGGTTTTCTATCTGCTGTTGCACAAGTTGTTGAAGCAAAACATGTAAAAGGTTGGAAATTTGATGGGAAAAAATTGTATTTTTCCTTCTTTCATCCATAAAAAAAGAGAAAGAGAAGAGGTATTCAGCCGGAAGTACTCCAAGTAACTATATCAAGTACAGGCAACAAAAAATATCCCTCATTATGAAGACAGAGATAAAATATTTTTGATGGAGTTATCCATCATGTATCCTGCAGTGTGCCAGTGGCCTAGAGAGCAAGAAGCTGTGTGTACAATTATGGTCATGAACAGGACCTAGAACTCTACCCAAAACCAAATAAACTCATGTTAATTTATCAGCAAAGTCTTTGGTTATTTCTTAATACCTCTATATTGTTCTACATGAACTTTTCCTTCAGTGAAATATTATACCATGATGGCATTTTCCAATTGGAGTTGAACATAAAAGCCAAATATCATTTTAAAGAAAAAAACTTCAAATTTTTGAGAGTTGCAGAAAGTTGTTACTATCTAAAAATGCCTCCATCTCTTTGAATTATTTATGAAAATTACTTCCATACCTGAGTGGATATGACATTTTCAGCTTTACTGTTAAGAGCACAATTCAAAGCCCCTTTTATGAGGCTTTATGAAAAATGAATATGCAGATGTGGTTGTGCTCTCATATAAGATGTAGGGAGGGGAATCTACCTCAAATTATATTCATCATATGTTTCTGCTGGGTAACAGATAGAGAAAAAAATAACACATTAGTCTATTAGCATATAAACCAAGCTATTAGAAATAAGTGACAAAATTTGCACTACAGAAGGAGACAGTATGGCTTAGAGTCCAAAGATGGGCTTTGCCTTCATACAGACCTGTTAGAATTCCATTTCTGCCTCACACTAGTATGGTAAATTTAGACAAGTCACCTAACCCCTCTGAGACTTAGTTTTCCCATTGTGAACTGGGGTAACAAGGCACACTTTATCAAGTTATTATAAAGACTAAATGAGTTCACTCTATTCATTCAACTTTCATTAAGTTAGTCTTTATTATGACATATGCCAAGTAGTATTCTGGGTTCTAGAGATATAGCAATGAATCAAAGACAGACCATTGAGAAGGTGACATTTGTGGTGAGACAATGAAGGATAAAAAGGAACCATCCAAGCAAAGAGCATTCTAGGCTGAAAAACCAGCAAGTGCAAAGGCTGTGTCTCAGGAGAAGTTCAACAAGATGGAGTCATGGAAAGGAGGCCAGTGTGGCTAGCAGATCACAGGAAGTGAGAAAGACAAGTTTAGGGAGATAGGTGGGGAAAACCTTTAGGACCTTGTTGCTTCCTTGGTCATAGCTTAGCAGGATCTGGAAGTTTATGGGCACACAGACAATTTAGTATCTTTCAGGTATGAAACTTAATATTATTTTTAAGAATCAGAGCCATCTATTTCATTCATCTCAAGCATCTTTTCTCTCTCCAGGACTAAGATTGATGACCCTTATTATCAATTCTACCTAAATCTGTAGGACCAATTTTGAAATCAAACAAGAATAGTGAAAAGACTACAGAACACTAAAAATCAAGATGAATGACACTTCACTGGGCTATAGATTCCAAACATCAGTGCAGCATTCCACCCAAATGTCTGTATGGGACCAGCCATACCTCTCAGGTGCCAGCCCTATGAGCAGACCAGACCCGCTACATTGTTGCTAGATAAGATCTACTCCTACCACAAGAAATAAAACTATACATGCTAGCTGGAGATAAGCAGGATTGGGGTAGAAAGTATCTAAAAGATTGAACATTTTCCTAAAAGGTACTGAGTCATCCAAAATAAATCATTAAAACTGAGAGCATCAGTGATGCTCTAAGTTGAAAAATTTAAAGTTTGTTGCCTAGCCATGAAGGGGTTCAGAGTATGCCACCCCAAAATATTCCACTCTGGCATAAGGATTGTTTTGTGCTGAAGGCAATTAAAAAAATATAGACACAGGATAAGGTCTCTGCCTGCTCCACCCTCTCCCCTATATGCCTGAAAGCAGAACATAAATACATGAATTCTACTTGTGAAGGTGTTCCCCACCCACTTCTCCTAGCAGGAAGGAGACAACCTTACTACTGGAGACAAGATGACACCACGAGATTCTACACAACAAATCTTGCTAACTGGCCCATACCTACAATTAGTTTCTCCATATATTTACCTTCCCACAATTTGCCACCATAAAAACTCAAAGACCGTTTCCTTTGTCTGAACACTTCTCTACAACTTTATTGTTCTTTTGTTAAGATGCTAAATAAGCCCAAGTTTTAACCATCCCTTTGAGTTACTCATCACTGAATTCTGAGTATGTACAACGGTATGTGTTAATGAACTCCATGTTTCTTTTCATATCTTTGTCAGTCTAATTTTCAGGGCTCAAGCCAATGAATTAAGATGGATAGAGGGGAAAAGAGTTAAGTTTTCCTCTCTTATACTCATTTACCTTATGTTTAGCAAGTTGAAAGCTCATTAGTTCCTAAAAATAAAATCAGAATTATTTTATTTACAAGTCTGCTAATAATTTCTTTATAGCACATAAGACTTCAAGTCCTTTCAATCTGTGTGTATATTATATAACAAAATGAAAATATCATATATGTGTGCTTAAAGAGAATTGTGTTGAGAATCCATAAACAAAAAAGGCAGAGCATATTCACAAGGTACTTTAAGCAGATAATTTGCATTAAGAATTTTCAATCAAATTTAAATTCCAGAAGTTTATTTGTAATAAAAACACCTCAAAATCACGGGTGTAAAAACAACAAAAAGAACCAATGATTTAATTGTAACTGTTTCAGACATGCAAACTTAATATGTAAAAATGGAGTAAAAGACTTATAAAGAATAAAATATTTATTTCAGTTGATTTCTCTAACCAATCCATTATTTCCTCTTTCATCTGTAATGTTAATATTATAATTGTTTCAGTTATTATTTTTTCACTTTCATAGCTTTTTTCTCTGAAGTAATCCTTTTCTGGGAGAGGAAAGATAACCTAATAGATTTTTCTATCTTTAATTTCATGCGTTCTGTGAATTTTTAATGCTAATGCTTTAAAGAATCCCTCTTATTTAAATAAGATATTTGATAAAGAGTATTCCAGATAATCTTTCCACTAAATCTTTAACAGCAAAGCTTAAAAAAAGTTATTACCATATGCTCTTTAATGCCTAAAGCAAAGATCTAGTATGGAATTGAGAATCATAATGAGGTCAATCTCAATTCCATCAATGTTATGTTCTATTAAAATCAAATCCAATCACATTCCTCATTTCAACCCAGCATGGCGTGGCTTTGAGGTATGTTCAGAAATGCACTTAAATTAGAAGAGACACATTAACATTTTATCATATGAATACCACTAATGGCTCAGAAGATTAGCAGTAACACATTCTGGAGACTTCCTCTACTGAAAATGTACTTTTAATAATATTCCCACACACCTAACTGTAGCTGTGGGAGGTGTGGTTTCAACTAATGAAGTTCAGAAGCCCTTGATTAAAAAAAAGAAAGAAGGGAAAATAACTATCAATGCAAACTCCCTAACCAGAAACCAGTTCCATTTGCCATTTCACCAGAAAATGATTCTTCATTACATTATCCCCAGGTAAGTGAAATAAAGTGTTGCAATTCTCTGGTAAATAATGGATCGTCCTAGATTATCAATGAGTTATAATTAAATTTGTTATTTTTAGAATGATTTGTTGTGGGGGAGGTGAGAGGAAGAGTTTAGATTCTCTCTGCTGCCTTAGTGGGAAATGATACAAATTCATTCCAATTCTACTGCTCTTCTCTAGCCTTTATCTGTGTAGACAGATAGCCCACAGGCTCAAAACATCCGCTTATGACAATCTTCATTTGGAGTCTGAAGAAGGCTGCTTTCAACATAAACAGTTTCAGAGTTAACCCTATCCCATATGCCAACAATGCATGCATCACTGAGAACAAGGAAATATGATGGATAATTCTTATAGGAGGAGTGCATTCTTTAATACTTTATTTCCTTTGAATGAATTCAACTTCTTGAGTGCCTAAATTATAACCAGCACTATTCTAGATATGTCAGGTATAGAAGCCATGGGCTCATGGAGATAGTGATATATATCTAAAAATAAAAAAATGCATGGAATTAAAGACCTTTTAAGCTGTGAATGCTCTCAAAGTTCATGAAAAAGAATCATTTTAAATTTGTAGGAACTAAAGCCCAGAGAGTTTAAGTGCCTTTGCACACACCACAAAGCTAATTAATGTTCTGCTGGGATTAGACTCCAGAAGCCTGACTCTCAGCCATTGATCATCCTAAATATGAACAGAGAGAAAAACTGCAGGGAGTGGATGTTACCATACAAAGTATGCAGACATCAATGCTGTAAAAACTCAAAGTGTGAAAAAGACTCAGGGAGTGACCATCTTTTCTCTCTGAATTTCAATTACTGCTGAAATCACCTGTTCTTAGAGTCTTAATCCTTAATAACTTAAGTAATAATTAAGATGAGCAGATGTGCATTATTCTAAAGTATGCTGAAGTAGAGGTTCCACTTATGCACATGAAGGAAATCAAAATATATCACCTTAAAATATACTTCTTTGACATAAAATTATTTTGAGCTGAAGGCAATTAAGAGGAGGGAAATACAGGAAAGCTCTTTCTACCCTCCTCCTGTTGAGCCTAAAGGCAGGATATAAAATATAAATTCTCCTTTTACTGCAGACAGACTCACAGCAGACCAGAGATGGCACCAGCAGAATTTGTAAACAAATCTACCTCCATTAGTTCCCTCTCATATATTTACCTTCCGACTGCTTGCCCCTCACCCTTGGAAGGCTAAAATCCCTCTCCTTTGTCCTGTGATTTCTCCACAGATTAGTTGCTCCTTGCTGAACATGCTAGAGTTCTAAGTCACCACTTTGCATTACTTTTTGTAAAGTTTTCTCCTGTGTGATGTGTGCTGCATGCATTAATAAACTGTTTTTCTTTTGTTAGTTTGATGTTTTGTCCAAGAGCCCCGAACCTCAGCTGGGTAGAGGTATAATCCTGCTTCCCTTACACATATAAATTCCTTTTTAAAAAGTTTAAAAAGTATAAAAATGCCCTCATCCACCTTGAGCTCCCGAGAACTGTGAGCTAAAACATAAGTACTGAAGAGGACTCTTTGAAACACAAAAATATCAGTTTCAGTTGAAGGTAGGGGCTCTTGGTTCATCAATTCTGAGACCCGTTTAGGAATGTTTTTTCAGAAGAGTCTTAGCATCTGGTGGTCACCCGTTGGCCACAAAGCTCCATATCTGTTTGACCGTAGTAGGTAGTAGGTAGTAGGAAGAGTGAAAGCAGGAAAGTCAAAATTAGGGAACTCTAAAGATGGAATAAGTTATAGGGGTAAATGCCTAATTTTGTTATCAGCAACACATCTTTAAAAATATTTTTGGGGCACCTGGGTGGCTCAGTCGATTAAGTGGCTGGCTTTGGCTCAGGTCATGATCTCGCAGTTCGTGGGTTAGAGCCCCGCATCGGGCTCTGTGCTGACAACTCAGAGCCTGGAGCCTGCTTCAAATTCTGTGACTCCCTCTCTCTCTGTCCCTCCCCTGCTCACACTCTGTCTCTCAAAAATAAATAAATGTTAAAAATAAATAAAAATAAAAATATTTTCAAACTATTAGTTCCTTCCTTTGAAGGTTATTCTGTAATATTTAACAATATATTACATATCGTGCCTAGTACAATGAAAGTTTTTCTACAACTATTTTTAAGAGTTTATTTTTATGTTTATTTTTATTAGTACACTAGTACTGTACTAAACCTGTTGCCAAACACTTCTTTATTCTAAATTCAAGTACTGTATACATAAATGTACTCTTAATTATTTGGTCAGTAGCTATGAAAAATGGTTCAAATATGCCTAGATGACTTTATAGTTGGCGAGAATTAGAATGAGAGCAGTGGACCTTCATTTTAACAAATGTGGAAAGGCATAATGAGAGGGTTTCTTCTCTGACTCCCTTACCCCCATGAAGTCTTAAAAAATATGTATATTTCCTAGAAATCAAGAATGAGACAGACAGACAGACAGAGAGAAAATATACCCTGAGAGCCTGGAACAGAGGGTCACCAACTCTGAGTGATTCAATCAGAACCCATTAAATTTTGGGATGGTGGCTGGAGGACCCATAACTTTATAACTAAAGCAGAGCGCAGCTCATTTAAAAGCATTTTATTAAAACAATGGATGAAGATATTAAAATAGTTACTGTGGGAAAGGGATCAGTAGATGGAAATTCTTAAATGTAAATTTTTTAGTGATTTTAAGGTTTACAATTGTACCAATATGATGTATATTTAGTGTGCTTCCTTAAAATAATTTTAATATTCACAAAATATTTCTGTAAAAGCATTCAGTACATTACTCCTTACCTCTGTCCTCCAGTTCCATTTTTTCTCACTAAATCTCAAATAATTCAAACTCTAAGTTGCCTACTTGAGAGTTATTCAGAAACCTAGTCATTTTGACAAATATATCTCACATTTTTTCTGCCTTATAATCTAATATTATTGCCTTTGTTAAATTGTTTCTGAAATTCAACCATTCTATTAATTTTTCTCTGATGTATTAAAAGATTATTTTCCCACCCCAATTAAGAAACTTCCATGACTCACCTTTCACTTGCCATTATCTGAAAGCCACTCATTTGTTTTATCCTTACCAAGCAGAACTTTTATAATTCATGTTAATATTTCTGCAATTTCATACAGAGTCTGTACATAAATTGGAACACCACCATATTTTTGTCTTACTCCGGATGGCTTTTCTTAACCTATTCAGTTTGACAACGTCCAAGTTACTACCACAAAGTTTATAGCACTCAACATTACATTTTAATACTGATTTATAGTTTTCTATCCACTAATGTGAGAAGGCCACAAATTCAATGCTTTGTATTATTTTCTCCCTTTTCTGTTGTTAGCTCAATATCAGCTTGTAATAGATGGTATCTTACAAAATCTTGCAAGAGCAAGAGTGAAATCACTTGTAAAGAGCCTTGTAAGTTTCAATGCTTCCAAAGGTTGTTGGTGCCTTCCCACTACTCATGCCCTCTAACCTAGACTTTTATAATCTAAGAAAAGAGCTCATAGAGAAAGATCAAGGATACAAGTAATCTTTAATGATAAATTTTTAACAAACTGTATATAAGATGGTTCATGTAAGATTAACTTATAAATAGTTTCAGTTGCCAAATAATGAAGATCTATTTAAGGATATGCAAGCAAATGATGGGAATTAAAATATAAAGAAAAGGAAAAGGAAAAAAATATAATCACCACATTTTCTAAATCTCCCAATGCATGTACCACATTAAAAAATTACAGGAACACACACACACACACACACACACACACACATATATCCTTTTAATATTAGTTAAATCCCTTTGAATTAATTTTGTGATATACTATGCATGAGATGGAAGATGGAATGGAACACTTAAATATGGTAAGCCACTCCTTGCTAGAATTTTAAGTAACACTTAAGTCTTCTGAGAGCCACAAAGTTTTGCAAATTTCATTGATTTCTTTGATTGATGTAAATTACAAGTGACTCTCTGTTTTGTCAGGCACCTCTCAGATGGCTCCTGCTGACTGTGCAATGAGTCACTACATGGTCCAAAGCTCTGTAAGGAGCACATCACATATTTAACCTCAAGCAGTAGAGCTCAATCTGCCTTGTTTTAAATTAAAGACTCTAAGTAATTGTGCTCAAGATTTGAAAAGTTTTTGCTTCCTTAAACAGCAAGAGCATGAACTAATAGCATTGCCTTTTATAATTTTGAGAATAAAAACCATTTGGGGGACCTAAGAAGAAAGGTAGCCTTCAAGGTGTAGGCCTCAAAGCAAGGAATGAAAACATAAAAGGTGTTATGGTCTGCTTTAGACATCTTAGAATAGAGAATAATGGTCTCAGCTCCTGTCCCCATTCCTCCTGTGATCAGAGCTCCATTTGCAGTTAATGGCGACTCCTTCTATAGGAGGCCTTTTAGAGGATGTGTGGATTCTGAACAGAATCACAGAACTGAAAAGTGTCACTGAACATAGCCTGTGGGCTGCTCACCACTTGCAGGTTCATAGACAAAAGAGAAAAAAGAAGCGACACGATCAGCAGGTATTCCAAGAAGGAAGCAGACCTGAGATGGTATCCAAGAGGCACGCTGCAACACAAAAAGACACAATCCTCATGCCATGAGGTTCAAATCCTGGCTACCTTGCTTACTCACCATGGAACTTGAGAAAGTCTTTAGTCTCTCTGAATCTGACTTTTTTTCACCTGAAAAAGTATGATGATAATAATTCCTAGATTGCATGGCTACGGGGATTATCACGTGAGGTAAAGTCTGTAAGACACCTAGGACCATGCTAGGCATCTAGAAAATGTTCAGTAAATGGTAACTATAAGATGGCAATGGTGGAGATGATAATGAAAAGGATGCTGGCAGGTGATGGCCACTATTATGAAGACTATTCATAATCCATCCAGTGTCTCATGCTACTTCTTGCCCTGGAGCTTTCACATACCCCATTTGTTCCCTCATATCTGCTTCACCAGAATAGCACCTCATCATGCTAAGAAATTAGCCAAAGCATCAGAGCCCATTTGATTTGGATGTCCCTCTTCTACTCTTTATATCAACCTGAGCTCAGTGAAAGTCACTTGGAGAAGGTGAGTTCTAAAATGGAATATAAAGATGTTCGTGTTTCCATATAATCCAGACACTGTGATAAAGAATGATGATAGATGAATAAATGAGACATGATTACAGGCCATAGAAATGCTCCCAGTCTAGACTTAGAGCTACACCCAAATTGTGGTAAGAGCTGTAACAGAAATATGTATAAAATTCTGTGAGAACACAGAAGTACATTAATTAAATTGGGGGAAGACAGAAGGAAAAGTTGTATGAAAATTTGCAGCTTTAAAATAATGTCTGAGTTGGACCTTAAAGGTGAGTATAGAGAGTTCCCTAAAAGGATCCTGCCACAACAGTTTGCCTTATTTCTAAAGGCAAACCACCTCTAAGGAGTTTGGGGACACATAGAGCTCTCTCTGAAGTGACGATACATGATACATTATTCCACTTATAAGCAAATAAAACACAAAGAAATTGAGAGGAGTAGCTTATTTAGCCTTTCATTTGTGCCAAGGGTGATTTTTAATCAAAGCCAAGTCTCGATGATGTGAGCACAGAAGCAATTTGGGACACTAATACTACAGCTCAGGTGGTGGTCAGGTTACATTCACTTCTCAGTGCTGGAATTGCTGGGTGGTTAAATGAATTGATGATTGCAAATTGCTTTGAAAATACACAATGCTGAATAAATGCCATGACTTACTGTTGTTCAATATACTCAGGAGACAAACTTGTCTCCAAACAGGTCTCCAAAAGATGGACTATGTTTAAGGACATTTAAAAGATTTTTTTTTCCACAACCAAGATAGATGTTTTTTTTGCTAGATTTATTCTAAAGCCATTATAATGCTTAAGGATAATCTTTTTAAAATGCCATTATAACAGAATAAATCTGAAATTGCTCATAAATGCTACTTACAGGAAATTTGAAGAAAAAAATGCATTAAACTAAAACAGTTTTGCTGTCTCACTTAAAAATAAATTATAAGACAAAGAAAGTCTCTCATGGGAATGGTAGCCATGTGATGGCTGAGAGCAAATAAGAAGAAACAAATTAAAACTATCTAACCCATATAAACATATAGAGAGAACTCTTTCAAAAAGATTATGGAGGAAAGTACTGGAAGAAACTCACATTTGATTCAAATAACCATTCTTTCCTTATTTCAAATGGTTTTCAGCATCTCTGTAAATCCCACCACCTCTACCAACATTTGCAAGATTAAATGGAAGTGAGATTAGTCATATAATAATGGTAGTAATACTGGGGTCTCTGGGTGGCTCAGTCGGTTAAGCATCCAACTTCGGCTCAGGTCACAATCTCACAGTTCATGAGTTCAGGTCCCACGTCAGGCTCTGTGCTGACAGCTCAGAGTCTGGAGTCTGCTTCAGATTCTGTGTCTCCCTCTTTCTCTGCCCCTCCCCAGCTCATGCTCTGTCTCTCTCTCAAATATAAATAAACATAATAATAGTAGTAATATTGATAATACCTTACATTGCTATTATACTTTCTAGTTTATACAGTAAATTTATCTAATTTAATGCTCAACACACTAAGAAGTGCATAAGACAGGTGCTATCTTTGTTTTTTGCGGACAGCAGGTGTTTTGTGTTTTTAAAAATTTTTAGGGGCACCTGGGTGGCTCAGTTGGTTAAGGGTCTGACTTCAGCTCAGGTCATGATCCTGCGGTTTGTGGGTTTGAGCCCCGCATCAGGTTCTGTGCTGACAGCTCAGAGCCTGGAGCCTGTTTCAGATTTTGTGTCTCCCTTACTCTCTGCCCCTCCCCCACTCATGCTCTGTCTTTCTCTGTCTCAAAAATAAACATTAAAAATTAAAAAAAAAATAGGGAGAGAGGACAAGATGGCAGAAGAGCAGGGAGCTCTGTAATCCGCGCACGCCCATATGGATTGAACTGAGAAGGACTA